>PVHT020000793.1:1176158-1271186 GCA_004024745.2 Catagonus wagneri | reverse complement strand
GATTCGTTAGCCACTGCGCCACGACGGGAACTCCTCTCCAACATTTTAGAAGCAATAGACTCTGCCTCCTGGTCCCCCACCCCTTCTCTTTCTCAACCCCATTCATTCAGGGTCTCTAGTGTGGACATTCCTCTTATAATCTCCTCACACTGTCACCTCTGGTCCCTCTTTCCCCAAAGGGACAGATCCCGGACCTCAGAGTCCTGGGTTCTAGAGCCCCCTTTGGCCTTCACCGCTTCCAGTCCCAGGCTCCCCTCCCCCCAGCCCCAGTCACTCTCCCCGCCCCCATGACTCAGCTGTGGTACCAGAAATAAACCGAGGCAGGTGCCAGGGGGCCACTGTCGAGGAACCACCTCCCAGCAGCTGTGGGCTCAACTGCTGAGCCCCAGGGTCCCAGGAGGGGTGTCTGGGAGACCACAATTTTGGGGGTGGGGAGACGCCTGGCCAGCTCTGGCCCCCTCCTGCATCCCCCCGCTGAGAGCTACCCTCACTCACTCACTCACTCAGGCCGTTTCCTCGTCTCCCCTCTCCTCTGTCCTCCACTTTCTTTCCTCCCTCCTCCCTGGCCCCTTCCCAGCTCCCGAATCCCTTGGGCTCTCCTGGACTTCTTTTTCTTTTTTTTTAATTTTTATTGAAGTATAATTGATTTACAATGTTGAGACTCCTTCTTTTTCTATCAGCCTCATTTGCCAGGAAGCTATGCATCAAGAGAGAACTTCAGCTCACGCTGATGGGGAAAAAGGCACCGAGAGACACCCTTGCCAGTGGGATTTGGAATCCTTAGATGCCACTTGGGGTCCATGGAACAAGGGCCACAGGGCACTGGGCTGCTCCCCTTATGTGCTGCAGTCCAGAGCGGTCAACCAGCAGCCCTCCCTCTGTTAACTATGTCTAAAGGTTAAGGAAGAACCATCAGGAAACAAACACAGAGGCCGCAATCTACCCACTCAGATGATTAACTCGAGTCTAGAGTCTTCGAGTGGGGAATTTCCTCATGTTTTTCTCCCTTCTCCCTCCTTTCTTTTCTCTCTCCTTCCCAACACCTTTCTCCTGCTCTGTCCCTGAATCTTTCAGTTCCCCCATCCCAGGAGGAAGCAGGCAGCTGTGCGGAAGCAGACTGGGAGTCAGATGTCAGGAGGGACCCGTAGCCTGGGGAACGAAGGAGGTTTTGCATAGCTGGGTGGGGGGGTTACCTGGATCCTCAACTCCAGGCAGGGGAGCTGACTGAAGCCCCTGGGGAAAGCCTTCCCACCCACGGGGGTCTGACAGGCTGAGCATTTTTGGAAGTCTTTGGGAGCTACTGTGTCGCAGCAGGGAGCCAGGACAATGGGGCCCTTTCTCTGCCACGCAGGAGACAGGCCCACAGACAGGGCCCCCGGGGCTGGGACAAAGGCCCCAGTGAGGTCAGGGTAGTGTGTGGGAGTCAGAGATGGTGAGGTGGGAAGTGGGGGGGATGAGGAGGTGGCATGTGGGTCTAAGCTGCCTGGGGAAAGCTGGGGACCCTGGCAGATGGAGGGCCACTGGTTAGCCCATCTCCCCCGGCTCTCCGGCCCCTTCACAAGGCCCAGGCCCCTAACTTTCACCCGGGCTGGGCCTCTTTCCTCCACAGAGACCCATGCACTCGCTGACCTCCCTCAGCTTTTCCAGGGAACAGGAAACCCTGGGGGGGCGGCATTTAAGACATGTGGGAAGAGGGCTGGGAGCTTAACCGCATACCCAGGGCTGGGCAAGGGTGGGCACAAGGTCAGATCTCTGCTGTGCCCTGGAGGCAGAGGCAGGTACAGATGTGCCCCCGCTCCAGCTGCCCAGAGGGATGGGGCTGACCCTCCACGAGGGGCTGACTTCCCGCACCCAGTCCGTAAGAGGACGCGTGCGCGCGCACACGCACACGCACACGTGCGCGCGCGCACACACACACACACACACACACACACACACACTGGTCCAAGGGCTGGATTCTGTGAAGGGTGCTGAGTCATTCCTGGACCAGCTCTCCCTTCCCCAGGAAGCCCAACAAAGCCAGGAGAAGGCTTCCGTTTCCGGCAGCCCTGCGAAGTAGCTCGGCAGGTGTCGGGGAAGGGGGGCAGGATTCCACTCCCAGACCTGTATCTACCTCTGAAACTCCCCTCTCTGCAGGTCAGAGGTGGTGGACCCCCGCCTGCTCTGTGGGGGAGACTCTCCGAGGAAGAACAGATGACAGGGCTGGGGAACCAGAGCCCCTTCCAGCTCAAGCAGTCTCAATCCAAACCGCTCCCTACATTTCATCTCTGTGAGGATATTCTTCTCAGACAATCTCCCCTAAGAACCCAAGGAGAGGAGTTCCCGTTGTGGCTCATCAGTAGTGAACCCAACTAGTAGCCATGCGGATGCAGGTTTGATCCCTGTCCTCGCTCAGTGGGTTAAGGATCCAGCATTGCCTTAAGCTGTGGTGCAGGTCACAGATGTAGCTCGGATCTGGCGTTGCTGTGGCTGTGCTGTAGGCTGGCGCCTGCAGCTCCGATTAGACCCCTAGCCTGTGAACTTCCATATGCTGCATGTGCGGCTCTAAAAAGAAAAAGAAAAAAAGAACCCAAGGGCAGACACTGCCATCTCCTCAGACTTCTCTTCAGACCCCACCTTCAAAGACCCACCTCAGCCTTGATCCACTTACAATTCCAGCTTAATGCTCTGATATCCCTAAAAATGCAACGAGTAGGCAATGGTAGGGTACTACAGAAAATGTGGGGTTCTGCTGTGGCCCCAGGATCGCCTTCTTCCCTGTTGGTCCTTAAGAAACAGTTCCACTCCCTAGCTCCGTGACATGCCGAGGGCAGGTGGGACAGAAAAGCCTGGGCTAGAGAGCAGAATGGAGTGGTAGGTGGGAGCTGGGTCTGGAAGGTCACTGCTGGTATCTGGGAGACCAGCTGGTTTGGGGTTTATGGACTTAGAGAAGTCCCAGGAGCTGGGCAGGGTGGCCTGGGAGAGGCTCCAGCTCCTCCCAGCAAGCACCTGTCTTTCTCCGTCCTGTCTCGCTTGTCTGGGTCTCCGCACATTGTGCACTCTCGGACTTTTGCTCCTCTGGATCGGTCTCCTTGTCTCTTAGTCTTATCAGGTTTTACCAACTTCTACAAAAAGCAATAAGAATTGCCTGTGTGTGTGAATGTGGTGTAACGGTGGGCGCCAGCAGAAGTGTGTACACATGACAGTGTGCACCCATGCTGTGTATGTGTGTGCCCGAGTGTGGTGAAGTGTGAGGATCTGCAGCAGTAAGATTCACCCCCATCATGAGGACGGGATGTCCTGGCACACATTTTTACCATAAGTGACAAGAAAACACAATTCGGTCCACTGCGATGAGGCGCACACACACACACACACACACACACACACACAGCCGGTCATTCTCTCTCCAGTGCTCAGAGAGTGACCTCATCATCTCAATCTCCGCTGACTCACAGACCCCAGGGCCAGCTCAGCCTGGCCGGAAATCAACCCTCCCTCCAACCAGCAACCCCACTTCCCTGCAGTGAGTTCCTCGGAAAGACAGACCCCAGCGCCCCCTGGCGGTATCTCGGGACTCCTTCCAGTCAGCTCCACTCACGCACGCGCACTAGGCACTCTCAAACTGCCATGCGTGCAGCCCCGGCGCCCTCTGCTGGCCACAGCCTGTTGGACCTATAGGTCATTGCGCCAGAGCCCAGGCGGGCCGCAGGGTTAGGGATCGCTCCTCTGCCCTGTTTCTTTATGCCCGCATCCTCTGCTGGAAGTTAGCGGAAGTTAGCCTTCCTGCAGCCTAACCTACTGCATGCCCTTCACCCTCATACCCTCTGAGAGAACCCCCCTCTGGAACCTCAGAATGTGGACCCCGAGGTACCCACCTCTCTGGGCCCTCAGCCCTTTTCCCTCCCTTGACTGAACTCTTCCGTGTCTGCTTGACTGGACATTCCGGGAACTCCAGTTTCTTCCAAAGATCCTTATGCTGTCCCCCAACTCCCGAGGGCTCCTTCATTCCATAAGTACTTAACTGGGCAGCTATTCTGTGCCAGGCACTCTGATAGCCACTGACATCCTGGGAGCTTCTCTGACCTTCAGAAACTATTCAACACAGAAGGCAGATCTGGCCCAGCTCCACTTTTCTCTCCCTTTCATGCACACAGAAGCATCAGACTTTTTTTGGGGGGGGGGGTGGAGTGTCTTTTTGCCTTTTCTAGGGCCTCACTCATGGCATACGGAGGTTCCCAGGCTAGGGGTCTAATCGGAGCTGTAGCCGCCAGCCTACACCAGCGCGGGATCCCCAACTCGCCGGGCGAAGCCAGGGATCGAACCCACAACCTTATGGTCCCTAGTCAGATTCATTAACCACTGAGCCACGACAGGAACTCCCAGAGGCATCAAACTTGCTTGAGCTCAAATGCAGCTTTATTTCCTGCTGGTTTTACAGGTACTCCATCCTCTTGGAAAACCGAGAATGAGTGGGCACAGTTCCCCCCAGGGGGATGGAGGGGACAGGATAGCTGGCAAGGAGAGGGCAGTTGAGGCACTTTGGGACTTACTGGAGGCCCTGAGGGAAAAACCCGAAGCCCAGGGTAGGGGTGAGAGGGTCTAAGGCAGGGCTGGGGCTGCCCAGGTATTTCCCAGAAGCCCCTCCAGGCACTGTCACCTGGACTTCAGCTCCACACCTCTCATCTTGTCACTCCCTGTGGTGGGAAGAGCATGGGTTCGAGGGAGGGTCGGAGACAGAGGGCAATGCCTCTGCCCTTAGGGACCTGAAGCCGGATCAGGAGGGAGGGTCAACCGTGCCTTCAACAGTAGCCTCCTCTGATGGCCCTCCAGGGCCTTTACTGGGTGCAGAGCTCGAGCCTGGGAAAAACACACACACACTCACACTCCCCTCTTTGGCTCCTCCCCTTTCCCTCTCTTCTCAGAGCCTGCCCTCTAGTGTTCTTGTCCCTTGACCCCTGACCTCATCAAAACACTTTCCCTGGCTCAGCCCGGAAGAGCCCAGAGTATGGCTGCTTATTCTCAGACCCCAGACCATTCAGCCCACTTCCTCTTTGTCCCAGAGAGGGAGAGTGAAAACTCCAAGGTCACATAGCCAGGGACAGACCGAGCTAGGACTGGAGCCCAGGGCCGTGTTGGCTAGTGCCCCCCATCTGCCTCCTCCTGGCACTCACAGGCCTGCGGGGCACACAGGAGATCTGAGGGGTCTCCCAGCGACCATTCTCCTGGCAGCGGATCAGTGGCAGGTTGCGCTGGGTCAGCCCCTCCCGGCACCGGTAACGAAGCACCGTGTCTACTTCATAGCGCAGCCGCGGACGGCCAGACACTTGAGCCAGAGGCAGCTCCGGTGGGGGCCCACAGGACACTGCAGAGGGGACACAGTCAGGAACTGGGAGCCCGCCCGCCCAGCTCTGTGGGGAGCAGTTCCCAGAGTAGGGATGAAGGAGGAGAGCAGTAGGTCACAAGCTGACAGGAAAAAGAGCAGGGACTCCCAGCGGACCCGTCTCGTTTGTTATCCTCCCCCCGCCCCCCCCCGCCCACGCCACGGCCTGGGACACGTTTCTGATTCCTCGGTGTGGCTGTGCGCCTTCCTTCTACACACACATCGGTTCCGGGTTCCCTGCCCCCCACCGCTCCTCCCGCTCGCCCCCCTCACCCAGCCCCATCTTGCAGGTGTAGGACAGGTGGTAGTTGCAGGGCACGTCGCTCCACTGTCCCTGGTCGTGCCACACCATAACCACGCAGTTCTCTCCGGACAGGAAGTAGCTGTCGGGCTGCCCGGGGTTCCAGTTCTCATAGAGCTGGGAGGGCGGAGGGAGGACGAGGAGGTGAGAGGAGCTCCGGCACCAGAGCGCTGGGAGACGTGACCTGGGGGACCGGAGGGGGAGGGGCACCGGGCGCGAGGCTGGAGGGATGGGGAATAGGGGACCCGGAAGGAGGAAGAAGAGGTCGGGAACTTTGGGGGAAGGCATAATGGGAACCTGAAGAGAAGAGAGGGGAGTGCAAAGAAAGGAGGGCCAGGAAAAGGAGAGGGAGGGCTGAGGGTCATTGTGGGTGGAGGGGAGAAGTGCTTCGAAGAAGCGACCTAGGTAGCTTGAGGGGCAGCTGAAGCCTCTCACCAAGGGGACGCCATCTGACCACAGGAAATCGCCTTCGATGGTCCTGTCATTGAGGCCAATCCACTGGTACTCCCGGTACTGATCTGGGGAAGAACCGCAGGGAAGACGAAGGCGTGCAGTGAGTTTCGCTGCCAGCAGATGGCGGCCATTCTCTGTCGCGGGGCGGTCTGTGGGCGCCCGCGGGGGGGACCCTCCCCGCCAGCCAAAATCCGCGCTTCCCGATTTCCTTATCCCTCCTTCCAACTCCTGCACACAGGCAGGGTGAAAGGCAGGGACATGGGAGGTGAGGGAAGGAGAAAAATATCACCAGGGCTGGAGTTCCCGTCGTGGCGCGGTGGTTAGCGAATCCGACTAGCGAACCATGAGGTTGCAGGTTCGATTCCCTGGCCTTGCTCAGTGGGTTAACGAGGTTAACGTTAAGCTGTGGTGTAGGTCGCGTTGTAGTGGCTGTGGCGTAGGCCGGCGGCTACAGCTCCGATTAGACCCCCTTGCCTGGGAACCTCCATATGCCGCATGCAGCCCTAAAAAAAAAAGCGCAAGGAAAAGAAAAGAATAATATCACCAGGGCTGGAAAAGAGAAACTCTGGAAGAGGAGTAAAAACTTCCGACTAAGGGGAGAGTTAGTGGAGGCAGGAGAGCCAGGGAGGTGGGGATGAGCCCCAGAGCCCCCAGGCTGATGCAGGTGTATTTCCTGCGCGAGTCTCAGCCCTCCCCTGCCTGAAGCCTCACTGCCCACGTATGGAGTGGGAAGGAGGGAGAGAGGAAGGAAAAGTGAATGAATGAGTGTGGCCGAATTAATTGACACACTCACTCACTAATCAAGTAATTAATGAGTGAATACTAGTAATCAAGTAATTAATGAGAGAGAACTAGTCGCCTCCCGCCTTCCGCCCCGTCCCCAGCCCACTGTTGATGAAGTCCTGTTCCTCGGGCGTGCTAATGCTGGCCAGGTGCGCGCCGTACATCCGGCACTTGTTCTCCGCCTCTTCCCAGCTCTTTCGCTTAGAAAAGTGCTTGTAACAGGCGCCTTGGAAGGAGTCCCAGCCGGGGCTGCAGAAGCGGAGGCCTGGGACACAGAAGGGCAGGCAGCTTAGGCCGGAGGTCCGGGAACCCGGAGAAGCTGGGTCCCCTGATGCTGAAGGATTGGGCTCCTCCCATCACCGCAGATCGAGGGGGCGGGACTGAGGGCAGAGGGTGGGGCCAAAGAGTGAGCTACATCAAGCTGACGAGCCCTGCTGCAGGGCCCCCCCATGCCCTTTTTTTTTTCTCTTAGCGCAACAGGGACCAGGGTGATGGCTGGAGTCCTTGAGAATGAAAAGTGGCAAACAATTCCAGGAGCTTAACAGATGAGGAAATCAAGGGTAGGGCACAGAGAGGTTATGCGATTTATCTAAAATGGGGATTTATTGGAGTTCCCATTGTGGCACAGAGGAAACAAATCCAACTAGGAACCATGAGGCTGCAGGTTTGATCCCTGGCCTCGCTCAGTGGGTTAAGGACACAGTGTTGTCGTGAGCTGTGGTGTAGACGAGGTCGCAGACGAGGCTCGGATCTGGCATTGCTGTGGCTGTGCTGTAGGCCGGCAGCTGTAGCTCCATTTCGACCCCTAGCCTGGGAACCTCCGTATGCCATGGGTGCGGCCTTAAAAAGCAATAAATAAATAAATAAAATGGGGATCTATTAATAGCAAGGCTCAAACCAGTGCCTCCCACTCCCTCTAGAACTAGTGTGAGGAAGAGGGATCTAGGCTTCAGATCTCCCCCCCACCACAGCCCCTCAACACACTCACCAACATCGCACAGGTCCCCCCCATAGCCAGGCAAACATAGGCAGCGGACCCCCTCCTCCTCCTCCAAACACGTCCCACCATTGCGACAGGGGCTGGGGACACAGTCACCTGGAGGGGGAGAGAAGTGAGGTGGGGGAGCAGGGGAGCACAGCTCTGCAGCCTCAGCCCTCAGAACACGGTTCAGAGGCCCCGGCCTTGTCCTGGGGGCCATCAGAGCCCCTAAGCCTTCTCCCTGGATCCTGCCTCTGGTCACAGCCCCACCCTGCGTTCTGGGCTTTTCCCCTTCTCACTGCCCCCTGCTTCAGCAGTGGCTCAGCTCTGGGCAGGCCATTGTCATGCCCACCTGCCTGGGCCCTGTGTATCTGGGGCTGGGGGAAGTGGCCAGCAGGGCCCTCAGGACTTAACCCCACTAAGGAGAAAGATACTGGGTCCTCAGTCATCGGTCCTGGGCTCTTACCTAACTCTTGGCTCTGCTGGGTGACATGGGACCTGCTACTTTACCTCTCTAGGCCTAGAGTTTAGTCCCCCTGTCGCTGTGTCAGATCCTAGCATAGCTCTCTGTAGCCGGGGTGGACCGGAGGGAGAAGAGGGTCACCATAGTCACAGTGAGGGGTGGCCTGCCCTTTAATGCTTCTGGGAGCTGACACTGGGGTGGTCCGGAGGGGAGCTAACCGTTCCTCCTGCTGTCTGCTGGGCAGAGCCAGGCCCAGAAGCTATCCTGCAGTACTGGCTCCAGACCCTCTATCGACATCATCCAATTTCTTTGCTTCCCCTTCTTATCTCCCCAGGCCTTTTCTCCTCCACTTCAGGGCCTTCTGCAGGCTCGAAACTCCTCCAATCCATCTAGTTCCTCCTTTCTGGCTCCCTCTCCTCCAGGCAGTCTTCTTGGACTAACACACTACCCTAAAGGCCTGCAATCTGTTGTCTGGATCCAGCTCCGTCTGGCCAAGCCACCTGCCATCTCCTCTGAACTCTCTCTCTGGATTCTGATGGCTGCCCTCACTCTGGGCCTGGCTGCCGACTGGGCTCTCAGCCCAGCCCTTGGCGGGACCCTTCGAACCCTGCCACCCATTTCCAGCAGCCAAGGCCAAGGCCCACAGTGCTTCGCTCTGGATCCCACTGCCTGGTGGGAATCAGAGCAGAGGTGGGGGCAGGGGGAGAGGCGGGACTTGATTCAAAGAATTTGCTGGGATGACCTAGCTGTTTGAGATGAAATGAATCAGCTGTTCCAACACCACTTCCCTTGTCACCACCCCTTCTGCCAATAGTTTCTTCCAAGCTGGTATTGCTACCCGCCCCCATGAAAAGCTAGGAGAGGAGGTGTTTTATTTTAGCCTTCAAGCACCAGGCCCTACAGAGGGTAGGAGTCCTGAACCCCCCTCCCATTCCTCACGCTTTCCTGCTCTTTGTCGTCCTCTCTGCTCCTCCCTGCCCAGCCCTTCTCTGTTTGGGACTGAGAGTCTCAAACTTGGTCCCCAGTACCCCGCCCAGGCCACAGGTCCCTCCCCCTGGCTGTGGCTGGCAGAACCTGAACCAGGATTGGGGGGTGGGTGTCGGGGGTAAAGGAACTCCTCTTCAGACTTTACTGGTCGCCCCACCTCCCCGACTTTTGGATCGACTGCTGGACAAGGTCATAAAATTCTTCCTTCCCTCCCGCTGCACCAGTGCGCTGGAGGGCCTCTCACTCATCCTCCGGGCAGGCAAAAAGACACCGCAGGTACTTCTAACGGGCTCCTCTCCCCACCAAAGCCGCTCCCCGCCCCATGCAGCACTGAACTCCAAGGCCGGCTGGGCAGCGAGCCAGCAGTGGAAATGGGTGAGCACCAGGTGATGCAGAGCCCCCCGGGGCCGTCCTGGGCCACCTAGGAGAGGGATCCTGGGACCAGGACCTTCTCCAGGGGTCTGTGTGTGGAAGCTCAACCTTCACTGAATAGGCTGGGCTTCTCTCAGCCCACAGAACCTAACTCCCCATTCCCCTCCCTCCACACTCTCCATCCTCGCCTCCTGCTTTGTGTTTTCTCCAGCCTTGGGAACTTTGAGATCCTTTGGGTTCAGGGAGGGTGAGAGAGGGGATGAGGGTGGTCATTAGTGCAGGAGTTAGTGCAGGACGGGGTGGTCATGACCATGGGATGAAAGTTAGATACCGTCCCCCTGCTGTGGGGGAAGGCGGACGGGGTCCAGGGGCACCCAGAGGCCAGGGGAAGGCCTCCATTCTAGGAGGGACTTTCTCGGTCAGTACCCGTATGTACGGCTCTGGATGGAAGTCATCCGGATGGATCAGAAATGAATATAAATGGACACATGTACACACACACACACACACACACTCTGGGCTGCAGAGTTTTTTCCTCATCTGGAGCGAAGGGCCGAACTCTCAGCCTTCCCGCAGACCAACAGACAACAGCCTCTCCGGGTAATGTGTACGGTCAGATGTGGGATCTCAGCAGTCAGGAAGGAAGGCAGAGAGAGGCCTGAGGAGAGGACGAGGGAACAGCAAGGGGCTGTTAGGCCACCAGACAGAGAAAGGGTACAGGCTGAAGACAGGAAAGAAGTGGCAAAGAGGCACACAGAAACCCAGGGGAGAGAGAGAGAGACAGAGACAGAGAGATGAAGCCAAAGAGCAGCATCGGAGAGCTGCCCAGGACATAGATCCATGGGATGAAAGGGGCAAAGAGCTGGAGGTGGAGACAGAGGGTGCCAGAGTTTGGTTATAAAGCGGTTTAATAGAGATTTATTTCCAAGGCTTGTTTCCATGAAACAGTCGAAAAAAAAAAATACTTCACAGAAGTAGTCGCTTAAGGCTCTGTGGGAACAAGGGCGCTCCTGGACCCCAAAGGTTGAGGGGTGGGGATGGGCTCCCAGGCTTCCCTGACACCAGTGGGAGGCGGGAATGGCACACAGGACGGGGAGGGGACAGTGGCAAGGGGCCTGGGCCCTGAAGAATGCAAAGGGCAATGCGAGGGACTCATTGAACAAGGCGTGAGGATGCTGCGTGGGGCCGGTGAGCGGTGAGTCACAGGTAGAGAGCCGAGGGTAGGAGAGAGTCCAGGTGGTCGGTGGCAAGGCTGGGGTCACGGGGTGAGGGTCTCAGGAACAGGCAAGAGGGTGACACGCAGGGGGCAGTCATGGAGCTGGGGGCTGCAGGATGAGGAATCAGAGAGCTGGGAGGGAAGTCACGAGGCGGAGTATCCAAGACTGGAAGCCCACAGGGAGAGGTGGGTGGGAGAGCAAAGGCGAAGGACAGGAGAGCCTGGGGCGATGGTGGGTTAAAGGACCATGGGCCAGGTGATCTGGAGCTGCAGGGGCAGAGACAGGAAGAGGATAAAGAGGGAGGCTGAGCCTTGGGCAAAGTTACCTGATGAAGGGGCCACGGCCACTCCACCGCGGCTGGCACTGTCAGTGGGCAGCACCGGCTGAGCCTGCACTGAAGTCCCTGCTGGGACAGTTCTTCCAGAATTTTCTTCGGAGGGGATCTCCAGCTTCCTGGTACCCTCAGGGGCCCGTGTGGCTGGAAGCAGAGAAGGGCCATCCTCGGAGCTCCCTGTCTCTTCACTCTCTCCTCGAGGGGTCCCAGACAGCTCGGGACCCCCAGTATCCTCCCCTGCGTCTCTCGCCCCAACCAGAGTGGAAGGTGGTGGAGAGGCCAGGTTCCCCTCCCTGGGAGTGGGCAGGGTCTCGGTGGGCGGTCCAAGGGCCGTGGGAGGCCTGGGAGCCCCTGGCCCTCCATAAGGAGGTGCTGATGCAGCAGGCTGCAGGGCTGCCCTTGCTGGCGGGGATGCCTGCCGGAGTGACTCCTCCGTGGCTGGCCCGGTGGGGAGAATGGCTTCCCGGTCCAGGCGGCCAGGCTCGCTGGGCCAGGCCCACAGGGCCTTATCCTCCACCTCCTCCTCTTCTTCGTCCTCTTCTTTTTCTTCCTCATCCTTGAATTTCTCGTCTTCCTCCGATGCTTTGCTTTCCTCTTCTAAGGACCCCAGGGGAGGTACCACGGAGTGGGTTTCAAACTCTAGGTAAAGCACAGATGGTTCAGCACCGGGGACAGCGCCCACCGGAGGACCGGAAGGGGGGGAGGGAGGGGTTAGGAAGGGTGAGCCCTGGGGGAGAGGGAAGAGGCCCCCGCTCCCCGGGGCGAGGGGTGGGGGAGGTGTCTTTGCTCCACACCAGAAGAAATTCTACTGGAGCTGCAATATTGAAGCAACACCGGGGAAGGCCCTGTGAGCCGTTGTTAGCCCAGGAAAACGTGGCGGCTGCGTCCCCCTCTCCCAGGCTGCTACAATTCTCTTGTTTATTTTGGGCAGGGGAAGGGGGAGAGAGACCAAAGGAGATCCCTCCTTCCCAGAGGCAGTTCCTTAGTCCAAGCAGCTCCAGACCCAGTTAGTTGCGACTGGAATTTGCTAGAAAGGCAAAGATTGGGAGAGGGACAGGAGACGTGCCTTGCGCCACTGTGCTGCTGAGAGAGGACAGGGCACAGTCACGGCAGCCACACCCCCAGCCTCAGCCTGGGCTTGCCCCGTCTCCCCACAACTTCTCCCAGGTGGAGACACCCCCAGGGTGAGGGATGCGAGTTACCTAGAAGGGTCCTCGGGGCCTCTGCGGGGTCTTCGGGAGTGGAGCTTCCACCGCCTCCGTCTTCCACGATGGGAATGGAGTAGATGGCTCCCCGGGACTCACTCTCCGCAGCTTCCTGAGGCAGCCGCAGCTCCTCCAGGGTCTCTGTCACTGTGACAATTGCTTCCAGTGCATCAGAGGCCAGATCAGAGGCTGGGTTGGAGGCCTCGGGCATGGCAGAGGGCTGAGTAGAATCTGCAGCAAGAGGAAAGTGCCAATGGCAGGTTAAAGAGGTGGTTCCACCTGCCCAGGCCTACATGTGAGGATTCTGGGTTAGACTCAGAGACCATGGGGCTCTCCTAATTCTCTCTCATCCTCCCTATGGAGCACCTAGGGGGCCCAGGGAGCACCCTGGGGATTCATCACTCGTTCCTCAAGCATTAATCGAGTGCTCACTATGTGTCAGGCCAAGTGTTCTCCTGGGCACTGAGGATACAGTGCAAAGAGCAAGCGTCCTGGAGTTCTCTTGTGGCGCAGCAAGTTAAGGATCCCACATGGTCACTGCAGTGGCTCTGGTCACTGCTGTGGTGTGGGTTTGATCCCCTGCCCTGGAACTTCCAAATGCCATGGGTGTGGCCAAAACACAAACAAATTAAAAAAAAAAAAAGCCCCAAACAAAAGAACAAGCTTCCTGCCCTCAAACGAATTTGCATTCTAGATACAGATAGATAAACATACATTATAATGTTACCATAGAAAGAACAATTAAGTGGAGGAAGGTGATGGGAAGTACTAATTTACTCTTTCTTTTTTTTTTTTTTCCTTTTTAGCTTTTTAGGGCTGCCTCAGGGGCATATGGAAGTTCCCAGGCAAGGGGTCGAATCAGAGCTGTAGCCGCTGGCCTACCCCACAGCCACAGCAACGCCAGCTCTGAGCCGATCTGCAACCCACACCATAGCTCACGGCAACACAGGATCCTTAACACACTGAGGGAGCCCAGCAAGTGAAGCCAGGAGTCAAACCCGCATCCTCATGGCTCCTAGTCGGATTCATTATTGCTGAACTCCCGGAAGTACTACTTTCGGTAGCAGGGTAAAGAAAGGCTCGGGAGAGAGGGCACCCCTTGAGTAGGGGATGGAGGCAGAAGGATGCACAGAATGGCCTCAGCACCTCGGGACCCTGAGTTTAGGGTAAGGTGCGAAGGATCCAGGACTTCAGAAATGAAAGGGGACATGCGACCAGCACCACAGGAGAGCTAAGGGATAGAGTACAGAAAGGACATTCAATTGTCATTACCTGATGTTCTCAGTGTTGAGTCAAAAGGGCAAAGGAAGGGGCCGCCCCATCCCACCGGGATCTGCTCCCTTCAAATAACCAGAGCTTTGGAAAGAATTACCTTGTCCCCGGGGAAAAGAACCGAGACGAGAAAACCAATGAAGCAAAGGTGGAATTGGTCTATGAAAAGCCCTGAGGGCCGTCTGTGTTCAGCCAGACAAGACAGGACAGCACACCCTGCCCTCATCACCTGCTCCAATGAGCCTTGCTCATGCCAGACAAGCAAATCTGAAGGAGGAGTGCCCTTGCCTGCGTCTGTCCTCCACCTGCTCGCAACCACCGTCACCCTCTTCCCTCCCCTGCTTCTCCTGATTCAGTTCCTCCTTCCATTCTTTCCAGGACAGTGCTTGGCACATAGCTGTAATCAGTGCTAGAAGCATTAGCTGTCATCAGCACCACCACCACCATTATCCACATTTCAGGAAGCCCCTCCCAACGCACCTGCCTTGTGGTGGACTTCACTTCCCCACCCCTCGCAGTCTTAGGTCAGAGCTGTATGGAGATCCGACCCCGTGGCAGTAATGCTTTTTCGCAGATTTTCCGTGTGCTGGGAGCAAGCTATTTCACTTCGGTCAGACTGGGGGCTCCCGTGGCTGAAACCGCCCTCCTCCTTCAGATTAGGGTCTCTCTGAGGGTAAAGGCTGTGTCTTTTCTTCCCACTTCTGCCCACAGCCCTTGTACCACTACGGCAGGCTCACAGTTGGGGCAAGGACTCAGACACTCTATGGCGGTGCCTCCCCGATTGTCAGTCACCCTTGGCCTGGGCCCCGAGCCTCTGGGCGGCGGGGGGGGGGGGGTCCCAGGCACCACTGCATCCCCTCCAGCTCCCAACATAAGACGTGTGAAGGAAGCCATCTCAATACTCAACTGTCCTTAAGGACCGGCTCCCCGTGGGGGGAATTGTGTCTGTCAATCAATATTTGGTGGTTAAAGATCTGATACCTTCTAGATGAAGGTTCTGGAAACCCCTCTGAAAGTCCTGGAGGGTGTTTAGTTAACTGGATCAGATCATTTGCTGGATTCAGAGAAAGTCAGTCATCTCTGATCAGCGGAGATGGAAACATACCTTATCAGCCCAATATGGGAAAGGCACCTTTTTTTTTTTTTTTGGCCCCATCTGTAGCATACGGAGGTTCCCAGGCTAGGGGCTGAATTGGAGCTGTGATGGCTGGACAGCCACGGCAACGCGAAATCCGAGCCGCAGGCAATCTATGCCGTGGCTTGTGGCAACACCAGATCTTTAACCCAGGGAGTGAGGCCAGGGATTGAACCGGAATTCTCATGGATACTAATCGGGTTCTTAACTCACTGAGCCACAGTGGGAACTCCCTGGGGGAGGCAGCTCTGCAACAGGAAGAGATAAGGCATGGAACACTGACGTGGAGGCAGGTGAAAGGATGCAGAGGGCCGAGTTCTCCTTGAGGACATGCAGTCCAAGTCAGGGGGCATGACCACAATTAGAACCCGGGGTGACAACCTGATCATCACCCAAGGCTCCTTCAGGCTAACGGCAAAGACCAGAGAGAGACTGGTCAGCGCTGAGGTATGTCTGCAGGGCTCAACTCTGCCTCCCTGCGGTTGGTCTCAGCCTCAGCAGCGGAGGCGGGCTCACCTCGGAAGCAGTAGACGTTGAAGCGGCTGTGCTTGTTGGGGAAGCCCGTCTGGTTGGGGAAGAGGAAAAGAGTCTTGACGCCAGGGAGGCCCCCGCCACAGCGCTGGCTGGGCGTGACGATGGGGTAGCGCACACTGCCATCAGCCAGCCATCCTGGGCTGCAGCGGTCCAGGCCGCCATCCCAGGCCGCATACAGCTGGCCTGTGGTAGCAATCTCGGCACCCCGCTCCTGGCAGTATGCCCGTGCCTCCTCCAACGTCAGCTTGTCCGGAGGGGCACCCAGGAACAGCTCTCCTGAGGAGGAAGAGGGGGATGGATTATCAGGAAGGTAGCCCCTTCCACCCTGGATTCCCACAGGGACTCTGGCAGATTCTCTGGGCCTCAGTTTCCTCATTTGTGACGTGGAGTCCACCACCCTACTTCATAGGACTGAAGACTTGGTAGAACCTTAGGATGGAAAATATTGCTCAGAGGAACCTGGCCCAGCTTCCTTGTTCTGCAGAGAAGGAAACCGAGGCTCAGAGATGCTAAAGGTGGGAGATGCACGGCAGGCTGCAGACTCAGTTTCCTACCACCTGTCTGAGTCTTTGGCCATGAACTTGCCTCTGTGACAGTGTTTGGAGGGAGGAGCAATGCTTGTTTCCTTACCCCTGTCTGCCCACTTACATACAGGATGATAAGGGTCCATAAGGTCCAACAGAAGCCCAGGAGGACTATGGGTAGCGCTAGAGAGGGGGCTCTTCCCCCAGGAACCTCCATCCCCCAATCACCATTTAGTTCTTCAGCATAGCAGTAGACATCGTAGAGGTCATCCGGGTCTACTACTCCATAGTTCCGGACCCCGGGGAAACCATCCATGTCTCCGTAACAGGCCTCCCGTGGAGTCTGGATGGGATACCTGGGGAGGGGGTACAAATGCCTTCACCAGGGAGCTTTCACCAGGGAGCCATTCCGTGGTGACCCACCTGCGACACATTGCTTTACTTTTTTTCTCTTCTTTATTTTTTAGGGCCGAACATGCAGCATATGGAAGTTCCCAGGGTAGCGGTCAGATCAGAGCTGTAGCTGACCGCCTACACAAAAGCCACAGCAACACAGGATCCAAGCCACGTCTGTGACCTACACTACAGCTCATGGCAACGCTGGATCCTTAACACACTGAGTGAGGCCAGGGATGGGACCCGCATCCTCATGGATACTAGTTGAGTCTGTTACTGCCAAGCCACAATGGGAACTCCTGAATCACACTGCCTTCCGATGCCCGTTGTCCTCCCAGCTCTGCAGAAATGCACACTCCCACGGTAGGGTCCTAACCCACCCTCTGGACCAATTTTATTCTCCAGAGACAGGGAGCCTTATATGGTGGGCCTGAGGCCACCTCAGAAACTACTAGAAGCTCCTGGTCCACAGCTCCAGCCCACCTCACAGTCTGGTCAGACAACCAGCCGGCATCACACTGTTCATAGCCCCCCAGGTAGGCGGCATAGAGCTGCTCCGGCGTGGCGATTCGGGCTCCGATGCGGGCACAGGCTTCCTGGGCCCCAGCGAAGGAGAAAGCGTAGCGGGCAGAGCCCTCTCGGTAGAGAAAGACAACCCCTGAGGGGCAGAGAGGTTCCTGAGGCAGGGTCACCCAGCACGGTGACACCCCTCAACCTCCTTGTCACTCTCCTGTCCACAAAGGGTAGAGTCCAAATTGCGCTCATTCTACAGCATGAGGGGCTCAAGTTAGACTGTGGGTAGAACTTCCTCCACCTAGAGAGAGAAAGTAGGTCACAAAGGCCCGTATCTACTCACGCCTTTTCCAGCTCAACCTGAACCTTCTAGACGTTTGCTTCCCTCCTCAGGTTATGGGCTCCCTGAGGGCTGGAGTCCTTCCCCTCCCTCTCTCCAGGAACTTATTTCCACCCCTGCTCTCTCACCTTTGACCTTGACCTCCACAGCGTCGCTGCTGTCATCGATGCCGTGCTGAACCTCGCAGCGGTAGATGCCTGAGTCGTTGGGCCGCAGCTCGCTCAGCACCAGGGAGACATCGGTGAGTGACGCCGGGTAGGCAGGCAGTGCCACGCGGAACCGGTAGGCCTCGCTCACCTTGACGCGCAGTCCCCGCGCCACGAGCACCTCGGCCTCCCGGCCCCGGGACAGGAAAGTCCACTTGACCCGCGGGGAGCCCAGCGCGGCCCGGCGGCTCGGCGGCGGCCGCAGGTAGTGAACGTGGCACGGAATGGTGAGGGCGCCACCCAGCACGCCCTGCAGCGGCGCGTCGCCGGCGATGCGCACGCGAAAGGCCCGGTCCTCTGTAGGCGGGCGGGGCCGGCTGCAACTCAATGCGGTGGGTCCGCGGGGACCCCGCCCGGCGTTTCCAAGCCCCGCCCCGGGATCCCGGCGGCCCCGCCCAGGATTCCTCTGCCAAGCCTCGAGTTTTCGTAACCCCGCCCCCAGGAACGTGGCTCCGCCCCAAGAGTCCTGCAAGCCGACCTCTAGGTCATCCAAGCCCACCCCTCCCGATCTCCAGACCCATCCCCAAAGCTCCCCAGTCAGTTTCACCCCCAGAGTCCCCCAGTACCACCCCTAGGTTTCCTGGGCCCCATCCTAGGGTCTTCTAACCTCGCCCCTTGGCAGCCCTGGCTTAAAATACACCCTGCCCCCCCTCCCGCCGGCTGTTCCCTTCAGAGTCACCTCCACGATTTCTCCCAAATCCAACCCTGTTCTGCCTCCCAGCTCCACTCATATTGCCCCCCATCCTCCACCCTGGAGACTGGCAGCCTTGAACCTAGCGCCCCTCCCCAGCCCTACTCCCAAGAGTCCTCCACCCTATCAGGGGCCCTTAAATCATTCCTTATTTTCAAGTGTCCCTGCCCAGACCCTTCCTCACAGTGCTCCCGATTCCATCTCCTCCTTGGGTCCCTCGAGGCCGGCAGAGGTTGGTTAGGGCTGAACAAGAGGCCACTTTCTACAGCAAGGGAGAGGCAGGAGGTAGACAGTGACCCTGAGTGGCATTGCTTACCTGAGCTGTCCCCTTCCAGAGCATCAGCCAAGGCTGCAGGGACCGGGGCCAGAGCCAGGGCTGCCAGCAGCGGCAGGAACAGTGGGGCCATGCTGCAGGCTGATGGAGGGACTTGAGGAGGAAAGACAGGGTTAGACCTCAGGATGGGCTTCTGGCGCCTACCACATCCACATCAGTCACTCATATCCAGACTTCAGAAGCCCAATGCCCCCACCTCACCATTAACACTGTTTCTGATCCATGTCTCCCTCAAGGGATTCTTATTCAGTGCCAAGACCTGGATCCTTGTCAACTCACTGCGTGACTTAAAGCAAGTTCCTCACCCTCCTTAGGGCTTTGTTTTCTTACTTATAAAGGAGCACCGTTACTAACACCTTATAGGCTGTGATAAGGCTACATGCTTTGAGAGTACTTTTTATCCTAAATAAACAAAAACATCAAAAAAAAAAAACCTGTGCAAATAAATATACAGCACCCTGCACACAGTAGGAGCTCAATAATGCTTAGAGCATACAGCATGAATGGTAGGTGCTATTATGCTTAGAGTCCCCTCTGGCCCTCCCAGCGCCAGACTCCTGGGAACCCTCCTCCTCCCACAGTCCCCCTCCAAACTTTCCTTCCTGTCCCTTCCTCCCTGAGTACTGTACTCACACGGCCTCCTCCAGGAAGGCTTCCTAGTCGAAACCTGAGCAAATGCATAATTTCTCTCCAGCCTAACCCTGCCTTGACCACCCCACAACACACACAACCCTACCATCACTAATATGGAAACTCTTCTCTTTGCTCCCCCCACCCCTTCCTTGGCTGCCTTCTCCCTTCTTCCTTGCAGCCTTTCCTTTCTGCCTGGCACGGGCTTTCCCACCGGATCTCCTGGCTCAGAAACCAGCTGGGACAAAGCCCCTGTCTCTGCCAGTCTGGCCTCCATCCAGCCTCGCCCTTCCCCCATCCCAGGCTCAGGCTGGGCGGTGGGCTAAGGGGAGGTGTGAGAAAAAATAAGAGGGGCCATCTCCCCTCCTGCCCTTGGCCATCAGAAGCTCTAAGAACTCGGACTATTCCTCTGAAGATCTCGAAGCACTTACACGCTCATAATGGAGGGATGGGGGTGGGATATTGAGAAACGGGCCCAGAGAGGGACCCTCTGTTCCCAGTGAAGCCAAGTCAGGCATCAGACCAATATGCCCCCAGGAGAAAGGCTGAAGAGCCAACATCATCTTTAAGAGTTAGGTTAGGAGTTCCCACTGTGGTGCAACTAGATCAGCGGTGTTTTTGGAGCACTGAGACACAGGTTCAATCCTCGGGCCTGGCACAGTGGGTTATGGATCTGGCATTGTCACAGCTGCGGTTTAGTCATGACTCCGGCTCGGATCTGATCCCTGGCTCGGGAACTCCATGTACTGCAGGGAGGCCAAAAATGAAAAAAAAAAGAAAGAAAGTTGGGTTAGATTTAGAAGAACATGGAGATCCAAGTCTGCCATGAAATAGGCAAAGAAGCAGCAGGAGAGATAAAGGTTGGAGGCAGGCAAGACTTCTTAGAGATTAGGCTTATTCCTGTTAGCTACTCATTCCCACTTCAAGCCCATTATTCCACCTCTATCTTCCCTGACCTTTCTGCACCCCCACCCCCTTCCTGAGCCTGAGATAAAGCTCCCACCACTGTGACCTCCATTTCCCCCAATGGGTCAAGAGTTGAGAGAAAAGTGGCAGGAATCAGATGCCCAGGGCCTCTCTCTGACCTTTGAGAGGGGGGAGGGCCTTGATGGGGCCGGATCAGAGGGTGCTGAGACCAGCACTGGGCACTTGAGAGGACCGCTTTCTGGGGTTGGAGTGGGGACCATTTGGCATGAAGAGCCAGTGCCTGCCGGGTTCTTGGGAGACTGTTTGCCATGCATTTGAGCTGTGCCAGGTCCTGAGCCAGGCCCCTCTCTGGCGCCCTCCCTCCCTCTCCTTGGGCTGCTCACAGACCTGGCTCCCAGCTCTCTGACAGGTGGCCCAGAAACCCATATAGTTGGAGTCACTCTGGGACCAACACCCAACACCCTAGACCGCCCCCTTTCACCTTTGTTATGTAGGTGGGGGAATGAAGGGAGGCAATCTGAGGCTGATGAGGACCGGGCTGCCCTGAATCATGGGGCAAATCTCACTCCCACTTCCAGGATTGGGAGTAACTGACCAGAGAGCCCAAGAGGGTGGCCCTGATTGTGAGGTTCTCACAATCAGAGAGCTCTGTACACCTCCCGCCCCCCCAACTAATCACACTAAGCATGGGTGTCAGCCCCTTCCCGGCATAGCTAGGAGTCCTGGGTAAACAGACCTCCCTTCCTCCCAGGAACCAGACTCAGATTCAGGGGTCCAGGCCTTGGTCTCCCTCCCACATACCCACCCGTCTCCACTCCATCTTCTCATCCTCCAAAGCAGGACACGCCACTCCATCTCTAACCTCGAGAGCTCAGCAGTCTTCTTGTCCCTTCCCTGAAGCCACATCAGCCCTCCGCTCCAGCTTCTAGATTTCTGCCCTTGTCTAGAATTTCCCCAGCTGTTCAGGAAACTTCCCTTTTATTACATTATCATTCTTGTCTGACCATGGACGTCCATACTCTCACAGGCTTTATAAGCCCGATCCACAGGGAATCAAGACCAGGCCGTATGTGCGTGTGCACGCACGCGTGTGAGCGCAAGCGCGAGCACACACGCACATGCGTATGTGAGCATGCACTCACACACGCGTCCTATGTGTGTACATGCGCATATGCACACATAACCAACACCCACCACCTCTATGCTGAATGCCTACCAACTGGCAGTCCAGGGTCTGCCCCACTGGAACTGAGCTCCAGCGCTCAGCCGGGTCAGCAGGGATGCACAGGAGGCCAGAGCCTCAGTCACAGCAGGAGGAAAGCTTTCAGCTATTCCCTTAGTGGCTGTGTGAGGGGCAACATGAACCTTCACAATAGCAGTGAGGCCTTGGCCGGGCCTGCGGGACTGATTGCAGTAATTGTATGAAGAGTCCTATTTACTGGAAGCACAACGAATAACATGATTAGCAACATCACCAGTCGAGCTATTGTAGCTTCTTCTAGTATAAAATCTGAAATGTGGATGATGCCATTATGAATGGCAAAGTTAGCCATGGCAACGCAGGCACTGGTAATACTGAGGGTAACTGTGTCCCTTGGTCTCACTGATACGATCTGATTAGAAGTAATACAGATATTAATGGTGCTGACAACACCGATGGCAAATCTTGGTCCTGTTAGAACTAATAGCTATTTTGACCAGAAAGGGGTAGGGAAGTACCTGAGGGGAGGGGGTTCCCAGTTCAGCAGCAGTGCTAGGAAGGAAAGCAGGAACAGTAAGGGGAATTGCAGCTGACAGTTCCTGACCATCTACCTGAGCCAAGCCTCTCACTAAATGCTTCCCATGTATAACCTCAGTTTTGAGAAAAATGCTGTTTATGCATCACACTGATGAGGAATCCGAAGTTCAGAGAGGTCAACTAACTTGCCCAAGGTCACACAGCAAGTAAGTGTCAGAGTTGGGATTCCAGCTCTAGGCGGTGGCTCTGAGACCACCCACGACAGCAGCTCTTAACGTCTGTCCTGCGGGCTATGGGGAGGTACCCCCAAGGGTTGCCTTCCCTGGTCCTCTCGCGTTGCTGCCTGCACGATGGGTACAAAGTCGGCGGAGGCTGCCGCCCTGCCCAGGACAAGGTCGGAAATCTCAGTAGAGGTGCTGGGACTGGAGCAACCCCCCGCCCCCCCACCACACACACAGCAGGGAAAGACTCGGGACCAAGAGGGGCGTTCCAATTAGCTGGAGGACTCAAGGGGGCTGCCGGTCAGAATGCAAGTAGCAAAGGGGGGACAGCGGCAGAGCTGGAAATGGCAGGACAGCAGCAGGGGCTGTAGGCGCTCCGGGCTGACCGACAGCGGACCTCTCCGAGGTGTCAGGGGTCGGCGGGTTGGATGCACCGGAACCACGGGAGGCAAGGGCTGCAGAGTAGGGGGCGCGGGCTGCAGGGCGGCCAAGGGGCACTCCCTTCTCTCCCCTTCCCAGGTCTGGGCGGCGGGGAGGCGGTCTCACTCACCTATCGGCGGCCGAGGGCCAGGGTGGGGGTGCGGCGCCGCGAAGTTTGCCGCCTCCTCCGAGGGTCTCCCCAGGTCCACGGCTGGGTCCTGCAGCTGCGGCCGAGACTGCGGCGGGGACTGCGCGGGCGCAAGAAGAGGCTGGGCCCGCAGGACGCTCGGGAGAGAGAGCCCGGCGGCTGGGCGCCGCACAAAACCCCCTTTCTTTCCCCCCGCCCCCGCTCCGCCCTTCCTTGGGGCCGCCCCTGCCCCCAGGCTGGGAACACGGGGGGCTCAAGAGGATCACGGGACTCGCTGCCTTTTCTGCGTCGGTTCCCGGCGGCGGCAGCCGCGAGAGCAAGGACGAGCGAAGTAGGACATCGTCCTGGGGATGAGAAGCCGAGCACTTGGACTAGGGAGGGAGGGAGGGAGGGCAGAAGGGGCGGGCAGGGAGTTCTCAGCGCGCGAGAGGATGGTGTTGCAGCTGGAGAGATGGAAGTTAGACAGTTGGAGGGACTTCCTGTTGGTCAAGGGGAGAGGAGGAGGGACTCAGAAGAGAAAAGGATGAAGGGAGAATGGGAGGGAGGCTTTGCTCCTGGAGAAACATCACACACACACACACACACACACACACACACACACACACACACACGTATAAGTGGGGGAGGGTATCTCTTTATTGGAAGCAGAATCAGGTGCAAACGACCTTAGCCACCTCCCTGGAGGAAGCTCTGATTGGGCTTTTTCTCCTGTGGTGCTCCCACTGCCTTCACAGAGGAGGAGCTGACTTTGCAGCTGGAGGGGTGGAGGTTAGGCAGCAGATCCGCGGGTTAAGCAAAGCAACTCAGGAACTCTCTAGACGTGGGGGCGGGGGGGGGGTTGACACAGTGAATGGACATTACTGGTCATGCAAACCAATGTGCAAAGTGCAGGCGTTGCTGGGAGCCCAGAGGGCCCAGTGGCCAGAACTGTCACTGATGAATGTGCAGCCGGGTGCCAGGGGGTGGAACCTGAGTGCTGCCCAGCCGCTGGGGACTCCTCCAGCAGCCAGAATACCAATGACACTCCCCCCACCCCCAGTCCCAGCTCCAGGGCCTCCACTTCCCTCCTCTTTCCCAGGCTCTCTTTTCCCCTTCCTCCTCCCTCCTGGGATTCCAGGCAAAGTCCCTGGCACAGACTGTGGGCAAGACAGCGAGATGCCTGGATTCTCTCCTCTGGGTACCAGTGAAGGCATCAAGGATAGCTTGTTGGGGGCTTTGAGCCCTACAATCTCCAGCAGCACCTCCAAAATATCCCAAGTAGGAGTTCTCATTGTGGCTCAGTGGTTAACGAATCCGACTAGGAACCATGAGGTTGCGGGTTCGATCCCTGGCCTTGCCTAGTAGGTTAAGGATCCGGCATTGCCATGAGCTGTGAAGGTTGCAGATGCGGCTCGGATCCTGCGTTGCTGTGGCTGTGTTAGACCCCTAGCCTGGGAACTTCCATATGTCGAGGGTGCGGCCCTAGATAAGATAAAAAGGCAAAAAAAAAAATTCCAAGTAAAGTGTGGATGCCTGCCACGCAAAGGGAGCCTCAGGCAGGTCCTTGTCCCTCCAGCTAGACTCACCCAAGCCCCTCCGGTATGAAAATTCTGGACTGCCCTCTTTGGATGCTCCAACTGCCCCACTCACCGCTGCTGGGGCTTCCACTCCCTGTGCTGTGGACTCGGTTCCAAAGGACTTGAGAAGCTCACACACACACAGACACAGACACAGACACCCCCACCCCCCAAAAAAACTCTTCCCCAAATCTTTGAGAACCTGAAGGTAGAATTCTGGTTCCTCCCCAGAAACCCATCTACTGCAGAGACAGGAAAAGAAGACCTGGGGTTGGAGAGAGTAAGGTCCCCCAGTAAGAGACACGCTCTGGGCAGGGAACACAAGACTCAAGGGGACAGAGCAAGGTGCCTGGGAGAGTCTGGGGAGGAAGAGACCTTAGTTTATTCACTTCATTAAATGAATACTAACTGAATGTACACTTGTACACTATGGACTAGGCACCGTTTAGGTCTTAGGAATGCTGCTGTCCCACGTTCTCTAGTAGGGAGGGCGGCGGGGATCTGAGGAGGTCTTTGGGGACAGATCCGGGCAGCACCTGGGTAGTCCTGGGACCACCTTTTGCACCCCTGGGAGCTTGCATGAGCTGAGAGACAGTGTCAGCATGGGTGCCTGCCTCCAGCCCAGCCCCCGCAGAGGCTCATCTCCACACCGGCTTGATGGGGCTTGAGCCAGGCAACCAAGTCGCTGAAATTCAATCCCAGTGGTGGCTCACATGGAGCCACAATTCTTGCCTCAGGGAAACCTGGCTGTGACCAGAGAAGACAGAGAAAGTGACCTTCCTCGCCACCTCCCCTCGTGACTAGAAATGTGGCACATTTTGGTGCCCGGAGGGAGTCCAACCTTGATGGAGGCCAGCAGCACCTGGGTCTGGACGAGGGCTGGTACCGGACAATCTGTTCCCAGAGGCTGACTCCTGGTGGGAATCCAGACCTGGTGAGAGAACAGTTGGCTGGTGCTGTGAAGATCTCCGTGAGGGCAGGACTCTGGGCTCATGGGCGCTGAGCTCAAACTCCTGTCCTGCCGCTTGCAGTGGCAAAACCTTGGGAAGGTCTTTGCTTCTCTGGAGACATTTCTTCTGCACAACACGCTGAATGCTGTCTGCTGCACTGGGTAGTATCTACTTGGGCCGGCAGGCACCTGGCCCATGGCATGAGTTCGGCAAAGTCGAATTCTTTTTTCTTGCTTTTATTTAATTATTTTGTTTTATTTTATTTTATTTTTGTCTTTTTAGGGCCGCACCCGCAGCATATAGAAGTTCCCAGACTAGGGGTCAAATCAGAGCTATAGCTGCCAGCCTACACCACAGCCACAGCAACGCTAGATCCGAACCTCATCTGTGACCTACACCACAGCTCACAGCAACGCCGGATCCTTAACCCACTGAGGCAGGCCAGGGATCGAACCCAGTCCTCATGGATTCTAGTTGGGTTTGTTAACCGCTGAGCCACAACTGAAGTCCTCAGGGACTTTCTTTACTTTCTCCTTGACCCATGGCCATGTGACAACCGCACCTTCCCCACATTTCTGAGAAGAGGTGAAAACCAAGCCCTCTCCCTCTAGGACTCCGAAAGGGATCCTTAGAGACTGGCTGAAAGCAAACAGGATCAACAGAAGCAGGAAGAATGAAAGTCAGATTTCAAGGAGAACCTCCTGCCCCGGTAACAGGAGAATGTCTCGGGTCGCCTTAGGTATCTTCTGAGACCCAAGTGAAGAAGTGACTGTCTAGGGTCACGTGGCATGTAACTGAATGACCAAAAACCAAGGTTCTTGACTTCCAGGCCGGGGTCTTGCCAGCGCCCGCAGCTGTCTGTCTCAGGGGAGAGAAAATGGGGGAGGGGGAGAGAAGAAGGAGAGAAGGAGGAGGAGGGAGGAGCAGCCCTTTTCTCTCTCCCACATCAACCAGCTGGCCGACTCCCAGCCTCCTGGGCCCTGTGGAGTGTTCCCGTCCCTCTGGATGAGAACAGTCAATCTCCTGCCTGCCTCCCCCCAACATCCCCCATCCAGGACCAAGCCGAGGCCATGACCCAAGTTCAGGAAACAGAATCTCTCCTCCAAGTTCTAGCATCCCCCATGTCCAGTGATAGCCCTGGGCCTTCCTCACTAGATTCCCAGCTGTGGCGGCCACTGGGAGAGCCTGTCCTTTCAGCCTCTTGAACACCTGCCCCCACTTTCCCAGACTTGGGGGTGGAGGGTCAGGCAGCTTGGTTCCTCTCTGAGGCTCTGCATGTCACACAGGCACCTGGATCCTATGCCATGGGGACGTGGGAGTGCGGCTGAAGCGGGGGGATGGACACGGCGCTGAACGCTGGCACAGCTGTGTTTGGAGAATAGGGGCTTTGATAGCTTCTGAAAGGGGCCAGGAAGCACGGGACCCCAGCCCCGGCAAGGGAGGGCCCAGAAATAGCTGGTGTAGCTCCGAGGGCTCCTGCAGCTGACCTCCGGGGTGGGGTTGGAGGGGAAGTAGGGTGGTGGGGAGACGCACAAGCTGATCAACACTATCAGGGGGAGCCCCTGCTGTGTGAGCAGAAGCCAGCTGCCCCCACCCCTGCGCAGACAGATCCTCACTTTGAGGGCTGCTAACTCTTGTGCTCAGAGGAGACCACCAGCCTGTATTACAAAGAGCAACTGAAGGAACTGAAAGTCTCAACCCTGAGTACATCCAAATTGAACTTTGGTGTGTGTGTGTCTTTTTGTCCTTTCATGGCCACAGCAGCAGCATATACAGGTTCCCAGGCTAAGGGTCTAGTCAGAGCTGTAGCCACCGGCCTGCGCCACAGTCACAGCAACACGGGATCCTTAACCCATTGAGCGAGGCCAGGGATCGAACCCACAACCTCATGGTTCCTAGCTGGATTCATTAACCACTGAGCCATGATGGGAACTCCCAAATCCACTTCTAGAGAGAAAGCAGATCCCACCTACAAGGCTCCCTGCAGCCCCTCTCCTCACCCCCTGCTGGGGAGCAACTGCTCACTTTTCTGTGATGCTGAGGCAGGTACTGATCTCTCTGAGTCTCAGTTTCTTCATCTGTGAGATGGTAATAACACTTTATTTTATGATCTTGATATTGGACCCATGTAAATGTTTTATGTAATTAAAATACAAAATTAAATTCGAAGGAATTAATTTTATTTTTATTTATTTTTTTGTCTTTTTAGGGCCACACCTGTGGCATATGGAGGTTCTCAGTCTAGGGGTCAAATCGGAGCTGTGGCCGCTGGCCTACGCCAGAGAAACAGCAATGCCAGATCCAAGCCACGTCTGCGACCTATACTACAGCTCATGGCAGTGCCGGATCCTTAACTCAGTGAGCAAGGCCAGGGATCGAGCCTGTGTCCTCATGGATGCTACTCATGTTCGTTTCTGCTGAGCCACGAAGGGAACTCCAAATGAATTAATTTTAGATTAATTTAAACAGAGAAAAAGTGATTCAATCCCTAAAAATTTAAAACAAACTGAAACAGGAGTTCCCGTTGTGACTCAGTGGAAACAAACCCAACTAATCTCATCCATGAGGATGTGGGTTTGATCCCTGGCCTCACTCAGTGGGTTAAGGATCCACGTTGCTGTGAACTGTGGTGTAGGCTGAAGACATGGCTTGGATCCTGAGTTGCTGTGCCTATGGCTGTGCCTGTAGCTTTATTTTGACCCCTAGCCTGGGAACTTCCATGTGCCACACTCAAGGCCCTACCAAAAAAAAAAGAAAAAAAAGGAAGGAAACAAATGCACCTAATTATATATGAAGCTAGAGGCAAAGCCACATAGAAGAATTTTCTTTCAAGTGATTATAAAACTCAGCATTTTGACTGTAGATCCCTAAGAACAAAAAGAACCATGGAGATATCTTACAGTTGCCATTATTATTTTGCAAAGTGCTATTTATGGTGACAAAGCAAATAAGTAATTACAGTAATGGTGTTTGGAACTAAGATTTCCAGTGTAAGAAAAGGAAAGTTAAGCAAAAACTGCTACTCTTAAATCTGATTTGGAAATAACGCCTGAACTCATGATTTGCATATTTATCTTCTGTCTACTGAGAAGGCTTAGAAACAGTGACAAATCAATAACAGTGAATAACGCTTGTGTCCAGCCTGTGGTCTCTAAATAGTACTTTTCACTAAAAGGAACTCTTTGGAGAAATTCCAGGTCTGGGTCAGGATAGCTTGTCATACTTGAGAATAAGGAGAATAAGGAAGCTATGAAATTCAGGTCAGGATCATGTCAGAAGGACCCAGTAGCCAACTTGAGAAGACGCCCACTGGCCGAAGATGAAAAAACATCAGCATTAAGCTGAATAATGACTGTAAGACTGAAAAAGGATAAAATGGATAAAAAGTCCATGAGTTGGTAACAATACTAAAAAATAAGATTAGGAGTTCTCATCGTGGCTGAGTTGATGAAGAATCCGACCAGTATCCGTGACGATGCAGGTTCGATCCCTGGCCTCACTCAGTGGGTTAAGGATCCAGGATTTGCCGTGAGCTGTGGTGTAGGTCACAGAGGAGACTTGGATCTCTCGTGGCTGTGGCTGTGGCATAGGCCGGCAGCTGCAGCTCTGATTCGACCTCTAGCCTGGGAACGTCTATATGCCTCAGGTATAGCCCTAAAAAGCAAAAAAAAAAAAAAAAAAAACAAAAGGAGTGAGAGAGAGAGACAGCCCAGCTAGCCACTGGACAGCATGTTGATTCCAATGTACCTTTTTCAATCTGGAGAGTAACTCCAATAAGCAGTAACTCTTTAATGGGATTAGTAGATATTCTGGATATGGATTTGCTCTCCAAATGTCTTGGCCATCATCAATGTCTGTACCCAAGGACATAAAAGGAAATGGTTTATCTTTGTGAGGTCCTATATAGTATCGCCTCTAATCAAGGGAATCAACTTTACAGCGAAGGAAATGTGACAATGGTCATGTGAACACAGGATCCATTGGCCCTACAAGAAACCACATCATCTTGAAACTGCCAATCTGATAGCACATTAATATGGACTTGGAGTTCATGTGTGGCTCGCAGGTTAAGTATCCCGCATTGTCACTGCAGTGGCTTGTGTCACTGCTGTGGCGTGTGTTCCATCCCTGGCCTGGGAACATCCACATGGCACAGGTGCGGCCAATAAAAACTTCAAAAACCAACTAAGCAAAAAAATATGGCCTCTTTACAACACATCTTTATGCCAGTTTGGGGAAAATGTCATCAGGAACTGGGATGCTGGCCTTCAAAACACAGTATGTATATATGTATTTGTGTGTGTGTGTGTGTATATATATATATATATATATATATATGGCCATTACATAGAGCTGTGCCCCAGATAGATAGAAATCATGGGTTCAGGAACCAGGATGTGGAAGAAGAAATACCCCTCTCACCAGTGACCCACTTAGGTCATTTGTGCTTTCCTGACCCTATGTTTAGACTCTGCAGGATTAGAAGCCCTAGTTCCTGTGGGAACTAGGTGGGAAATGGCGTCTACCAGGGGTCACACTGTCAAACCTACGACTATAGCAGCTTCTGGTTCATTTGGGGCTTCTCGTGAAAACTGACCAGTAAGCCAAGAAAAGAATTATACTGGGAGCTCCCATTGTGGTTCAGTGGTAACAAACCTGACTAGTATCCATGAGGATGCAGGTTCTATCCCTGGCCTTGCTCAGTGTGTTAAGGATTCAGCTGTGGTGTAAGTCACAGATGCGGCTTGGCTCTGGCGTTGCTGTGGCTGTGGCACAGGCCGGCGGCTGCAGCTCCGGTTTGAT
Organism: Catagonus wagneri; assembly: GCA_004024745.2. Classification (NCBI taxonomy): domain Eukaryota; kingdom Metazoa; phylum Chordata; class Mammalia; order Artiodactyla; family Tayassuidae; genus Catagonus; species Catagonus wagneri. The sequence continues at coordinate 1,241,392 of PVHT020000793.1, read as the reverse complement.
GCCTAACCTGGAAACTTCCATGTGCCTAAGGTGCGAACCTAAAAAGACAAAGAAATTAAAAATTTTTTAAAAATAAAAAAAAGCCATCTTCGTACAGGCTGAGCTGTGTGGCCCAGGATCTTGACTTTCTGGGGTTCTGACTCCATAATAGGCCAGAACTTAGAAAATTCAGAAGGGTGGGGGAGTGTCAACTACCTGTGCTTGCAGAATTTAGACTGCCCTCCTTGCTGCTGTTAGTATGTGGTGGTGCTGGTGCAGTTCACCAGTTTTCCAGTTCTACCTTTAGGCCAAAGTAAAATTGCTCTTCCCTGTCCCCTTGTGGTTAGGTAGGGGCATGTGATTACTTCCGGGGAATGAGCTGTGGGCAAGACAGGAGTCCTTGGGTGCTGTGGCTGTTAATTGACTGTATAAGAACTTCCAGAGCTCTCTTTATTTTTTTCCATCTGGCATGGTGATTGACAGCATTTACGACAGTGACTGTTCTAGCAACCTGGGTCCCCGAATAACTAAAATAAGAACAGGCTCTTTTTTTTTCGGTCTTTTTTGTCTTTTTAGGGCCGCACCTGAGGCATATGGAGGTTCCCAGGCTAGGGGTCTAATCGGAGCTGTAGCCGCTGATCTACACCACAGCCACAGCAACACGGGATCCAAGCCATGTCTACAACCTACACCACAGCTCACGGCAACTCCGGATCCTTAACCCACTGAGCGAGGCCAGGGATTGAACCTGCAACCTCATGGTTCCTAGTCAGATTCGTTAACCACCGAGCCATGATGGAAACTCCAGAATTTTTTTGTAAAGAAAGAAATTTCATACTCTGCTCCAGTCATGACTATTCTGTAGCCCAAGTTTTTGTGGAGTAGTTAGATTGCTTGAACAGCAATAAATATATACATTAATTAATTAATTTAAAATATATAATATATATTAAGGAAAATGAATTAATAACACTCAAGTTTGTCTTTTGTGTTGCCAATATGTTTCTTTTAGCCAGATGTTAAGAATGTTCCTGGGGGCAGAGGGAGGAGCGATGGATTGGGGCTTTGGGACTGGCATACGCACACTATTGCATATGGAATGGATGGTGAACAGGGACGTGCTGTATAGCACTAAGAATTCTACCCATATTCTGTGAGAACATGTGGAAAGAATCTGAAAAAGAGGGGACATGTGTGTGTGTATTCACTGAATCACTTCATTGTACAGCAGAACTTATCACAACATTGTAAATCAACTGTACTTCAATAAAACTTATAAAAACGGAGAAAGAGCATTGTCTCTGTGGCAGTGAGGTTCAATCCCCAGCCCTAGTGAAGTGGGTTAAGGATATGGTGTTGTGGGAGCTTGGTGTAGATTGCAGCTACGACTTAGATTCATTTTCCCTCGGGGAACTTCCATGTGCCATGGGTTCAGACAAAAAAGAAAAAAAAAAATGGAGGGGAAAGAAAAAAAAGAAAATGTTCCTGGTCCAGTTGCTCCTTTTGCCCCAGGGGCCATGGTGGTGGTGAAGGTAAACTGAGGCATAACCACCCTAAGCATCAATCCTGACGGGACTTTATTGTATTGGTTTGCCTCTTCCCGCTTTTCCTGTCAGATGTAACAACGAAATGACTTTCTTACCTTTAATAGTACTTATGCAGGAGTTCCCATCGTGGCGCAGCGGAATAGAATTGGACTAGGAACCATGAGATTGTGGGTTCGATGCCTGGCATCGCTCAGTGGGTTAACGATCTGGCGTTGCCGTGAGCTGTGGTGTAGGTTGCAGACATGGCTCAGATCCCGTGTTGCTGTGGCTCTGGCATAGGCAGGCAGCAAACAGCTCTGATTAGCCCCCTAGCCTGGGAACCTCCATATGCCGCAGGTACGGCCCTAAAAAAGCCAAAAAATAAAATAATAATAATAATAGTATTCACGCAAACCCTTCTGGGAGCCTGACAGGTTCGAAACACATTTTGGGATTTGTCAGCTGCACCATATATTTGTTCTGCGGTGCCCAGGAGCTAGGCCTGGGGGTTTGGAGCGCTCCTGACTGATTTGAACTAAAGTAATCTTAGGTAAGTGTGTGGCGCCCCCGCGTGGTGCCTGGCACAGCACCACCCTGGGTTCATTTGCTTTTACCCCGGATCAGGCTGCCCACGCTGTCTTCAGTTCTCCTTCCGCCTTTTGGTGACCTCTCTTCGCAATCCCTACTCTCTTGCAGGCTCACCCATCAGGGGCAGTAGCGCCTCCTCTTACTCTGTCTTCCTAGGAGGGCCATCAGCACGCTGGAGCCAAAGTGTTCCACCTCGATCCCCCACGCCTCGCCGCGCTTGCAGCTTCACCCAACACAAAAAGTCCTCAAGTTATTTTATTGCTCTATACAGAAGTCAGTTAATGCCCCCCTGGACTCTCCTTCAGCCGCCTAGCAGGGGCTGCGTGGTCAGCTGAGGCACGCGAACCGCCGCAGGTCCGAGGGTAATAGCCGCTCACCGCCACCGGGGGCGCCACCAACTCCGCTCCCTGACGCCCCGACCAGCCGGGATCCGTAGCCCGCGGCCCTAGGCCGGGAAGGCGGGTCGGGAGGGGCTGCTTTTCGCCTGGTAGAAGGGGAGGCTCGCGGGAAAGGGGGAGGCAAGAGACCCCTGCCACGATTCCCAGGCTTTGTGGAGTACGCTAGAGGGGGTGCGGTGAACCCCTATTCGGAGTAGCAGTAGGTCCCATAGGCCGCCTGCTGCGGTCTGGGGAAGCCAAAGCTGCGCACTCCGGGATCCGGGAGGCCTCCGCAGCGCGGCCGCGGAGTGGTGATGGGGAAGCGCACGCTGCCGTCCGCCAGCCAGCCGCCGTCGCATTGGTCCAGCCCGGAGAACTTCCAGGCGGCATAGAGGTGCCCGACCTTGGCCACCGTGGCCCCGCGCCGCCGGCACGCCGCCTGGGCTCCAGACAGCGTCAGCCGCCCCGGCACGAAGAACACGTGGCCTGGGGACCGAAGCGGGTCATCGACTGACCGAGAGCAGCGCTGGCTGGGGCGCGGCGGGATTCAGACTCTCAGGGAGCGGAGTCGAGGGGCAGGTGAGGACGGGTGGACCCGAGTTTGGGTAGGAGGAGTGGGAGTATTGAGGCTGGGAGGGCGGCTGGGGTTACGCGAGGCAGGGCGGAGCCCGGGTGTGTGGGGGGGAATAGAGGGGCGAGGTTTTGAAGAAACCAGGGAGCTGGCCTGGGATTCTAGGCACCAGCCTTCTACTTTCCCCGCCCCATCCCTCAGGTCGGGGTCTGGGCCCTAGTTGTCCTGCCCCATCTCATTCACAGTGGGGTCTAGATCCCTCGCAGCGGTCAGGCCCCGCCCCCTTGGGCGCGAGGGTGGCCGGTCCCTCCCCTTACCTGTCAGCGAGGAGGTGAAGCAGAAGGCGTCGTAGCGGTCGCGCTTCCGGTCGCGGGGCCCGTAGCTGCGGATCCCGGGCCGACCTTGGCCACCGCACGGAGCGCGCGCCGTGAGCACAGGGTAGCGCACGGAGCCCTCGATCAGCCAGCCCGCGTTACACCAGTCCAGACCCTCGGTCCACGCTGGCGGGAGATGGCGGGGGGGTGGGAGGTGATCCGGAGGTTAGAGGCTTCACGGGCCCTGATTTCGCCTCCGCTGGGGTTCTCGGGACAGCCCGGAGGGAGCCTGGTAGGTGCCCGGGTTCGGCTGCTCACCCTGGTACAGCTGGGCGTAGGTTGCCAGGCGTCCGTCCTGCTCCTCACACGCCTGCTTCGCCTCATAGTAATTGAACTGGTACCGGCCCCGGCTGGGCTGATATGGAAACACCACACCTGGGGGTGGCAGACAGCATAGGGAGGGCCGGCAGAAGGAGAGAGGGCCGGCGGGGGAGGAACCCCAGGAGCCGACGGGGGAGATGCTGAGGATGAGCCCTGGGAGACCTGAGATAAGCCCGCCGAACACCCGCAGCAGAGGTGCCGGGCGGAAACCGAAGGCCCTCACCCTCCAGGCGCAAGGTCAGAGCCACACTCTCGTCCTCGATGCCATTGATGAGCTCACAGCGGTACCGGCCCTCGTCCTCCAGGCGCACGCCGGCGATTACCAGGGAGGCGTCCAGCCGATGCCCTCTTCGCATCCGGGCACGCCCCCCCAGGGGCCCGTAGCCGCGGGCGTGCAGTCCGTTGGTGATGAGGATCGGCGTTTCCCGGAGGTCCCCCGGCTCCACTTTGCTCCAGCGCACCTTGTAGCTGGGAGGCGGGGCGCCCAGGACGCAGGGCAGCGTGGTCGTGGCCCCGCGACGAGAGTGAATGACCTCGTGGATGGGAGGCAGGAGGTAGTGGGGGCCAGGGTGGGGCGCTGAGCAGAGGGGGCCAGAGTGGCAGGAACCCCCCTGACCCCCGATGTCCCAAATACCTAACCGGATCCCCATTTCCCAGACTCCCCGAACCTCTCCTCCACTGCTCACTCGATAATGAGTCTCAGTCCTGAGTACCTCCAACATCTGCCCTCTCCACTTTCCCCACTACTGTTCCCCAGATTCTGGGCCGAACTAAGTTCTTACCTGGGTCCCCCAGGGTTCTGTGGAAGGTGGTGAAGGCCCAAGGGAGAAGGAAGTGGCAGAGCGTGGGGAGACTGAGCCTGCCTTGCATGGCGGGGATTCTGCCCAGCAGGGTCTGCAGGGCACAAAGGGTGGGGACTCCTTAGGACAAAGGGAATGGGGGGGGGGCGTAGGTGATCAGGGTAGGAGATGAACTCCCATCAGAGATTTTCCAGAAGGGACTGTCCAGCTGGAAGCCAAGGGGGCAGAAAAGGGGCTGAAGTTGGCAAAAGGAAGGTGATAGGTAAGGAGGGGCAGTAACAAGCTCCACCCCCGCCACCGCACTGCACCCCCACTTCGTGGGCCCATCTCTCTTCCTCTCTCACATCCCTCCAGTCAGCAGGTCCTGTTTTGGCACCTCCCGGTCTAGCCCCTTCTCAGCACAAGTGCTACTTCCCAAGTTTTCCCTTTTGGCTTGCCAGCTCTATCCTCTCCTGACACCCCTTCTCCGTCTGAAGCCCGGGCCAATAGGGTCTTGTCACTCTCCTGATTAAAAAACTGTGATCCCCCATTGCCCTGAGGATCAAATCCAGCCTCCTAACCCAGCTTCCAAGGCTCTCTGTGATCCAGCCTCTCCCTGTGCCTCCAACATCGCCCCCACCCCATCCCTCACCACCTATGCCCGCTGCACTGTGCTCTAGACATGTTCCGGCTCTAACATAGTCCAAGTTCACCGTCACCTTCTCACAGGTGATCAGTTTGGGCCTCACCTCCTCTGGGAAACCTTTCCTCTGCCCCCACTTCCTCACTCTGCAGTGCACTGCGATCTGCTCCTCTGGTTCCCCTGCTGCCCTGGACTGGGAACTTTTTTCCTTAAAGTAGCTAAATTAGTGTGATTTGAAGGTAACACATATGCATACATAGACTATGTCAGTGAGCGGTCCAGCAATTACAAAGTTATCAAGTATAAAATGATAAAGCTATTAAAATTATTTCAAACGCAATTGTCTATTTCAGTGGTTGATTCACCCCCACACTTTTTTCTTTTTGGCTGCACCTGAGGCATATGGAAGTTCCAGAGCCAGGGACTGAAGCGAAGCCACAGCAATGATGAGAGTCCCAGCAGATCCTGAATTCCCTGTGTCACAAGGGATCTCCAGTTTTACTCGCTTTTTAAACCTGACTCCTCCACTTCCTTAATTGCATGACTCTGAATAAGTTGCTCTCTCTATCTCAATGTCCTCATCAGTAAAATGTGGCAAATAATGGCACGCCTACTTCACTGAGAATTGTGAAGATTCGATGAAGTAATATATGTAAAATGCTTAAATAGGGCCTGATATCTAGAAAGGACTATTTACATTTAGTTGTTATCCGCAGCTCCCTGCATAGTTTCTGGCACACAGCAGGTGCTAAATAAATGTGTGTGTTAATGAATAAGCTCGCATTAAGGACTTCTGGAAAGAAGAGGAGGGACAGAGCAAGAGGACGGAAACACTGAGGAGGAGGCTGAAAGCTAAGGAGCTGAGCTCCATCTTCCTGCTAATGAAAGCTAGAGCATGCAGCAGGAGAGCCGGGTTAGGGGTTAGGTGCAGGAGGGACTTCCCAATGGTTAAAAAGGAAAGCATCTGGGACAGGGACTTGAACGAGGAGAACACTTCTCCTATACAGGGGAACTGGGTAATCGGAGTGACGGTGGGAACTGAGACTGACTGAGGAGCCCAGAGTGTTGACAGCCAGCACCAAGACGGTTAAAGGTTATGATGCCTGAAACTACTACAAGCACTTTGCAGGCACGCTTTTCTATTTACTCCCCTTAGCAGGCCTGTGAGGTAGGAACAACTATGAATCGCATTTTCTACATGCTCAGAGGGGCACACATTTCAGGAAACTTGAGTGAGATCACATAGCTAGTAAAGGGAGGGGTTTGCTGGGACCTGAATGCGCACTTCACGTGATGCGCAAGCTCTTAGTTGTAGATCTGTATTGCTGTATTTCAAAGCAGGCACAGGAGTTCCCGTCGTGGCTCAGTGGTTGATGAATCCGACTAAGAACCATGAGGTTGTGGGTTCGATCCCTGGCCTTGCTCAGTGGGTTAAGGATCCAGCGTTGCCGTGAGCTGTGGTGTAGGTTGCAGACGTGGCTCAGATCCCGCGTTGCTGTGGCTGTGGCGAAGGCTGGCAGCTAGAGCTCCTGTTAGACCCCTAGTCTGGGAACCTCCATATGCCGCAGGTGCAGCTCTACATAAAAAGGCAAAAAAAAAAGACAAAAAAAACAACAAAGTAGGCACACACATATCTTCTTCATACCCCTTACAGAGAATAAGAAGGCAGCTCCCAGTTCCAGTGCTCGCCCCTTTTTCATTTTTAAAATTTTATGAAAGAGAAATATTCATAATTTTGATGGAACAGCTTTAAGTATAGTATCAAATTATTTCACTGATAATTATTTTCTGATCAATAACATGCTGTAATATTTTGACGCTGACCTGTTAGAAGCGAGTCTGATCACTAATAAGCAATATGCATAATATGCATTCTGATCAATAATATGCAATAATATTTTGACACTGACCTGTTAGAAGCGAGTCTCTTCACAGAGATAGGGGGTGTGGTGACTGGCAACTTTCTGTCCTGCTGGAGGAAGGGGTTCCAGATGAAGGAACTGCCTCAACCCTGAGGAGGTCCAAGCAACTTAGAGCCCCAGGACTTGGACCCCTGATCAGTGTGGTTTCTTTCTCCTTTTGCCCCTTAAAGGAAAGGCTTCTGCCCTGAGTTCAAAGAAAACAAGGTACGAAGAAATCCCCCCACCCCCCACTCCACGAAGCCAGACTGAGTTACTGGGTCCGGCTCTGTGACCGGGCACTATGTCTTTGACGCCCACTGCCCTGGGCCCAGGGAAGACGCGGGGCTTGGGAAGAGGCATGGGAACCCATGAAGAAGGATGAGGGAAAGGAGGCAACCCAAGGATGATCCATGATCTGGAATGTTGCAGGGAATAGGGTGCCTTGATTCCTCCGGATGCTCTTGAACCGGAGAAGGGACGGATTGATTGGTGGGTATGAGGATGTTGGGCTGATGGGCATGGGGATAAAGTACAAATGAGGCTCAAAGGCCCATAAGTGTCAGAGCTCCAGCTGCCTCCATGTTTTCAGACAGGCCACCTCTAAGCAGCGCCCTCCCCCGCCCCCTCCCCCAACTAAGTCCTCACCTTGGCCCTCCGGTGCCTGGGGTGCACATCGCCTGTGGCAAGAGGTTCTCCAGGTGGGAACCAGACTTGCAGGACTTCCAGCTGCTTCAAGAAACCTGCCCCCTTCTGTCCAGCTCCCCTGGCTGTCGTCTGGCTGTCCTTTGAGTCTCTGTCCCCACCCCGTCTGAAGCACAATTTCCCATTGTCTCCTTCTTCTTCCCTATTGTTGAATAACAGGGGCCCTTTCTTTTATCCTGTGGGCAATGGCAATGAAATGTCAACAGCTGGAGATGTGGGATTCTGGACCCGCTGGCTCGCATCACCGGAAAATAGGTCTGGGAGGGGGCGGGCCCGGAACAGGAACTGACAGCCCCAAGGAGAAGCAAATGGGGAGAAGGTTGATGAGAAGGTTAAAATGGGTCCCCCTCAACACTCAAAGGAGATTTTGTGTAAGGCCAAGGGTATGGCTGGGCTCCACGGAGGGCAGAGGGAGTGGCTAACCTTGCACAAGGAGAGATGGAAATTCGAGTCCTTCCTTCTTTTTTTAAATTTTATTTATTTATTTATTTATTTATTTATTTATTTATGGTCTTTTGTCATTTTAGGGCCGCACCTGTGGCATGTGGAGGTTCCCAGGCTAGGGGTCTAACTGGAGCTGCAGCTGCCGGCCTACACCACAGCCACAGCAATGTGGGATCCGAGCCGCGTCTGTGACCTACACCACAGCTCACGGCAACGCTGGATCCTTAACCCACTGAGTAGGTCCAGGGATCGAACTCGCAACCTCATGGTTCCTAGTTGGATTCCTTTCCGCTGTGCCATGACTGGAACTCCCTAGAGTCCTTCCTTCTGAGGATGGAAGGACTGTGGAAAGCTCTCCAAGGAAGGTCATCTTATTTGTCCCCTAGCTCCGCACTCCCTCCTTCAGCAGCTGGAAAATCTTAAAGTTCTTGAGACCGGAGTCCCTTAACCTCCCCCCGTGGAGATTCACTTCTCAAAAATTCCTCTTATTAGAAAGTCCTTTCTGCAGTCTAAACTCCTGCTGGAGTTTTTTAAACATTTCAATTGAGGTATAATCTACACGTAACAAAGTGCAGATCTTCATTGTACATAAACGTTAGTATGTGTACACAGCTGTAACTACCCTGCCCCAGATCAAGAGCTAGAACATTTCCAACACCCCAAATAAGCCCTTTTCTTTCTTTCTTTTTTTTTTTTGTCTTTTTGCCTTTATGTGGAGCCGCACCGCGGCATATGGAGGTTCCCAGGCTAGGTGTCTAACAGGAGCTGTAGCTGCCAGCCTTCGCCACAGCCACAGCAACGTGGGATCTGAGCCACGTCTGCAACCGTCACCACAGCTCACGGCAACGCCGGATCCTTAACCCACTGAGTGAGGCCAGGGATCGAACCCACAACCTCATGGTTCTTAGTCGGATTCGTTAACCACTGAGCCACGAAGGGAACTCCAAGCCCTTTCTTTTTGGTTTGCTAGTCACACAAAGGGAGGGTTTTCTCTGTAAACAGCCATTTAGAAGCATCTCCGGGAGTTCCCCGCCGTGGCGCAGCAGCCGGGAATCCGGCTAGGAACCATGAGGTTGCAGGTTCACTCCCTGGCCTCACTCAGTGGGTTAAGGCTGCAGCTTTACCTACATTGCTGTGGCTGTGGTGTAGGCCGGCAGCTGTAGCTCCGACTGAATCCTTAGCCTGGGAACCTCCATATGCCGTGGGTGCGGCCCTAAAAAGCAATAAAATAAAATAAAAAGGCGTTTCCACTTTCAAATCGCCTCTTAGCCTTCTTTCCTCTGCAGCTTCAGGTTACTAAATCCTATGCTTTCAGAACCAGAGGGGCCCACGGGAGGGCTCAGCTTCCTCATTTACCAGACGAAGAAGAGCAGATGGAAGGGAAAGTGACTCGCCCAAGACCACACGGAATGCACTTGTTGAGTCAAACCTAGAACATTCTGTCCCCCCACCCTGTCAGCTGAGCTGCACAGTCTTCACTGGGGCCATATTAGACAGCCGGGAGCCCATCCCAAGGGTGCTGTTTAGGGATTGGAGTGACTGTCTCTTCCCATTCTCTCCAACCCTCCCTCAGCCCTTCCCTTTTCCTCCCAGAGAGAAGGACAAACGAGAAGAGACAAATAGCTGCCTGTCCCCTCTGCCGGGACACCGTGATCCCGCGCATCTGATTGGCTTCCGCCCAACGCAAACAAACAGCCTCCGGCGGCGGCGGGAGGGGAGCCGCCCCCAGCTTTCCCCACCCGGCTCACGGCTCGCCGCTCCTTTTCCCCCAGATCACTTCTGAGTTGTTTGGAGTCTCTGCTTATTAATCTGTAAAACACTGAGTTTGGCAGGGAGGAAGGCCCGGAACGATGTGATAAATCCTTTGGGGATGGAATAAATATAGCGTGAACATCCAAACTGTTTAGTTTGCTCAAGGTCACGTCCATTCTCAGTTCTCCCCAAAGACGCTGGGATACAGGAATGGGGTAAGGCTGCTCAGGCTTGAGCTGGTGTCTTTTCATTGAACTAGCATCTTCCGAGGAGAGGCCTTTGCCACTCCTGCTGCTTCCTGACCAGGGAGGCTGAAGTGGAATCTTTCAGGACAAGTGTGGAGTCCTGACACCCCAGACTCAGGATCCACCCTCCAGGCATGTTCAGCTGAGACCAATTTTTTGGATCCTTTTGGTGATGGCAAGCACGGTCCCAGTGTACTGCTGGGATTGTTGCACTAAGAACTGGAAGAGCTGGCAAAATGGTACCTTAGGGGGTATGGCAAGGAATGGCTAGGTGTGCCTGGAAGAGCTTCCCTCTCTTTCCAATAAATTTGCATTCAGACACCGCTGCCTCCATCGCCTCCCCGCCTCCGGGAGGCGGAGTCTTCTGCAGCTTGTGAGGTGAGCCTGGGGGAGGCAGCCTTGTGGAAAGCACACTTGTCTGTACCCTGTACAGCTTTTGTACTGTAGACAGAGTCGGAGGTGGGAAGGAAGGGGGAGATGGGGGTCCGTGCCCTTGCGGGGGAGGGGGTCTACTAATCTGGAGGGGACATGAGGCCACCTGGCCTAATGGGAGGAACACTGGATGGTGAATCAGGAATCCTGTTCCAGCCAGATGCTGACTTCATGTGAGGCTCTATACCAACCTCCTGGAGCTTCAGTCTCTGAATATCAAAGCAGCACCACACCTGCTTAGTGGGACTGGCTGGTGTGAGCTTGATGGAGCAGCCTTCTACCAAGTGAAAAGCACTTTATGAATGAGGTTCATTGTTACAATGTTTGGTTCAAATTGGAAAAAGGTTAGAGGGGAGAACAAGATGGGAAAGAGCTGAGACCCATTAGACACACTCGTCCTTGCACTAGCCACATCCTCCAAGAACATGTGGGGTCCCCCGTGGAGCCGGGGGGGGGTCTCCCTCTAAACACTGAAGGTGTCCCTCTTTATATTTCCATCTTACTCTGCTTTCATCTCTATGGATGCCACCTGGAGCCCTGACCGTGCCTCCTCTTGGGCTGCCCCACCCGGTCCAGGAGTCCTGGACAGCACTCAGTTCCCTATTCGTCACTCCAGCCCCTTGACTTGGGGCCCACTGTACCCCACCTCTGTACCGATCAGAACCTAGAAACTAGAAGTCAGCGTGTCCAGAGGGAACAGCTGGCTGGCTCTGTGGGCAGCTTCTTCCTGGCTCTGAAAGGTCTTGAAGGAATGCAGTGAGGGTGTCTTGTCCTCCTCGCAACCTGGCAAATGTTCAAGTTCACCAGGCAACTCTACCCCTGAGGGTGTCATGGGTGAGCGGCAGGGCAGGGTAGTACTTCTCTGAAGTCCCTCTTTTCTGGAGGGCCTCAGGGTGTGGAGAACGGTAGGAGTGACTACAGTAAATGAGCTTATGAAGGTCTTGACCTTATGAAGTTCTCAGTCAAGCGGGATACACCTGTCCCCTCTCAGTGGTACGTGACAGTAAAATAAAATGATGGAAAGTGCAGAGAACAGTAAAAGACAAAGCTCTAGGAGCTACTTTCAGAGTTCCTGTTGTGGCACAGTGGAAACGAATCCGACTAGAAACCATGAAGTTGTGGGTTCGATCCCTGGCCTTGCTCAGTGGATTAAAGATCCAGCGTTGCCATGAGCTGTGGCAGATGCGGCTCGGATCCTGCATTGCTGTGGCTGAGATGGAGGCTGGCAACTGTAGCTCCTAGTTGACCGCCAGCCTGGGAATCTCCATATGCCACAGGTTTGGCCCTAAAAAAGCAAAAAAAAAAGCTTAGGAGCTATTTTCATGGTTACTAAGATTTAACAACTGTATTTTACATAGTGCTGTTCATGTCACCTATCAGTTCTGTTTGTCACAGTCAGTTCATGGCTATACTCAAGTGGACCATTTAAATTGCATTTTTGTTCAACTGTCTGCAAATACGCTGAGATCCAGAGTCCTCATTTTTTTTTTGTCTTTTGTCTATTTAGGGCCGTTCCCTCATCATATTGAGGTTTCCAGGCTAGGGGCTGAATCAGGGCTGGAGCCTATCCTACACCACAGTCACAGCAACACTGGATCTGAGACAAGTCTGTGACCTACACCACAGCTCAGGGCAACGCCAGATCCTTAACCCACTGAGTGAGACCAGGGATGGAACCTGTGTCCTCATGGATGCTCGTCAGGTTTGTTAACCACTGAGCCATGACAGGAACTCCCAGAATCCTCATTTTATCAGCCCTTCTCATGCTCCCAGGCCTCAAGTCTTGCTCTCTCAAATCCAGAAGCCACAAGTAAGCTTTGCAAGTATTAATCATCCATTCTCAGACCAGAATGTGAATTTTTTTTTTCTTTTTCAGTTGCACCTGAGGCGTATGGAAGTTCCAGGGCCAAGGACAGAACCTGAACCACAGCTATGACCTACGCCACAGCTGCAGCAACACTGGATTCTTAACCTACTGCACCAGAGCAGGAACTCCATGAACACTTTTTTAAAGTGAGCCCCACATTATGACTGCACATTCTTTCACATGAGAGATCTGCTTTCACAGTGTTCTCATTGTTATTTTATGGACAAGGAAACTGATGTCTGGAGAAAGTAAATTGTTCAAGGTCATCTAGCTACTGAGTAACCCAGGTAGCTCCTTTCGCAAGCTAGGTGAGTTCTTCCCTTCTGCAAAAAAAATAGTTTCTCCTGGAGTTCCTGTCGTGGTTCAGCAGTAACGAACCCAACTAGTATCCTTGAAGACGCGGGTTCCATCCCTGGCCTCACTCAGTGGCTTAAGGATGTGGCGTTTCCATGAGCTGTGGTGTAGGTCACAGACGCATCGCAGATCCGGTGTGGATGTAGCTGTGGCGTAGGCTGGCAGCTGCAGCTCCGATTTGACCCCTAGCCTGGGAATCTCCATATGCTGCGGGTGTGGACCTTAAAAATTTTTTTTAAAAGACCAAAAAAAAAAAAAATACTCCAAACTTAGAAAAGGTAAAATAAGGATTGATTTTTTGTTGTTGTCACTCTGGTATCACTCTAGAGCATTGCCTAAAAGTTTGCTTGAGGCTCAACTGACTCTTCTGAGGAATGTAACTCTGTTGCTCTAGTATATTTGATAAATAATCTACAACTGGCAAAAGTGAAACACTTATAATCCTGTTTCCTTAGTGGTTAACTTGTAGAAGTTGATAAAATGATAGGGTTTTATTGCCCAATAGAGAAGTTAATCACAAAGGCACTTTGCTTTTATTGTTCTAGAAAGTTGGCCAATCTTATGTCTAAACTAGCGTTCTTATTTCAGCATTCCTTTTTTAATTGACTACTTGAATCCTTGTTTCTCAAGTGCTCTTCAAAACAGTTCTTTTATTTTCTTCCTAGCTCCCTCATTAACGAGTCGAATAAATCCTTGACTCGTAAGTTAACGACTTTGAGAACTGTGTTTTTCACTTCTCAACTTACCTATGTTGAAGGCAACACACAGCACTTTCTGCCTCCCTTTAATAGCAGATCCTCTGGTAGAACTAATGCCTGAGTTCCCTGTGGGACAGCACCTCCTTGAGCGTAAGACACTTTGTTTCTCCAGCCTGCAGAGGACCAGCAGTGTCTCAGCAAAAGTCATCTACAGTCTACTTTGCCTTGGGGGGGGGCACCCACAGCATACAGCAGCTTATGTAGGATTTTAGTTCTCAGACCAGGATTGAACCTGGACTGCAGCAGTAAAAGCTTGAATCCTATCTACTAGACCACCAGGAACTCCCATACAGTGGCTTCTTATAGTTGAGGCTACAAAGGCTGCTGCTCCACTGACCACCATTGTTACAGCAACTCAACTTCATTAGCTACATCAGAGACTTTACAGTGCATCCACTGTGTTTCCTTCAGGAAGCATCTGAAGGAACAAGGTAACAGCTTTCCTACCTTGCATATACAAGGCATACAGAAAATGTTTATTGAGCAAATAAATAAAATTGAGGTTTTCTTCTAATTTCTGTAAGCTTAACCAAAAGGCAGGGCACAATGGTTGTGTTTCACAGGCTCTGGAATTTGAGTATCTGGAGAGAAATCTCAGGCAACTTACTAACTAGCAACTTGCATAATTTATTTAATAAAATGCCTATTTTTGGAGATTGCTAGAGCTTGGATAACCAGTTACTCATCTTGAGGAAAAAAATCTGATCCATAACTCATTCCTTAAACTAAATAAATTCCAAGGAGCTCAAAGATTTAAATGTAAAGATGAGGCAAGAATGAGTCACAGAATGATAATTTTTAAATTGGAGGGCAACTTTTATTGCTTTCTCAAAAACTGATTACACAATGATGCACTTAATTGTAGACTTTTTTGGGGGGACGCCCGGAAAGTGGCATATTGAAGTTCCTCAGGCCAAAGATGGAACCTCTGCCCCAGCTGTAACCAGAGCCACAGCAGTAACCATGCAGATTCCCAAACCCACTGGGCCACGAGGAAACTCCAATTGTAGACAATTTAACAAAAAAATATATATATTTAAAAATGAAAATCTTGGAGTTCCTGTCATGGCTCAGAGGAAAGGAACCTGACTAGTATCCCTGAGGACGCAGGTTCGATCCCTGGCCTCTGCTGTTGCTGTGAGCTGTGGTGTAGGTCGCAGACGAGTCTCAGATCTGGCGTTGTTGTGGTCGTGGTGTAGGCGGGGAGCTACAGCTTCAATTCGACCCCTAGGCTGGGAACCTCTATATGCCGCGGGTGCGGACCTAAAAAGACAAAAAGAAAAAAAAGGCAAGAAAATCTCTCCTAAACCCTACCACACAGAGAAGATAAATTTTAACATTTTGTTATCTGTTCTTCTAAACTTTCAAAGCATTTACATATTCGTTGTGTATGATTTTTTTCATGATTTAATATGCAATAGATAATATAGCCAGCAGATGGCGCTAGAATGCTGCATTAGCGGCGCCTACCTTTTGGGGCTCACCACTTGTCCAAGGCGTAGGATGTTCAGAAACAGAAATGCAGAGGAGTTCCCGTCCTAGATCAGCGGTTAAGGAATCTAACTAGCATCCACGAGGAGGGAGGTTCGATCCCTGGCTTTGCTCTGTGGGTTAAGGGTTCCAGCGTTGCCCTGAGTTGTGGTGTAGGTCGCAGATGCGGCTCAGATTCTGTGTTGCTGTGGCTAGGGCAGCAGCAGCTACAGCTCTGATTCAACCCCTAGCCTGGAAAGCTCCATATGTCATGGGTGCAGCCCTAAAAAGCACACACACACACACACACACACACACTCACACACACACACACACACACACACACACACACTACAGTGGAGTCTTCAAAGTTCTGAGAGTGCCCTTCAGACTCAGAGCCCCCTTCAGACTCTTGCCTGTACGAGAGTCCTAATTTCTGAAAACATTTTTCTTTGTATTTGCGGCAGCAGCGCCAAGAGAAAGAATGAGGCTGGGATTCGTTTCCCTTTCCAGCATGGCCCTTTTCCCCACCTCTACTCCCACTCGCGTTGGTATCTTTTACAAGGTCCCTTTCAGAAAATGCCCCACAGCACTTTTACTCATGTATCCGGAAATATTTCATTTTTAAAAATATGAAAAAAAAAAAAGCAACCCAAATGGAAGTGTCTGCCTTGAAATTTTCATTCCTCTAAGAAATGGCAGCAAGCACTACGGAGGAAAGAGGGCCGGTTATGCAGCCCCGCCCCCATACACTCCTGGTACTGCACCACCACAACCAGTAGGTACACGCACTGGGGTGTTCAAGCCCCTTCCAAAAAGGAGACACTGAGGCCGGAAAGACAGAGACAAGAACAGGACGGATAGTGATGCAGAGCTCAGAAACAACTGGAGAGAAGACCCAGATGGAAGGATACCAAGCGGCAGATGGCAACGTGCTTCAAAGAGAAATAAATGTTTCTTAAAAAGGAGTTCCTGCTGTGGCACAATGGATCCCAAGCATCTTGAGAGCACTGGGACACAGGTTTGATCCCCAGCCTGGCACAGGGGGTTAAAGATGTGGTGTTTGCCAAGCCTGTGCCTTAGGTTGCAACTGCAGCTGGGATCTGATCCCTGGCCTTGGAACTCCATATGCTCCAGGGTGGCCAAAAAAGAAAAAAAAAACAAGTTTGTTAAGCAGACTCCACGCTAGATTGCATGAAAGAACATAATGTCTGTGGCTGAGACCGCGTCTTCTCATTCCATTCCCTTTTCCTGTGCTGACTGGCCCTCCCGTTACTTACCTGCAACTGGAGACCATGACATACAACATGGGGTTAGACTGAAAATCAACAGTGATGATGTTTGTGAAAATGACATTTTATTTATTTATTTAATTTAGTTTTGCTTTTTAGGGCTGCACCCACAGCAGAGGTTCCCTGGCTAGGGGTTGAATTGGAGCTACAACTGCCAGCCTACGCCACAGCCATCGCAATGCAGGATCCAAGCCACATTTGTGACCTACACTACAGCTCACGACAATGCTGGATCCTTAACCCACTGAATGAGGCCAGGGATCGAACTTACAACTTCATGGTTCCTAGTCGGATTTTTTTCCACTACGCCACAACGGAACTCTGAAAATGATATTTTAAACTGTAAACCACTGTCTTAAATAAATACCACTATTTTAAAATAATAAAGCACTATACACAGGGATTGTAATATTCTTATTGTTATGAACTTAAACGGTTAATGAAGTAGGAAAATTAGAAACTGCCTAGGCCTGTAGCACTAGAAAATAATACCAGTCTAAGAAAAACCCTAAGAGACACAGGTGCACTTTTTTTTTCTCAACAAAAAGAAAAGTAAATAACATTATCTTAGGAAAACTTTGCCAATATTTGTGATACAAACTTTTTAAAATCCTCACATTGTTGTTGCAACCACAGCTATTTTCTCTTCTCTCAGTCTCAGATTTCAGTAATGGGAAAAAAAAATAACTGAGAAGAGGTGGAGGAAAGGTGATACATGAGTTTATGCACCAGAGGGATTTATTAATGTAGTATGATATTTCTTTTCTTTTTCTTTTTTGCTTTTTACAGCCACACCCGTGGCATATAGAAGTTCCCCGGCCAGTGGTCTAATCTGAGCTGCAGCTCCCGCATACACCACAGTCATGACAACACCGGATTCAAGCAGCATCTGCGGCCTAGGCCACAATTTACAAGGACAGATCCCTTAACTCACTGAGCAAGGCCAGGGATGGAACCCATATCCTCACAAAGACAGCATTCGGTCCTTAACCTGCTGAGCTACAATGGGAACTCCTCTAGTATGATTTTTATAATAGTCTGTGTGGACTTAAACTGAATATAGAAAAATAACCCAGTGCCTTAATTTTTAGGGTTTAATTCTGCTTCAGAAATTCAGAAAGGAATTCAAGAGTTGGTAATCTCAGTGCCACATCCACCTTCTCCTGAATGTCTCTCTTCTACCAACCATATTTCTCATTTCTGCACCAAGTTCCATCTTGTATCATGTGTCAACATCTCTCTTTTTTTTTCCGTGTGTGCTGCAGCTTGATGTGGGAATCTCAATTCTCAGACCAGGGGTTGATCCTGGGCTGAGGCAGTGAACGCACCAAATCCTAACCACTAAACCACCAGGGAACTCCCCATACCTCATTCCTTTTGATGACTGAATAATATCCCATTGCGGATCTAGCACGTTTTTTTATCCACTCATTAGCTGATGGACATTTGGATTGTTTCCACTTTTTAGCTGTTGTGGCCTACACCATAGTCACAGCCACAGACACGCCAGATCTGAGCCACGCCTGCAACCTACACCACAGCTCACGGCAACACCAGATCCTTAACCCACTGAGCGAGGCCAGGGATGGAACTGACGCCCTCATGTATACTAGTCGGGTTAGTTTCCTCTGTGCCACAACAGGTACTCCCGGAAGTAGCATATTTAAAAAGTAAAATTAGTTTTTATGGAAAAAATCTTATGGGGATGAGGGAGTATGAAAGACGGAGCAATTATGACAAAGCTTTACTGGAAGTGGCAGTTTTTCCCTTTGAAGTTGGGGGGGGTGGAGGTGGCCCAGGGCACTAAATTACCGTAAATACTGGTATAGGGACGAAAACGAGGGATTCTTCTTTTCAGGTTTTAGTTCTTGGGTGGCTTAGTTAAGCCTAGGAACAGTCTGTGGGTATGAGAGCGTGTGCAACCTCTCTTGTTGATTTCTTGGTCGTATGTTCTTTCCCGCCCCTGCTCAGTGGATCCTCATACTTACAAGGCAAGTCCAAACACCTCAGCCTGGTATGGATTCCAGAATCCTGCCTCTCTTTCCAGTTCCTCTCGAGGTTCCAACTTTCCTTGGGCTATACTAGGTGCTCCCCGAATTTAGGACTCGTGTCCTATGCATCTTTGAATCAGTGGTACTAAACGAACAGGTCCTGGCACACAGCGGTGAGTCAAAAAGTGATGAACCTACTGAAACATCTCCTCTCTAGGATTTTATAAATAACTGTTCTCGCAGGCTGAGTATTCATCCCTGCAAATCACCGCACAGGTGCTACTTCCTCTCTACGAACCTCTCAGGCCACTCTCCATGCTTTCCCCTAGAAGTTTTCCTTCCTCGGATTTGTGCCTGGGACGAGACAGTGTCAGACTCAAGGATCGGAATCCCAGGAGAGCCGGTTAGAGCTGAAGTCCTGTGGCAGCTCAGGGCCTGCAGGGAGGAAGAAGCAGAACTCCTCCCCAATCTCCTGAAACGGGCGCGCTCTGGGGCCGAGTTTCTACTTCAACCACACCGGCAAGCGGGGGCCTGGCAAAAACAGTTTCCGGCGGACGGCGGAGACTTTCCTTCCAGCGTGCATCTCTATGGTTTCCACCGCCTAGCGGGACTGAAACGCACTTCCGGTAAGATGGCGGCGCGCAAGAGACACCGGGCATGTGTTTCTGCGGAGAGGACCTTGCAATAACGGTAAGGAGCTGCAGTCCCTCGAACGGTGGCTGTCGGAGCCCGGGCTCAGAAGCAAATGTGAGAGCAGGAGGAGGACTAGAATTTAGACCTCAAGAAGAAGGAAGTCTAGGGAAACGGTAGCTGGCTGTTTGGAAGCGCTCTAAGAATTGTGGCCCTGGGCCTCTTCTCCAGAAAACTCAGGCTGACCTGGAAAGAAAACAGTTCCTGAAAGTGCGCTCGCAGCCTTCACAAAGACTGCGGCGCAGAACCTGGGATCTACTTGCTTCTGTCCACGGTTATCCGTTCTAAGTATGTTAAGGCAGTTTTCATCTATGTCATTCAGTTCCGTGAATAACGACTGAACGCATTCTCTGTTCTTGGAGCTGCATTAAGTGCACCGAGTTGGGGATTAAAACCAGGGCATGTAGTTTCGAATTACTGCGACAAGGGACAGGCTGTGGTAAGCCTCACAGCGTAAAGCACTAATGGCTGTGAGACCGAGGGCCCTAGTGATCAAGAACTACAGTTCTGGAAAGCCTCAGATTTTAAATCTGCTACTTGCCAGCTGTTTGATTTGGACAAGTAACTAAACTTCTCAATGTCTTTTCTTCATTTGTAAATTATGGTAAAAATAGCGTTGTTGAAATAGTTAAATGTTGAAATAGTTAAATGAGGTAATGTGTGTGAAGCAATTTGCAGTGGGCTGGCATTGAATGAATGCTTAAATGTTAGTTGTTGAATCTGCGGGCTGATAGATCAGAAATAACTTCGGAGAAGAGACAGAGCCTTGAGGTAGCCTTAAAGACCTCAGTGTTTGAGCTTTAATTCTCTTGCAGTATCAAGAAGCAAGACAGGGCTGTTTCTTCACTCAGTGCTTTTCTCTTGGGAGTCTCTAGATCTCATTTAGGTTTTCAGGTAACCATCCTTCACGGTAGAAATATGAACAGACATGTGAGTCATCCTAAATTTACTACTCTTCCTATCTAATCAGACTGATCATAATTCTTAGGCCTAGTATGGAATGTTTGGGAGGGGTGACTTAATAATGTGTCTGATTTTTTTTTTCCCCCTTAAACTAGCATACTTCCTAGACCTTCTTAAACAAATGAAAGTTTTGACCTTTAGAGTTGTCACTTGGGGAGGCTAGAGGATTACTCCAGTAGTGCCATTGAAAAATGGTCTGCAATGCCGGTTATAAATGATCATAACACAACTTAACTTTAGTGACTCAGGTCAGCAGTGATAGAGTTAGTTTTTGGTTTTGGTTTTTGTTTTCCTTTTTCAGCCACACCTGTGGCATCTGGAAGTTCCCCGGGCCAGGGACAGAATCTGAACTGCAGCTGCAACCCCTGCCACAGCTGTGGCAAGCCAGATCCTTAACCCACTGTGCCAGGCCAGGCTCTTCCGCCTCAAGAGAGGACACCGGATCCTTAACCTCCTGTGCCACAGCAGGAACTCCCAATAGTCTTAGTTTTGAATGTCTTGTGTAATAAGCCGTCTTAACCATTTCAGAGGCAAATTTGGTGTATAAGTTGGATAATGCCATCGTGGGGTCCAAAAGGAGGAACACCTGAGTGACTATAAAAGAATGCAACTACAGTTGACTCTTGAACAACACAGGTTTGAACTGCACAGGCCCACTTATAGGTGGATTTTTTTCAATCAATAAAACCACAGTACTGCATGGTCAGTGGTTAGATGAATCCTGGGATACAGGAAGGCTCAGTATGGGACCTGAGCATCCATTTGGTATCTACGGCAGACCCTGGAACAAGTGCCCCGCCAGTGCTGAGGGATGCCTGTGGTTGGGAATGTGATACAGAGAGGGCCATTCCAGGGTCAGGCAACCTGGGTTCATATTCCAACTCCACCTCTTACCAGCGGTGTAGTCCCAGGCAAGAAACCCAGACCTGGTTTTCCTCCCTTGTAAAATAAGGATAATGTCTATCTCCTAGGACTGTTGGGAGTAAATGAGACAGTGTAACGGTTACGTGTAATCCCCCTTCTGTGCATGACTCAGTAAGAGTGCCCTTCCTAAGATGGACAATTTTATTTTATTTTTTTATTTTTTATTTTTTGGTCTTTTTGCCTTTTCTAGGGCCGCACTTGCGGCATATGGAGGTTCCCAGGCTAGGGGCCTAATCGGAGCTGTAGCCGCCGGCCTTTGCTACAGCCTCAGCAATGCCAGATCCGAGCCGCGTCTACAGCCTACACCACAGCTCACGGCAATGCCAGATCCCTAACCCACTGAGCAAGGCCAGGGATCGAACCCACAACCTCATGGTTCCTAGTCAGATTCGTTAACCACTGCGCCATGAGGGGAACTCCAAGATGGACAATTCTAAATGAGTGCTCCAACAAGGCTGGAAAACAGTGGGGAGGTGGGTGGTCCCCACACGAGAGGACAGTGTAAATTCTGGGACACAGGTACAGGATATGGGCTCTACTAAGTACGTTATCTTATAACTCAGGTTAACAAGCACTTTATCGCTTTGTTTTTATCCAGTGATAAGTTGTGGGAGATGTTACCACATAGCGGCAAAGGGTGGACACTCTGCAGACAAGCTGCCTGGGTTGGAGTTCTGCCTGTATCAGCTGTGTGACCTTGAGCAAGTCACCTAATCTCTTTAGGCTTTAGTTTCCTCATCTTAAAGTAGGATAATAATAATTTCCTGAATGTAAAGTTCAGGAAATCTTCAGGGAAGATAACATGAAATGATCCATGTAAAGCCACAGGGAAGTTCCCGTCATGGCTCAGGGGTTAGCATCCATGAGGATGCAGGTTTGATCCCTGGCCTTGCTCAGTGCTTTCAGGATCTGGCGTTGCTGTGAACTGTGGTGTAGTTTGCAGACGTGGCTTGGATCCTGAGTTGCTGTGGTTGTGGCATAGGCTGGCAGCTTCAGCTGATTGGACCCCTAGCCTAGAAACCTCTATATGCCGAGAGTGCGGCCCTAAAAAGACCACACACAAAAAAAAAAGCCTGGCATGTAGTGAGATCTCCATAAATTCAGGTGTTATTATTAATACTAATCCTCCTTGATTTTCAACATGATGATGTTGACCTCTCTGTGGTCAGACAGGGAGCACCCAAGGACCAGGTCTCCTTCCTCTGTCTCTGCTTCCAGGAAAGAATTTTTTTTTTTTAAGGCCGACCCCGCAGCATATGGAGGTTCCCAGGCTAGGGGTCTAATCGGAGCTACATCTGCCGGCCTTCGCCACAGGCACAGTAACACAGGATCCAAGCCACATCTGCGACCTACACCACAGCTCACGGCAACGCCGGATCCTTAACCCACTGATTGAGACCAGGGATCGAACCCGCAACCTCATGGTTTCTAGTCAGATTTGTTTCTGCTGCGCCACGACGGGAACTCCACAGGAAAGAGTTCTTATAAGAGCAGTCAGGATGGATTTGATGCAGGATTTGAGCACTTTTTCCCTTCCTCTTAAAGGGATGATCTTGAACTCCTTTTCTCTGGTGAGGGCCTGAGGACAGTGACTCTTTTCTCACCATGAGTGTCACCCCAGAGGTCAAGAGTCGTGGGATGAAGTTTGCTGAGGAGCAGCTGCTAAAGCATGGATGGACTCAAGGTGATCCCCACAGGCCCCTTCCACGTCCCCCCAACCCTCTGCCCAGGGAAGAGGTATCTTTCTGGATTAACCCTATGTAGTCCTTTCAACTGCAGGAGGAAAAGTTAGTTTAATGGGAAATTTGTGGGAGAAAATTGCTGGCTTTTCCAGAAAAGGAAAGAAGGGAAGGAATATGACGGTGGATAGTGAGAAAGAAGTGGTTGGGAGGACGGGAAGCGGGAGGAAGAAACATGACCTCTGTCCTGAAAGAATTATAAAGGAGAAGAAAGTTCAGGCTGGCAGACAGGAGGACGCACAGAGAGGTGCTGCGAAGAGTGGAACTGGGTGGGGGCTTCTGAGGGCGCGGGGCCTGCCCAGGGCCAGGTGTGTGGAATGACAAGGAGCGTGTGTGCTGGGGGTGCCTCGTGAGGGCTTGGGGCGTTCAAATCATTCACTGTCTCCTGTAGGCAAAGGTCTGGGCCGGAAGGAGAACGGCATCACCCAGGCTCTCAGGGTGACGCTGAAGCAGGACACTCACGGGGTAAGACTGGGCCGGCTGGGGGCGGTCAGTGCGGGTGGGAGAGGGTGGCGAATAACACGTCCTGGGTTCACTCATTCCTCCTCCTCTGGCAGGTGGGACACGACCCTGCCAAGGAGTTCACAGACCACTGGTGGAACAAGCTCTTCAACAAGACCGCAGCCAGTTTGGTGGTGGAAACGGGCCGGGTATGAGCTGTAATAGATGGGGGCCCGGGACACGTGGGGGTGAGGGAGACATGGCCCGTCACCCGCTCACGGATGCTTCCCCACAGGACGGAGTGCAGATCAGGCGCCTGGCTAAGGAGCCCACCCGTCCTAACCGTCCCAAGCCCAACCTGCTGTATCAAAAGTTTGTGAAGGTATCTGAGGCGGGGCCGGGAGGCCCACCCTTCTGTCCTTCCCTGGTCGCCCCTGGGGCCGGGACAGTTTGCCTTGTGTGCCCTCCCTGTTCTCAAGACTGTCCTGACAGTGAGGGCCTGTGACCAGCCTTGCTGTCACTTACCTAGACAGCGCGGGCCCTCAGCAAGAATTGAAATCCTCAGGTTGCCTGGATCCCTACCATTTGCTGAGGGGCGGCAGGGAGTAGGCGGTGGGGACAGTCAGGAGGGACGGAGCGGGGCAGGGCGGGGATGTCTACCTCGGAGGACCGGAAGCTGCAGGAGACCTGAGAGATTATCTAATCTGACCCATCGTCCTTATTTTACGGATGTGGCCAAAAGGGAGGAGAGTGGTTTGCGAGGAGCCCATAGCTGGCTAGTTATGGCAGACAGACCAGACCCCCGGCGTTCAGATGCCCTTTCCTGGCAGGCCCATAGGAGGGAGCCAGCATTTCAGCATCCCCTGATATGTGCTAAGGGCTCTGCGTGTTACCTGGCAAATCTCTCCCATTCATCTCCGGGCCGTCTTCTGCCCGGGTTCATCATCTCCTGCCTGGCTTCTTCCACAGCCTCATACATAACTAGACTCCTCATGTTAGTCACTCCCCACCCCGATCAGTTCATCCTCCACAAAGCATCCAGGGCATTCTCTCTAAAACACAAATTTCATGGTGTCACTGGCTCCTCCTTGACTGACCTGGGATGACATTCCTGACGCATCTGACCAGCTCCTATGGCCCTTCAAGCCCTCTTCCCTAGCCCGTCTCTCTCCACTTCTGTCAGGACCTCTAAACTTTAGCTAGATGGAATCTGAATCTTTTCAAGATACCATGTTCTTTCCTCTTCAAGTTTTTGCACATGCTGTTCCCTCTGCCTAGAACATTCTGCTCCCTTTGCCCCTTTACTTGCTGGTTCTTTCTTGTTTTCCAGAGCTCAGCTACTGGTAAAAAACTATTCCCCAAACCCTGAAGCCTGAGTAGGTTACCCCTCCTCTAGCACAGAAAACACTCTCATAATAATTGCCTGGGTTCCATGTATTCTCCCCCTCACCATGTAGATTCCATCTGGATCAGACCCTCCTCATCCTCATTCCCCTCTGTATCCCCAGCCTCTTAGCCCTTAGTAGGTTCTTAATCTAGTTAAAGTACTGTGCATAGGTATGAGGGGAGAGGGGATGTGAAAAGTGCCAAATTCACGGTCAGTTACTAGCACCGTGGGTTGGCCGTAGGGGCACTGTGAACACCCACAGCACTTCTTCCTTCTCCTTGTTCTGCCCACTAGCTGGCTGTGAGCCAGGGGGGCCAGGACTGCCCCAACCCCGCCCACCCCCAATTATAACCCATCTCCTGCCCAAGGTGAAGTATGCAGTTTGGCCCCTCTCTCTGTGGATCTGCAAGGAGCGATGTTTGGGGGCTGACAAATTTATGCCTGTGGCTATTCTGGGGTGGGGCTCCAGGGGGGAAGAGGATGGCAGTGGTGTTGAGTGGGCTTCGTCTACCCCCGTGATCCCTCCTTCTAGACGGCCACACTGACTTCAAGTGGGGAGCAGCCAGACAAGGACTTGGAAAGCTGCAGTGATGACAACAACCAGGGGCCCAAGCCTCCAAAGACGTGAGACTCCTTTTTTAGTGTGAGGGCATGTGGGAGGAGACACCTTCAGATCGCCAAAGGAAGGAGCAAGTGGACTGGGCTTCTTCGGGGTGGAACTGTGCTGGACAGATCTTGGTAGCCCCGACAATTAGAAGAGTGCCTGGTCCCGAATAGGAACTCGGTGTTGAAGGAATGTTTTAGAGGGGAGGGGACGTCAGGCCGTTCCCCCGGCTCTGTTTACGCTTTCTGATTCCCGCCTCTCCCCAGCAGTCTGACTGATGAGATGCTGCTCCAAGCCTGTGAGGGGCGAACAGCACACAAGTAAGTAGTGCTTAGCTTCTTGGGCTCCTTTCTTTTCTGTCACAAGCCCACTCTTGGGCATGGCCTCTGCTACTCTTTTCCCCCAGGGCAAGTGATTCCTACTTTCTGCTCATTTTCGAAGCTGCCCGAGGACGGGCGGTTCCTCCCCGACCAGCTTGCCCCGCAGTCTCCAAGATGAGGCCCGTTTCCCCCGATACCCTCCCTGACTTGGGCCCACTCTCTTTCAGGGCTGCTCGTCATGGGATCACCATGAAGGCCAAGCTGGCTCGGTTGGAGGCCCAGGAGCAGGCCTTCCTGGCTCGTCTCAAAGGCCAGGACCCTGGGACCCCTCAACTGCAGTCTGAGAGCAAGCCCCCCCAAAAAAAGAAAAAGAAGAGGAAGCAGAAAGAGGAGGAAGAGGCTGCAACTGAAAGGAATGCATATGAGCACGTGGAACCCACTAACCCGAGCACCCAGAAAAGCAAGAAGAAAAGACGGCATCAAGAAAAGGTCACAGATGAGACGGAGGCCACAGCTGTAGGGAGTGAGGAGGAAGAGACCATAGGAGAAGGTGGGCTTGAGGAATTAAAGGCCAGGGAACAGACTGACCAGTCCCTCAGGAAAAGGAAGAAGAAGAGGCGGCACTATGAAGAGGAGGAGGTAGCGGTCTTAGTTAAGGGAGGAGGAGGTGTCGGGACAGAAGAGGACACGGACCCCAGCGGCAGGAGCAAGAGGCGGCAACGCGAGGGAGACCTGAACACAGAGGCTGAAGGAGCCGAGGAGGCTGCTGAAGACGGTGGGACCAGAAAAAAAGAAATTAGAGCCTGCAGTGATGGGAAGAGCAAGAGAAGCAAGAAGAAGAAACAGCGGCATCAAGAGGAAGAGGAGGGTGTCTTGGATGTGGGTGATGGAGGAGGTGAGGATGGCAGGACCAGGGCAGCAGAGAGCAGAGCACACACTGGCTCGAGTGGCCGAAGTAAGAGGCAGCAGCGACCAGAGGAGGAAGGACCTGGAGTCAGCACTGACCAGAGAGCCAGAAAGAAGAAAGGGAGGAAAAGAGACTGAAGGCCACGTCAAGGTGGGGTTTGAGTGATTCCTTGAAAAGGAGTTGAAGCCTCAGAGGCCTGAGTTAATGCGGGTCTTGTGCGCCCTTTCCCTGAGGAGTCCCTCCCAAGGAGGAAACGGCTCTGAACAGCTGTCCACCGAGGAGAGCGGTCGTGCCACGCCTGGGTCGAGGCAGCAGGCACGGCCCCCTTACAGCTTCTAACCCGGAGGTCATGAACTGAGCTGGCTCTAGGAGCCGGGCAGCTACGGGACAAGGATGCGGGGGCTCTGGGAACAGGGATGCAAACACCCTCCGAAGGGGTATCTTTGCAAAAAGAAGCTGAAATGTAGACCTAAGGCAGATGTACTAAATATTGTGAAGGCGAAGGAGGACATAGAGATTCAGCTCAGAGGTTGCGAGTTTCTAACACTCTACCAAGTGAATGAATAAAGCATCACCTTGGCCTCCATGTAAGTCCCCGCTGGTGTCTCCATTCCTAACCCGCGAAGGTCCTGCGTACTGAACAGTTTTCTCACAGGCCTCCTCAGAATTCCTTCTGCAGACTTCCTGCAGTCTTGCTACACTGTTGAGCGGGACAGTGAGCCTCATCTAGCTCCCCGTCTGCATCCCTGATGAGAACCATGTGTATAAAGGACAGCACAGCTCACTAGGGGACCTTTTTCATCATTCAAAAGCCAATTTTCATTGCCTCTTGCATGATCTGTCCCTCAGAGAGGTGGCACCGCATCTCCAGGCTCTCGTGGCTCCTGCCCTCCATCAACCTTTATTGCTAGAAGAGCTCCCAGGATGCCCCAGTTCTGGGGCACAGAGGCACTGAAGTCTTTATTGTGAAGAATGCCCGCCCCGCTTCCCTCACTGCAGGCGGTAGACACACTCAGTGCCAGGGTAGGGTGGCAGGTTCAGCTGGTACTTCTTTTCCAGAGCAGGTGGCACAAAACGACCCCCCAGGTAGTGGTAGCGACCAGTAAACTGGGCTGCAGACTTTTTGGGTGCCGTCAGGGAGATGAGCAAGTCCGGCTGGATCCCTCCAGAGTTTCCTTTCTCTACATCCCATCCTGAAAAGAAGGTGGCATTCAGGAAGAGCAGGGGTGATCAGATGTCTCGTACCCTTCCACACCTTGCTCTACCCTAGTCCTAAAGGAGTGAAGCCTCCTGGGTCCCCTGAGGAACCTGCATGGCTGGGTTCTGGTCCCTTGCAGTTAACATGTCAAAGGCACTCCTGAACTCTGGTTTCCAGCCCTCCTTTGAGGTCCATGAACCTGTGTTCCGTGCCTCTAGACTCAACTTGTTTTAGACTTGGTCTGAGCCTTGGGTTAAGAGTCAGGACTTCTAGGTACCTCAAGACAGGGCAGGGTTCCCATCCCCCCAGCCTCCTCGAACCCAGCACCTGAGGGAATGTCGATGCTGGCAATGGGCACAGTGAGTCCATTCAGGACACTCAGGATGCTGTGGAATGGCTCCCGAACTTCACCCTTGAAGCTGAAGCCAAAGATGGCATCCACCACCAGCTCGTATAGTTCATCAATCAGCGTGGGCTGTGGCAGAGCAGGAAAAGGAAAGGATGTCAGAGTCAGCCACTGCACAAAGAATCCTTGACAGGAGAGGGCTGTCCTCTGTACCCACAGATCATTCACAGAGGCACAAACATAATTTTATCTCATTTATATAGCATTCTGAAGCCTAGAGTTAAGTGCAAGTTGATCACTGATTGAAGCCAAGTTCAGTGCCATCAGTTTCTGTTCTGAGTGCCTGCCAGCCATCAGGGGGACCTACAATGTAGGGTCACCTAAGCCTGGGTGAAAGTTTCCCACTCCTAGATCCAGTCATCTGAAGAATGGGTTTAGGATGAAGCAGGCACTTGGGCTCCTAAGAGAGGCAGATGACATGCTTACTGCATGCTAGGAGAGAGGAACTGGCTAGAGTGAAAGGAGTGACCCGGGAGATAAAGGGGAAAGGAAACTTCAGAGAAGGTGGTGTTGGGAACTCATGGAGCCCACCTCTCGGAGGAGAAGACTTCTAACCACTTCCATTCAAAGAGCATACTTTGGGGGAGTTCCTGTTGTGGCGCAGCTAGAAATGAATCTAACTACGATCCATGAGGATGCAGGTTCGATCCCTGGCCTAGCTCAGTGGGTTAAGGATCCAGCATTGCTGTGAGCTGTGGTGTTGGTCACAGACGCAGCTTGGATCTGGTGTTGCTGTGGCTGTGGTGTATGGCAAAGGCTACAACTCCGATTCAACCCCTAGTCTGAGAACCTCCATATGCTGCGGGTGTGGCCCTAAAAAGACAAAACAAAACTGAACTTTGGGCACCTTCTGTGTCAGGCACTATCCCTGCCTCTTAAGAGTTACTCCTCTGGAGAGAAAGCCCAGTTTGGGGCCGTGTGGGAGGAGCAGAACACAGGCAGTGGTTGTTGAGGAGGAGAGCGTGCTGAACTGGAGCCACCTACCTCTGGGGGCATTTCGCCAAGGAAAGGGATGTCCATTTTCTGGCACTGGGTTACCAGTGCAGTGAAGAGGGCCTTGTTAGGTCTTTTAGGGTAATAGATGGTTGGTTGGTAGCCCTGTGAATAAAGAAAAGGGTTGTGATTCAAGCTCAGAGCCTAGAAACCTCACATTCTTGTCCCCACAGCCCTTCAGCGAATACTCACAAAGAGTTTGAGGTGTCGCGCACAGACCAGGCCATCTCCTCCATTATTCCCGGGGCCACAGATGACCAGGACAGTAGGGGGGCTCCTGGACAAGGACGTGGGGGGATAGGCCTGAAGGCAGAGTCAAAGGGGATTCAGAAGGGCACTGGGAACCGACAGCTCAGGCTTGACCCGGCTGTCCCTCCCACGTCATTGTGCCTACGCCGGGGCTTGCACAATGACTCGCCACTGACCTTGGCAATGGCTGTGGCACAGCTCAGCCCAGCCAGCTCCATTAGTTGGTCCACGCTGAACTGGTAGTCGTTAAACAGCTCCTGATCCACAGCCTGGGCCTCCTCCTGGCTGAGGAAACGCAAAGCCTCAGTCCCCGCCCCTCAGGCGCGGCGCCAGCCGGGCTGCGCGGCCGCCCCTGGTCCCGCCCCCTGGGGAGGAGGGCCTGCACCCCAGTCCCGTGCCCCCGCCCGCCCGGAACCTCGCCTACCTTAGGTACTTCACCGCTGAACTCGTCATGACTTCGAGGTCCCCGCGGCCGCCCGAGATCAGCCGCTGCGGGCCCCACCAGGTTGGTCTCGCGCGACAGGCCCCTGCCTGGACTCGCGGCAGGCGCGAGCCCGCAACTAGCAGCCCGAGTCCGAGTAGCGCCCGCAGCCCAGACATCCACCTCGCAGGGCGCGCGCCCCCGGCCCGCCCTGACCCGCCCGGCGCATGCGCGGCACTTGGCCCCGCCCCCGAGAGGCCGGGCCCGCCGGCTCTCCTGCCGAAAGCGGTGCTGGGATCGGCGGCTCCCGCGCCTTCGCGGCGGGTTGCGTTACGCACCCTCCCGACGGATGTCTGCCTATGGCGGTCACACCTGTGTCCGTGCGCTTTCTCTTACAGTCTGGATCTCAGCCCTCCGCAGGATCATTTACGTGTTGCCTCACAGATAGCCGAAGTGCTTTGCTCCCAACCGCCCTTCGATAATATTTTTTTCATATTTTTGTAGCTTTTCCAGGAAGCTGTATAGCAGAGCAGGTAGCCCCAGTTCCTGTCCTACCACTGGCTAGCTGAGTGAACCTGGCTCTCCTGGTTTCAGTCTCCTTTCATAAAATGAGGATATGAGTACGTACTTCATGGGCTGGTAATCCATGCAAAGCTGTCGACAGCGCCTGGTACATAGGGCTCAGTAAATTAATGCTGTTATTTACACTGCTTTTCATAGAACTTAGGATCCTTATGCCCACTAGTTGAGCTTCCCCTGTATCTGTTTACCAGGACAGCACGCTCTGCCGGCAGCTGCAGCTCCAATTTGACCCCCGGTCTGGGAACTTCCATATGCCGCAGGTGCAGCCCTAAAAAAGAAAAAAAAAATACATCCATTTGCCTGTCACCTGTCAAAGTGTGAGCAAGGTCTTGTCTTTGAGGATGGGGCCAAAGATTGTTCTCCATCTTCTTTCTTGCATAAATTTCACAACTTACATATCACCTGCAATTTGAAGTTTTACTTCCTTAAGGTGGGCAAAAAAAATGAATGGTATATTTGAAGCAATCTGAGTGCAAAATTCATCTAGACTTCTTTGATTTTCCCCCAAATTGTAATAATCTCTTTGCTCACATCTAATTCAACAGCAGTTTTAAAGTGACACCTGCATCACAACTTCTAAGAACGCAACTTAGTTTTCATAAGGACGGCTTGTTTTCACACTCATATTTCATAGATTTATATATGGCATGTTTAATTTAATTACAAATTACATTAACATAACCAGAATAAACACTTTTGCTATCAGACACAACTAACTCTTGGTAAGCAATGGCTTAACTGGGGGCGTGGAACAGTGCGGCATTCTAGAAGGTACTCACTGCCTAAGTTTGAGTCACAGTTTCACTAACAAGTTGTGTGACCTGGAAGGCAAACCACTTCATCTTTGTGCCTTTTTCCCTCTTCTGTAAAAGGGCATATTCATCTGCTGTGAGGATTAAGGGAGAAGACACTCCTGAGCACTTAGGACAGTGCGCAGCATGTGCTAAATGAGCAAAGGTGTTACAATATATTCTTGTTGCAGCTGCTGGCAGCAGTTTTCCTACAGGCTACAGGGGGAGGAGCCTGCATCTAGCACCTGCTGTTTCCTGGCGGGAGAGGCGTGCCTCCATTGGTCAGTTAAGATGTATCTTCTGTAGCGTTAGATTCCCATATGAGAAATTTGAGTCAGTACCTCCAAAGCCTCTTGACCAAGATGTCATAGTTTTAAGGACTGGCAAGGGCCTTAGCAACTGTGAGATTTGAATCCAGAAAGAAAGCAGGGAGGGATTCATCAACGATTTTCCTTTTTTTCTTTCGCCTGATGAGTTCCAAAATCCCAGCAAGGAGCACAGAGCATGCCTCGGTGCTGAGACTGCAGGGTCCAGCCTGCCTGGGAGCCCACTTGCTGATGCTGGATCCCGTGTCCATACACTGCCCGCTGGAAATGGCAGGGAAGGGGCTGAGTCCCAGGAGGCCCTGAAGAGTGCATGTTGGGGAGGGGCCAGCAGGGCGGGGTCACATGATCCTGCAGAAGCTGGACTCCCTGGGTCTCCTCTGAGGGTTCCTGCTGGGCGTGTCTCTGGGCTGTCTGGATAACCTGAAGGAGGCAGAAAGGGCTGGCCAGTGGGAGTGACTGGGGAGAGAAGAGAAAGCAGCTTGCTCTGGCTCCAGCTTCTGCTACCCTCTCCGGCCTTTGCCTCTGCTCATGGGCTCCGGGCCGGAGGGAGTAAGCTTCAGCAGCGTTTCCCCCCTTCAGCAGGACTCTCCCTTTCTCTGAGGCCTACGCTCAGGCTGTGCAGGAAGCCGGGGATCCTCAGGCCTCCAGAGCAGGGTGAGGGTTGCTCAGATGGCTAAGGGGTGACGACAAGGAGGCTCAACGCGCTCTCGCCCAGAGCACCAAACCACATCTTCCATCAACTTGAACAGTGATCATGTTCCATTAAATCACCCAAAGCCACAGCCTCTCCTACTTCTTTTTTTCCCTTTCCTTCCTTTCTTTTTAGGGCCACACCCTCGGCATATGGAGGTTCCCAGGCCAGGGGTCGAATCGGAGCTGCAGCTGCCAGCCTACACCACACTCCAGCAGTGCGGATTCCAGACTAAGCCTGCGACCTACACCACAGCTCAGGGCAACGCCAGATCCTTAACCCCCTGAATGGGGCCAGGGATCAAACCCGCATCCTCATGGATACCAGTTGGGTTTGTTTCCGCTGAGCCATAAGGGGAACTCCATCTCCTGCTTCTTTTATCCATTCTCCAGGTCTCTTCCCTTCCCCCAGGTACCCACCTATTGGCTTGGGGGCCATTGGGTACCAGAAGGTCAGGGTCATCTGTTCTGAGGGGGTTTTGGCCTCCAAATGGGAGATGGGCCCTGGGTCCTGGACCTGGATGGAGAGGGACAGACACATTCATCTCAGGCCTCTCTGCACCAAGAACCATCATGGTGGAAAAGAGACACCTTTGGGAGAAGAACAAGGAAAGGTGGGAATGGGAGATGCCTTGGTCACTGTCCATGGAGGGAGCATCTGTACAGGGCAGGTGCTTGGCAAACCTGGGCCTATTCGAGGTTAGACTTGGGAATGATTCATCAGTGTCACTGGTGCCTGGAAGAAAACACACTGAAAAGAAGACATCAGTGAATTCAAAGTCACCAAGGAGCAGAGTTCCTCTTGTGGTGCAGCGCAAATGAATCTGACTAGGAACCATGAGGTTGTGGTTCGATCCCTGGCCTCGCTCAGTGGGTTAAGGATCCCGCGTTGCTGTGGCTGTGGTGTAGGCCGGCAGCTGTAGCTCTGATTGGACCCCTAGCCTGGGAACCTCCATATTTCCTAGAAGTTAGGAAAGCCTTGGAAGCAGAGAGGAAGAGGCAAAGGGTTTAGGGGAAATAGGCCAGGGCTTTGAGAAACAAGCAGAAGGGAGGGAGAGCTGGTCCTGGGGTTGGGAAAAAGGCAAGTGTGTGTGTGTGTGTGGTGGTGGTGGTGATGGTGGGGTCTCAGTGTCAGCCTGGGGCAGGGAGAAGAAAGGCAGGGTGGGCAGTAAGGGAAATGAGGGGGCTGGGGAGAGCAGTCCCATCCGGGGGAAGGTGACGCACAGTGGAAACAGCCTACTTAGACTCACGCTCTGGTCTTTGTGCCCGAGACGTCGTGGGAACATTCACCGACTCCTCCTCCTCTTTCTCCTCGTGGTCCTCCTCTATCTCATCTTCCCACCCACGCGAAGATCTGTAAGGGCAGGGAACAAGGGGGCAGAGTGGCACCCTGGCCAGGTGCCCTCCTTCCCAGGTCCCACTCACCCAAGTCAGTCTGCAACACCTCCCAGCACACATCCACCCCTGAAGTTCTGCTCCTGCCCCGCTCACCTGTGCCGCACTCCTGCTGAGCCCCGTCCCACCCCGGCCGGGGTCTCTGCCACCAGGAAGTCCCCACCTGGAGCCTGGAGGCCCCCCGGAGCTGAGGTCTGGGAATGAAGGCGAGTAAAGGGAATCAGTTTGAGAAAAGTGGCCATCCCAGCTGTGGAGGGGGTGTGCATGTGTCCCCTCCAAACGCAGTGGCCCAGGAGAGACAGAGGGGTGCTAGAGACAAGCTGGGCTATGCCACGTGTCGTGTCTGAGGATGAAATTACAGGACGAGGAGTTCCTGTCATGGCTCAGCAGTAACAAACCCGACTAGTAACCATGAGGATGCAGGTTTGATCCCTGGCCTCGCTCAGTGGGTTAAGGACCCTACATTCCTGTGACTGTGGTGTGGGCCACTGGCTGCAGCTCTGATTCGATCCCTAGCCCAGGAACTTCCTTATGTCACACATGCGGACCTTAAAAAAAAAAAAAAGGAAAAGAAAGTACGGGACAAGTCCCTTCATTCTGTTAAGGTCCCTGCTAGTAATTCAGGACAGAGCTCAGACTCACAGACTGTCAGACGTGACCAGAGCCTGCCCACCACCCCATCCTGCCTGGGGTCTCCAGGAGCAAAGTTACAGAAAGTTGGTGGCCAACTTCAGATGAAACCCGGGTCTTCTGAACCCCAATCCAGTCCCCTGCTTACACCAGGCTAATTTAATATTACCTGTAATTTAAATATGGAGGCCTAGTCTTTCGAATAAGAGAGGACATAAAACCTAGTAAGTATATATAATAAAATATTAATTATTCAGGAGTTCCCGTCGTGGTTCAGTGGTTAACAAATCCGACTAAGAACCGTGAGGTTGTGGGTTCGATCCCTGGCCTTGCTCAGTGGGTTAAGGATCTGGCGTTGCCTTTAGCTGTGGTGTAGGTTGTAGGCGCGGCTCGGATCCTGCGTTGCTGTGGCTGCGGCGCGGGCCAGTGGCCAGAGCTCCGATTAGACCCCTAGCCTGGGAACCTCCACATGCCGCGGGTGCGGCCATAAAAATGACAAAAGGCAAAAAAAAAAAAAAATTAATTATTCAACACCCGGGGTAAGATTTTGCCTGAGAAAGCTCAAATGTGAGCGAGAAGGCCGCTGGAGAGACACTGACCTGTTGAGAGAGGCAGGGAGGTAGACAGAGGGGGTGGGGAACCAGAAAAGGAGCGTACCTGAGGTGACCCACAGAGAAATGGCCCCTAGAAAATGAGCGCCCCGGACAGAGGAAAGTCCTTGGAGTACTACTGCCATCCTGTGGCCTTTTTGGAAACTGCAGTCAAGGTCTTCAAACGGCCCCCCACCCCACAAAGTTCCGCTCAGTTTGTTGGATGGCACCCCCGGCCTTCCCCCACTGGGCTACCACTGCGCCAAAGCCCTGGCCCAGCCCTAGTATTGGAGACATGCCACCGTCCCCCGCCCACCTCCCCACCCACTGTGGCCTCCGGAGAGTGATATATGTTCCATACCCAGGCACTAGGGGCAGATGAACACAAGTCGAGCAGTCAAGTTCAGCGTGTCTCTGAGAACATCAGGGACACACCACCACCCCTTTCTCCATGTAACCTCTCCCCGCCCCTGCTCCTTGTCTCAGGTATCATCTCACCAGGGTGTGAGTCGGGACCAGCCCACCCTGGGCCAAGTGGGTCCTCATGGCGTCCGCCAGCTTGGCCACCAGCCGCTCTCGCACAGAATCTGGTTCCTTCTAGGAAGAGGGTGGATAATGGGAAGTGGGGAAGGCTTGGGCTTGGTGGTTCTCTGGGGATCAGGGAAGGAAGAAACAGGAAAAAGGGAGGGAAGGGGACTTTGTCTCCTTCTTTTCTACACGATTCCCCTGGCTCTGCTACCGGCCTGACACTGCCTGCCTAGAATTGTGGATGGAGATGGACTCTTCTTCCTCGCAATCGTGCCTCAGGACCTAGCATACAAGGTGCCCAATCCTTAATTTTTCTTTTTTCTTTTCCGCCTTTTTAGGGCTGCACCTGCAGCATATGGAAGTTCCCAGGCTAAGGGTCGAATCGGAGCTACAGCTGCCAGCCTGCACCATAGCCACAGCAACTCAGGATCCTAGCCATGTCTGTGACTTATACCACAGCTCATGGCAATGCTGGAACCTTAACCCACTAAGCAAGGTCAGGGATCAAACTCAAGTCCTCATGGATACCAGGCGGGTTCATTATTGCTGAGCCACAATGGAAACCCTGCCCCATGCTTGCTTGATGAGTGAATGAATGGTGGGGAGAAGGCAGGTATGTACGCTGGAGAAGGGATAACAGGACAACAGCTGGGGGGATGGCAGGGAAGAGCTAGATTCTGGGAGGGAGGGTCTCACCTGACACCGGGCCAGCGCCTCCTTGTAATACTTCAAGGCCTGATCATGCTGCCCCAGTCTGGCTTCAGCAGCCCCCAAACCCTCGCAGGCCTGCCATTGCCCCTTCACGTCGCCTGGGGAAGAGAGCCTGTGAGATCCTGCAGTGGGTCCCTACCCCAGTGACCTTCCCCTCCAGGGGTGCTCCCCACCCAAGTTCCTCCCCTCCCCCCTGCCTCCCCTCCATTCCCTGCTAGTGGGCGCCACCCCAAGCCGCCCGCTAACCCCCTCACCCTCACCAGTGTCCCGGGCAGCCTGCAGAGCATGTAGGTAGTTGTCTCTGGCGGCCCTGTGGTCCCCAAGCTGGCTCAGTGCAAATGCCAGGCTGCCAAAACTCCGGCCCTGCTCCCACCGCTGCCCCACAGAACCTGGTGACAGAGCCCGCCTGATCCTGAGAAAGGACCTTGGCTGCTGAAGTATCAGGACCCTACCCCTCAACAACCAAGGGAGGGTTGCCAGGAGTCCTGGTGTTCAACCCTGACGCACTGCAGAGGTCTAAACTCTTAGTTCTGAGTTTTGGCCAGAATGCCGCCCCCGGCTAGTCAGACCTTTTTCTTCCTTCCTTCCTCCCTTCCTCCCTTCCTCCCTTCCTCCCTCCCTCCCTCCCTCCCTCCCTTCCTTCCTTCCTTCCTTCCTTCCTTCCTTCCTTCCTTCCTTCCTTTCTTTCTCTCTTTGTCATTTTAGGGCCACACCTGAGGTATACTGAGATTCCCAGACTAGGGGTTCAATTGGAGCTGCAGCTGCCGGACTACACCACAGCCACAGCAACACCAGATCCAAGCTGCACCACAGTTCAGGGCAATGCCAGATCCTTAACCCACTGAACGAGGCCAGGGATCAAACCCGTGTCCTTATGGATACCAGTCAGGGTCATTACCACTGAGCCACAATGGGAACTACCCCTGGCTAGTCTGAGACATGTAAAAACACAGGGAGGCAAGCAAGGCAGGTATTAATAGCTCCATTTTTTTTAACCTTTTTTTTTTTTTTTTTTTGTGGCTACACTCATGGGGTATGGAAGTTCCCAGGCTGGGGACTGAATCCAAGCCGCAGCTGTGACCTATGCCACCACTGTGGCAGCATGGATCCTTTAACCCACTGTGCTGGGCGGAAAATCAAACCTGTACCTCTGCAGTGACCTGAGCGGCTGCAGTCAGATTCTTAATCCACTGCACCATGGCAGGAACTCCAATAGCTCCATTTTTATGCATGTGGAAATTGAAACTTAGAGAGTGAAAGTGACTCACTGAATGTCATACAGTCATTTAGAGGAAGCACTGGGCTCCACTTCAGGCCTCCTCTCCCAGCCAGGGCTCTTTGCTCTGCCCATTGCTGTCTTCTCAACCCCAGGCTTCAGCCTCTGGGCCCATAACCCCCTGTCCTGTCTGGCTGTCCCCTCTCACGCACCCCAGCCCTCACCTCCCTGATTCTGGACTTCCCGGTCCCATAATTAGTTATAAACATCCATCAATGGAGCTCCCATTGTAGGTCAGTGGTAATGAAACTGACTAGTATCCATGAGGACGTGGGTTCGATCCCTGACCTGGCTCAGTGGGTTAAGGATCTCGCGTTGCTGTGGCCGTGGTGTGGGCTGGCAGCAGCAGCTCCGATTAGACCCCTAGCCTGGGAACCTCCAGATGCCAGTGGTGCGACCCTAAAGACAGTCGATCGAATGATCAATCAATCAAATAAATATCCATCAACTCTGCAGCCTCAGGGCCCCAGCTGGAGCACCCTCTTCACCCCTCGGTCCCCATCCCATTCCCCAGCCCCTGGTACCCACCATGCAGGTCAGCAGCCTTCTGGTGGAACTCCCGCGCTTCCTGATAGTTGCCGAGGGCATTGTGGGTCATCCCAAGGTTTCTTAGCACCGTGGCCTCCTCTCCTGGCCCCCGGCACAGGGGCAGGGCCTGCAGGAAGGCCTCTGCTGCTAGCGGGAACAGCTGGAGCTGGGAGTAGCCCAGGCCTAGGTCATTATAGAGTTGCCCTAGAGGGCATGGCCAAGGTCACTGGTGGCCAGGTGAGACGCAGCCTCTGTCCCACTCTTCCAGGGTTCCCCCGGCCCCTTCCCAGCCCTCAGAAATGCCTCTGCTCCCACCCCACTTCTCAGGGTATCAGCAGGTCTGATTCTCCCCAGATCCCACGCCTCTGCCCAAAGGCCTCACCCAGTAGTCCCCGCTCAGGGCTCGTCTCAGCAAGCTTCCGGCTCTCCTCCAGCACCTGCACCACTTCACCCACCCCATGCCGCCCGCTCTTCAGCATACACCCCGCTGCAGCCCCCGATGCCAGGGCTGCAGCCTGGGGTTGCCCTGCTTGGGCGTAGACCCGGCTCGCTTCCCGCAGGCAGTGGGCTGCTAGCTCAGGCTGTCCCAGAGCCTGGTAGCAGGCTCCCATTTTCGCCTGGGCTTGCCCTTGGTCACCTAGTGGCTGGTAGTGGCCCAGGGCCTTGTGGTACCAGGCCAAAGCTTGATGCAAGTCGCCCAGGGCGTGGTAGGCCAAAGCCACATTGAAACACTGGTCGCCGTGACTCCAACCCTGGGCCTTCTCTTGAGGTTGGGCTCCTAGGAGCAGCTCAAGGCCTCTGGCTGGGTCCCCAGTCTCCACGTAGGCAGCCCCCAGGTTGAAGGCACAGGCCCGGAGAACAGGGCTGTCCCTGGTCTGTGGCGCCTTGGAAGCCAGGAAGAAGGCCTTCTGGAAGCTGGTCAAGGCCTCCTGGTTCCGGCCAGCCAGTAGGGCCCCCTGGCCAGCCCTGGTGAGGGCTTGGATGCTGGCCTCTTGCTGTGGCCACTTCCTTTTCTTCTTTTTCTTCTTAGAGCTTGAGGGCGAGGCTGAAGGCTCTTGGGGGCTTTCCTCGGTGTTGAGGGAAGACATGGTGCTGACAATAGGGAGCAGAGGGGTCAGGATGTTGCCCTGGCAGCTCCAAAGCGCTCTCCCCCTTGGGGAGTTCAGCTCTACCTCTGCCCTGGTGGGACCCTCGGGTTTCAAGGATTCTCTCAGCCATCACACTTGGCTTCATCTATCCCACCAGACACCATTTCAACCCTCACTCTAGTGCACCGACTAACTTTTAGTCCTTGAACTGGAGTCAGTTCAATAATAGCTTCCTGCAGGAAGCCGTCTTGGAGTTTCCACCGTGACGTAGCGGAAACGAATCCGACTGTATCCATGAGGACGTGGGTTCAATCCCTGGCCTGGCTAAGTAGGTTAAGGATCCGGCGTGGTCGTGAGCTGTGGTGTAGGTTGCAGATGTGGCTCGGATCCCGCGTTGCTGTGGCTGTGGTGTAGGCCGGCGGCTACAGCTTGGATTCCACCTAGCCTGGGAACCTCCATATGCTGCGGGTGCGGCCCTAAAAAAAGTTTCTTGACTGACTGAATGAATGAATGGATGAACAAACAGAGCTCATACAAGGCCTCTCCTGCATCATCTCCTTCACTGTGTGCCTCCACATACACCCATCCACTCACAATCTAGGTTCTCCTGCCATCTAACCTTAAGGTATAGTTCGAGTCAGTTCAAAAAATACTCAGTGAGCCCTGCTGCGCCAGGAGCCAGACAAGGCACCTGGGGCACCAAGCTAAATAGGCCGTTGAATTGGCAAAGAGCCAGCTTCCAGGAGCAAGGCTTCTGTTTCTTCGTTTGCTGCCTGCTCTCATCTCCAGGGGAGTGCCTTGCTCCCCTACCGCCTTGGTTCTCTGTCTGCCGGCTAGTGCTGGTTCCCCAACTTGCTGCGCTGGTCTCCAGGGCTCTCTTAAACCCAAACACAGTTCTCTCTCATCAGCACGTGGTTCCTATTAGTATCTCTCCCCTAGAAAGGCAGAAGCCTTTTTTCATGGACTCCCCCGCCAAGAGATAAGAAAAGGAATGGAAAAGACTCAGGAACTGGGCTCTCAGCCCCTCCCACCATTTTTCATTTTTCTATTCCTTTTTTTTTTTTTTTTTTGTCTTTTTGCCTTTTCTAGGGCACAATCGCCGCATATGGAGGTTCCCAGGCTAGGGGGCTAACAGGAGCTGTAGCCGCCGGCCTACACCACAGCCACAGCAACGCGGGATCTGAGCCACGTCTGTGACCTACACCACAGCTCACGGCAATGCTGGATCCTTAACCCACTGAGCAAGGCCAGGGATGGAACCCGCAACCTCATGGTTCCTAGTCGGATTCGTTAACCACTGAGCCAGGATGGGAACTCCCACACTCTCTTTTTAAAGAAACTCTCCCTTGGGAGTTCCCATTGTGGCGTAGCAGAAACGAATCCAACTAGTATCCATGAGGTTGAAGTTTTGATCCCTGGCCTCGCTCAGTGGGTTAAGGATCGGGTATTGCCAGGAGCTGTGGTGTAGGTCGCAGACGCGGCTCAGATCCCGAGTTGCTGTGTCTGTGGCGTAGGCCGGCAGTTGTAGCTCGATTTGACTCCTAGCCTGGGAACTTCCATATGACTCGGGTTTGGCCCTAAAAAGAAAAAAGAAAAAAAACGAAAGACAGAAAGAAAAAGAAAAAAAAACCTCTCCCCCTTCCCTGTTCCTAAGAGCACCCAGGCAGGAATGCTGCCTCTTCAAGGCCCCGGTTCCTAGGGCATTCCTGGGCACCCCCACCAGCCACAGGACGCCTTACCTCCTAAGATCCTCTCTGTAGATGGCTTTCTGGAATGGTCCCTCTGGCTAGAGTTACCTACTTTAGCTCTTAGCTCAGAGCCGCTGGGGTTACCAGACAACCAGGTACCGCCTTGCGCGCCTAGGAAATTCCCTGATTGACAGTTCAAATGGCCTGTCTTAGTGCTGCACTCTGCTGCTCGGGCACAGACTCCGGGATTCCATTGACCTTCCTGTCTCACCTGTCCCCAGCCGTGCCGACAGGGGCTTCAAGTCCTTCACTTCAAGCAAGAATCAAAGCATCAAGGGTTTGTTAGTAGTTACAGCTTCAAAGACCATCTATCCCTTTCTCTTATTTCACATAGGGAGGGACCTCTGAGAGCAGGCATGACTTGCCCGAGGTCACAAAGCAGTCACGTAGCTGGGATTAGAGCCCAGGTTTGCTGATTCTGGGCTAACTAGCCTAAAGTCCCCTCCATTAACTATGACTGTAAGCTTTAATGAGGCTTAGGTTGTCCCAGAAGTGAAATCTTTCGCGCGCGCGCACACACACACACACACACACACACACACACACATACTCACAAACTGTGCTTCTGGGTGGTAGTTTCACATTTGGGAACAGGGCGAAAGGCTGATGGTCAGGAAAGGCCTGGAGATCAGGAGAGCCTCTCTGCCCCCGGGCTCCTTTTCTCAGCTCCACTGATCTGTAGCCTCCGGGTTCGGCTTAATGAGAAGACAGCAGACACCAAGAGAATGGGCACCCACTGCCCTATCTCGCCAAGGGTGGCCTGCATCAGAAAGCAAATGTCCTCATTTATCTAGGAAAAAGGGCTCTTTTAAGTAGAGAGGCCAGGGCCAGAAATAAAATTTATAAGGAAAAAGTTGAGCTCACAGCATTGGCTGGGCAGCCTCTGCTGAGTGCCTGCTGTAGGCAGACATGGTGCTGTGTGCCACAGAGGGCGCCCATGCCCGAGGTGGTTTCTCCTAGCTGCCTGCTGGTCTTGCCCATGGGCTGGGCCTTTGGGATGCTACCACAGCATAGCCAGAGCCAAATATGCAGCTCAGTCTGCTGTTCACTGAGCAGTCTCCCCTAAGGGAAGAGGATCATTTGCAGAGGGAGCAGGGATTGAATCTGAGGTTCCAAAGACCTCTCAATGATCTAGTGATCATTTTTGAATTACTTTCCTTCTTTGATTCCCTGCTGGTATCTGACATATCTTTGCCACTCTTTCCACACTTGGCTTCCACGACCCACTGTGCCTTTTTGTTTGTTTGTTTTGTCTTTTTAGGGCCACACCCAAGGCATATGGAGGTTCCCAGGCTAGGGGCTGAATCAGAGCTGTAGCTGCCGGCCTACACCACAGCCACAGCAACGCCAGATCCGAGCCTCATCTGCAACCTACACCACAGCTCACGGCAACACCAGATCCTTAACCCACTGAGTGAGGCCAGGGATTGAACCCTCATCCTCAAGGATACTAGTCGGGTTCATTACCACTGAGCCACAGAGAACTCCTTCCTTGATTTTTAACACCACTTATGAGCCAATAGTTTCTAAATGCATACCTCTAGATTTAGCTTGCCCAAGTGAAATTCCTATTTCCTCAAATCTACCCATCCTATGTATCCACTGTCACTTGATAAACCGCTAATCCAGTCTCTATGCTAGAAGCCTGAGAAACATCCACAGTCCCTCCTCCTCTAGCTCCCGGTCCTACTGATTCTACCTCTGAAACCTCTCGCCATTGTACCCTTTCTTCTGCAGTCACATGACCAGGGCCTTGGATATAGCATATTATGGTTGGAGCTGGATTATCTGAGAGTTTGAATTGTAGCTCTACCGATTTTTAGCTGTTTGACATTTTTTTTTTTTGTCTTTTTGCCTTTTATCTAGAGCCGCACCCGCAGCATATGGAGGTTCCCAGGCTAGGGGTCTAACAGGAGCTGTAGCCACCGGCCTTCGCCACAGCCACGCAACGTGGGATCCGAGCCGCGTCTGCAACCTACACCACAGCTCACAGCAACGCCAGATCCTTAACCCACGAGCAAGGCCAGGGATCGAACCCACAACCTCATGGTTCTTAGTCGGATTCGTTAACCACTGGGCCACAAAGGGAACTCCTGTTTGACATTTCTAAGCCTCAGTTTCCTCCTTGCTCTTGCCCATACTGTTTCCACTGATTAAAATCCCTCCCTCCTTCAATCTGATGAATTCTTGTTAACTTTTCAAACCAGATCAGCGGTCACCTCCACTAGGAAGTCTTCCTGTCTTTCACTGCTCTTAATCATAGCAATAATCTCCCTCTGTGTATCACTGACCTCTAATTTATTTGACTATACGTTTATCACTCATTACAGAACAACAAGCTTCTTTAGGCCATTAATTGAGCTTATTTATCTCTCCATTCGCAGCACCTAGTTCGGTGCATAGCAGTAAGTAGGTCCTCAGGTTACCTGCACCAAAGAATACTATAGGAAACCGAGAGGGTTAATGGGAATATTAGAAGGAAACGATAGAGCCAGGGGCAGGGGCTAATTGAAATAAGACAGCTTAGCAGCGAAGAGAAAGAGCAACCCAAAATACTGCAGGAAGGAGAGAGCGCCTCCCAGCCTTGGGCGGTATCCTTCCCCTCACCTGGTGGCACACCTCAGCAGGCTGCAACTACAAATCCCAGGAGCCCCGGCGGCACAGACCGGAAGTGTCCTGTTAGCCTGTGGCTACGGTGAGGGGCGGTGGCCCGGCGGCGGGAGATTCAAACCTGGAAGAAGGAACATGGAGGGGAGAGGAGCGGGCCCGGGCCGGGCGGTCTGTGAGTGCCAGAAGGGGCCGAGGAGGGTCCAGCAGTGGTGCCGCTGCTCGGGGACTCGGTGGTCCTGGGAGAGGGTGCGGTGGGGGCTCGGCGGAGGGGCCGTCAGGCCAGGAGAGGCCGGACTGTGCTCAGTGGCGAGGGAGCGCTCAGTCCGGACTCCTGAGGGCGGGAGTAAAGCTGTGAGCTGCGAAAC
The DNA here is from genome assembly GCA_004024745.2 of Catagonus wagneri. NCBI lineage: Eukaryota > Metazoa > Chordata > Mammalia > Artiodactyla > Tayassuidae > Catagonus > Catagonus wagneri. Next base: position 1,197,926 of record PVHT020000793.1, on the reverse strand, counting down.
GCTCCGACTTCTGCGCCGCGCTTCAGAGCTTACAAAGAGCTTTTTCCCTTATTCCCAGATTCTGGGGCTCCAGGGCTAGGAGGCTGTAGGTGGTCTGGATGGCTCCTTAAAATTCAGCAATTACTGATGGCCACCGTAACTTGCCAAGTGCTACCGAGGGACAGGACGCCCAGCAAGACCTGGGGGGGGCCTTCCTTGACTTTTTGATGCCTCTTTGAGACAACCCCTCTCAGCCTTTACGGTGTCAGAATTACCTGTGGAGCTAATTTAAAATGCAGATTCCGGAATCCTATCCCAGAGCTTTGGCAACAGTCGGTCTCTATTGGGGCTTATAATCTGCATTTATAGCAAGCCCTGCTGTGCTTCTCCCATCACCCCAGGTAACTGTGTGTCTGTGTACCACGCTTTCAAAAACACTGCTTCAGAAAGAGAGATTGGGTTCGGAAAAATGGGGCTGCAGAAAGGTTACCATCTGACCTGAAGGAAAAGCAAAATCTAGTCCTTCTTCTACCCTTTTCTCTTCCTCTCCATTAGGGTACAAAAAGCAAAGATCACGTCCACCTATCTGTTGAAGGAAGGCTAGTTCCAGACCTGAAAAGGGCAGGAAAACTGATTTTTTTTTTTTTATGACTGTGTGTGTGTGTACAAAGTCCCGCCCGTCTCTCACAGTCCTCAGTTCATAACTCTGAGATGATGTCACTCACTTACTGGTTTATTTTCCATGCTTAGCAACCAACACTTGTTCCTTCACACCCTCTTAAAGGAACTGATGGATTTTCTGCAATTGGCCAGTGCTTTCAAATCTGAACGTGGAGGGTGTGTGTATGTGTGTGTCTTTTAACTTGCTTAACGGCCGCTTCAAATAAGCCCTGCCCCTCTCCCAAATCATATTGCAGGATATGCAATACAAGGAAAAGAGATAATGAGTGGGAACGACATTTAGTGCTGAGTCAAAGACAGATTTACTACACTCTCTCTTTTTAAGTCCTCTGACTTTATTTTCTTGGTGTAGATGTGTAGCTTTCTCTCATTGTTTTTGATTTTGTACTGTCTTCCCTAAGGAGATTAGAGAGATAGGGAAGAAGAGAGGGGAAAGGATAAAAGGAGGCTGTGGCCAAAAAAAAAAAAAAGTTCCTAACGTGGCTGAATGGTTAACGAACCTGACTAGCATCCATGAAGACGTAGGTTCAGTCCCTGGCCTCGCTCAGTGGGTTAAGGATCTGGCGTTGCCGTGAGCTGTGGTGTAAGTCGCAGACGTAGCTCAGATCTGTCATTGCTGTGGCTGTGGTGTAGGCTGGCTGCCACAGCTCCTATTCGACTCCTAGCCTGGGAAACTTCATATGCCACCAGTGAGACCCTAAAAAACAAAACAAAACAGGTGGCTGTGGCTAAGGCAGAATATCACTGCTGTCTCATGTAAGGGATTTCTTTTTCTTGAGTTTGGCAGTCCGCATTTTATTTCTCTTGGAAATAAAATCCGCATTTTATTCAACAGATAGGTGGACGTGATCTTTGCTTTTTGTACCCTAATAGGAGACTATTTTCCTCCTCAGCTGACCTATACCAAAAGGAAGAGTAAACACACCTTTGTGATCTTTTAAAATTCCCTGTCCTTCTACTTTATTCCAAGTGAGAGGCCTTTTTCAAGTGGTTCTTTCTGTTGAACTGCCTTTTCTCTCTTTCTTTAAGATTCTGCTCCTGGGAGTTCCTCTTGTGACTCAGCATGCTGCAAACCCAGTTAGTATCCATGAGGGTGCGGGTTTGATCCCTGGCTTTGCCCAGTGGATTAAGGATCCGGTGTGGCCCTGAGCTGCGGTGTAGTTTGCAGATGTGGCTCGGATCCTGCTTTGCTGTGGCTGTGGCGTAGGCCATAGCTGCAGCTCTGATTCAAGTTCCTAGACTGGGAACTTCCATATGCTGCAGGCACAGCACCCCCCCCCCCCCCAGAAAGGCTTCTGCTTGTAGGTAGAATCGTTTGTTTCCTCTGCTGCTTCCCTAGACTATTCATGAGTCACATTAGGTTGAAGCTTTTTACTTACATGTTTTTCTCTACTAATAACAATGTGTATTTCTGGAGAGTAGGGGTCCACGGGTGCGGTGCCTGACATACAGGAAGTATTGAAGGAATGAATGGCTGTTGAATAGTGAGTCCTAGTTTGTTCTGTTAACTAACCAACCTCTGGGAGAGTCCCTGAGGAGGATGACACAAGTCCAGTTCTTGAAGAACGCAGAGTCTAATTAGGGATAAAGTGAGGAGCTAGGTTCCCAGCCAAGGACGGATCCGGACATCCCTGCTGGGAGGTGCTGAGGGAAGGGCCGTGAGGTGGGTTTGGGAAGGAGGAGGTCAGGAAGATGGCTGGAGACGATTGGGAAGGATTGCCTCCAACACAGGAAGGGTCCTCTGTTCAGGGATGGAGAGGCCACCCTTTAACAAGGTGCTGACTAGGATAGCTTTACCGGATAGGAGCAGAAGATTGGAGCCAGAGTGTCCTGGAAAGAGGGGGACAGACATATGGGAGATGCCGCTGGTCTCTGAATGGAGTTGCCTGAGAATGTCTGGCAAGAAGCTTCAATGCTACTGCCGTCTATCTAATGCTCCCTTCTTTAACGCCCCAGACGAACGCCTCACAGCTGAAGAAATGGATGAGCAGAGGCGGCAGAACGTTGCCTATCAGTACCTGTGCCGGCTGGAGGAAGCCAAACGGTGAGCAGAGGGACTGCCTCCTTCTGGTCTCCCTTTCCCACCCCAGGCACCTACCCCTAGAGCACATGCAAAAAGACAAGAGTCCATTCTATGGAAAAAGGAGAATTGAAATAGCATCGCTTTTTTTTAGACTATTTTTTTTAGAGCAGTTTTAGGTCTACAGCAAAATTAAGAGGAAGATACAGAGATTTCCCATATACCACCTGCCCCCAAACAGGCATAGCCTCCCTGTTAGCGACATCCGTCACGAGACTGGTACATTTGTTACAGCGGATGAACCTGCTCTGACATATTACCACCCAAAGTCCGTAGTTTGCCTTTGAGTTCACTCTTCATATTGTACATTCTGTGGGGTTGGACACATAGACAATGGCACGTATGCATCCAGCATTATGGTATCATAGAGTAGTTTCACTGCCCGAAAAGTCTCTGTGCTTCACCTTCATCCCCTCAGCCCCACCTCCCCCACCCCCCAATTCCTGGCAACCACTCCTTTTTTTTACTGCCTCCATAGTTTTGCCTTGTCCAGAATGTCCTATACGTGGAATCCTACAATATACATAACCTTTTCAGATTGGTTTCTTTTCCTTGTAATATGTGTTTGGGGTTCTTCCATATCTTTTCATGGCTCGATAGCTCATTTCTTATTCGTGCTGAATGACAGTCCATTGTCTGGATGTACCACAGTTTATTAATCCATTCAGCTTCTGAGGGTCATCTGGGTGGCTCCGGTTTGGGCAGTTATGAACAGAGCTGCTGTGGACAGCTGAGTGCACGTTTTTATGTGGGCGTAAGTTTTCAGCTCCTTTGAGTAAATACCAAGGAGCACAATTGCCGGATCATATGGTAAGAGTATGTTTAGTTTTGTAAGAAACTTCCAGACTGCTTTCTATGCCATTTTGCATTCCCACCAGTAATGAATGAGAGTTTCTGTTCCACATCCTCAATAGCATTTCGTGGTGTCAGTGCTCCACGATTAGACCCCTAATGTTAGCTATTCTAATAGGTATATATTGGTATCTCATCATTATTTTATTTTGCATTTCCCTGATGACATTTCATGTACAGCATCTTTTCAGATGCTTATTTGCCATCTGTGTATCTTCTTTGGTGAGCTGTCTGTTAAACCTGATTTTTAAATCAGGTTGTTTGTTTCTTTATTGTTGAGTTTCAAATGTTTGTGTATCCTGGGTGACGGTCCTTTATCAGATGTGTCTTTTCCAAATATTTTTTTCCCAATCTATGACTTGTCTTCTTATTTTCTTGACATTGCCTTTTGTAGAGCAGAAGTTTTTAATTTTAGCGAAGTCCAGTTTATCAATTATTTCTTTGTTTTTCTTTTGTCTTTTTAGGGCCGCACCCGCAGCATATGGAAGTTCCCAGGCTAGGGGGTCTAATTGGAGCTGCAGCCGCCAGCCTACGCCACAGCCACAGCAATGCCAGATCCAAGCTGCGTCTGCGACCTACACCACAGCTCACAGTAATGCCAGATCCTAACCCACTGAGCGAGGCCAAGGATCAAACCTGCAACCTCATGGTTCCTAGTCAGATTCGTTTCCGCTGTGCCACGATGGGAACTCCCAATTATTTCTTTAAGGATTGTACCTTTGGTGTCATATCTTAGAAAGTCATTGCCTTACCCAAGGTCATCTAGGCTTCCTCCTAGGCTGTCTTCTAGGAATTTTAGTTTTGTGTTTTATCTTTGAGGTGATGCTCCATTTTGAGTTGAGTGGTTTTTTTTTTTTTTTTTTTTTTTTCAGTTGTGCCTATGGCAGGCAGAATTTCCCAGGCCAGGAGAGTTCCCATTGTGGTGCAGTGGGTTAACGATGTGGCTTGTCTCTGTGGCATTGCTGGTTTGATCCCGGTCTGGCACAGTGGGCTAAGGATCCAGCACTGCTGCAGTTGTGGCATAGGTTGCAGATGTGGCTCAGATTGGATCCCGGGCCTGAGAACTTCCATATGCTGCAGGTGCTGCCAAAAACAGAAAAAAAAAAAAAAGAATTTCCCAAGCCAGGGGTCAAACCTGCACCACAGCTGTAATCAGCACCACAGCATTGATAGCACTGAATCCTTACCGTGCTGAGCCATCAGGGAACTCCTCTATCGCATATTTTTAATGTTATCCCAAAAAGTAGATAGGATGTGGTAGATGGGAAATTCCGAATGTCTGTGCTGTGGCAGGGAAGGCAGGAAGTGAGGTGGGACTGGCTTTCTCTTGGAAAACCGCTACTTTCCCATGGGCCCCAAAATATAGAGATGTTTGGGGATCCCATCAGAGGAGCCCTTATTCTCTCCCTCGTATAATCGTCAGCCATAATAATATTTTACATTTGTATTCAAGGTATTTTCACATCCGTTACCTCATTTATTTATTTATTTTTGTCTTTTTTTTGCCTTTTTTATGTAGAGCCGCACCCGCGGCATATGGAGGTTCCCAGGCTAGGGGTCTAACAGGAGCTGTAGCCGCCGGCCTTCACCACAGCCACAGCAACGTGGGATCCGAGCCACATCTGCGACCTTCACCACAGCTCATGGCAACGCCGGATCCTTAACCCACTGAGCAAGGCCAGGGATCGAACCCGCAACCTCATGGTTCTTAGTCGGATTTGTTAACCACTGAGCCACGAAGGGACTCCCCATTACCTCATTTAATCCTGGCAGCTGCCATTGAAGTGGTAGTGTCTTCATTTTGCAGATTATGCCGCTGAGACTAAAGAGAGCTGAAGTGGGGGAGGTGGTGTGGAAAGCAGGTCTTCTGATTCCAAGGGCTGTGACCTTTCTGTCCCTTTGTGCTGTTCCCTTCCCTTCACCCCTGGAGGTTTCCTGTCCCTTCGTCATCCTCAAAGCTGTGTTGTGGGCTATGTAGACATGTACCTGGGTTCTCAGAACATGCAGAATCAGAGAAGTGAGCAGGTACAATTTGGTTCAAATGCCAAATGCATGACCCGACCAAGTGAGAGGTTAAATCATGCAGCAGGTAAGAGCCTGTTTAAACCTTACTGAAGATGGCCAGGTTCAGTGTCTGTCAGGGAAGGGGTACTGGGGTGGGTCTAATCCAGGATCGGCTAGGTCCCAGAGAGGGGAGCCGGGAGTAGGGCAGGAACAGGAGGCAGAGAAGAGTCAGAAGCTGGGTGGAGGACAGGGAGGGAAGGTCCTGCGGTTCGAGTGAACATCTGTGGCTGCCAGAGTGGGTGAGAAGGTGCTCTTACGCTTTCAGCTGGATGGAGGCCTGCCTGAAGGAGGAGCTTCCTTCCCCGGTGGAGCTGGAGGAGAGCCTCCGGAACGGAGTGCTGCTGGCCAAGCTGGGCCACTGTTTTGCACCCTCTGTGGTTCCCTTGAAGAAGATCTATGACGTGGAGCAGCTGCGGTACCAGGTGGGGAACAGAGGTGTCTACCGTCTACCTGCTTCCTCTCAAACTACCTCTTCTCCTCCAAGCTGTGAAAGTAGGGCGACTATATAATTTACTGTCCAAACCTGGGTACTCTTGAGCATGAAAGGGGGTGCTATTAATCATCGTGCTAGTGTCTTGCACTGGTTGGTGTCGCCCAGCCAGGCAGTGTGTACTGTCATTAGCAGCAAGGGATGTTTGCTAGGTGGCCTTTGAGATACCCATGATGTGGATCTCCAAGCAGACTTCTGTACCCACAGTCGACACTCAGAGGCTTTGCCACCTCTAAGGCCCTTCCAGGTCATGCGGCCCCTTCGCTGTGCTCCAGCCAGCCCAAGCTGCCTCTCCCTCCCGTCCCAGCTTTGGGCTCGCTCCCCTTTTCGCCGAAGCCTTACTAGCTTGCTAATCCCATTTCTGTGCCATCCTTCCCAAATGGGTGGGTCATCTGCCCCCGGTGGTTTCTGTCTGTGTGCGTCTCTGTCCTGGGGGATGGGAAATCCACTGGGCAGGGTCCTCTGCCCCCTCCCCTTGAATCCAGGCTGTCAGCTAGGCCCCGCCTTGAGAACTGTGGAAACAGATTATCTTCTCCTTCCTTCCCTTTTAGGCAACTGGCTTGCATTTCCGTCACACGGACAACATCAACTTTTGGCTGTCTGCAATTGCCCATATCGGTCTGCCTTCGGTAACACTGGGCCTCAAGATCGGGGTTCATGTCTCCTCTTCACCTGCACCCCCACCCCCACCACACACGTGCTTTATCTCCCTGAGACTCTTTAGTGCTCACCTCCTTGTGTCTTGTAAGCTAACTTAGTTGAAGCATTTCAATTCCCTGGGGCTGTTTATCATTGAACCTGTTAGTTGGTCGGTCTCTGCTTCCACTTCTCTGTGGGGAAGTGAGGGAAGTGAAGGGAGGTGACGGTGCCCTGGCCTGAGGTGCATTGTCCCCATTAGTCAGTGAGGCCCCTGTATAACGCAGAAGATGGGCCTCAAGTTGGCCAGCCATCTTTCCACCAGAATTTCATAGCATGAAGCAAGGACACGCCACATCCCTAGGTAGTATCTTTGGAAGCCTAGGCCAGGACCGCAGCTGGACACAGGCTGCATGTCCTCTCGCTCTGACTCTCACCTGTACAGGGGGGAGAGTAATCCTTCCCCGTCTGCCTTAGAAGGTTGCCGAGAGATCACATGATCTGTGTGAATTCATTTTGTGACTTGTCAAGAACCACACAAATGAAGGCACGATGAGATTCTGTAGTGTTTTTCTTCATTGTGGAACGGAACTATAAAATAAGGAAACAGCAGTAAAGAAAGATGCTTTGGTGAGAAGTGGGAGCAATAGAAGCCATGTGTCCTCAGTGAGGCCAGAATACTTGTATGTCTCTAGATTTGGTCCTTTCTTATGTATCTAAGGTAACCAAGAGCTACTGAGGTTAAACCACATTACAGTGACCAGGTGGCATAGAAAGCCATGCCTGGGGTGACTCAATTCTTAGAGGGGGCCCACCGACCAGAGGCCTCTGACTTGGAGACAGAGCTGGCGTACCCTGACCCTTCATGGTTCCTTGTTAGTATCTTTGCCTCATTGGGCCCCTGGGGAGTCATGGCCAGCTCCCAGAATGTCACCTTTCTGAAAAGAGTCCCAGGTGAAGGCCGGCTGTGGCTCAGAGGTAATGAACCCGACTAGTAACCATGAGGATGTGGGTTCAAGCCCTGGCCTCACTCATTGTGTTAAAGATCTGGCGTTGCTGTGAGCTGTGGTGTAGGTCATAGACTCACAGATGTGGCTCAGATCCTGTGTTGCTCTGGCTGTGGTGTAGACTGGCAGCTGTAGCTCTGATTTGACCCCTAACCTGGGAACGGCCATGTGCTGCAGGTGTGGCCCTAAAAAGCAAAATTAATTAATTAAAATTTTAAAAAAGAATGTAAGAGGGTCCTGTTTCTCCTGGAGCATGTGGCCTGCATCCTATAGCCTTGATAGCTTTGTCTGGTGTTTGTTAATCTGGGGCTGTGTGTCTGTGGATGGGTGTGTGTCCCCGGTGCCTTTCTTTTACATTGAGTGTGTGGGTGCAGTGCTGGCTGTAAAGAGTTGGGGAGATTGACCCAGAAGCCCCAGGCAACAAAGGATCACATATCCCAGGTCGGAGAGGAAGACCCCATTCTTCAGCCCCTTTCTCTGTATCTAGTGATGCTTAAAGGTCTCCAGTGGCAGTAATTGGCTAGTTTTCCTCCCAGACCTTCTTCCCAGAGACGACGGACATTTATGACAAGAAGAACATGCCCCGGGTGGTCTACTGCATCCACGCACTCAGGTGAGACCACGACCTGTCACCCAGGTTCCTCTGGGTCGATAGAGCCAGCAGTCAGCAGCAGCTGAAAGCAGCAGAAAGATGGAGGGGCGACCACAGGGAGCACTTCTCAGGAGAGCGAATTTTTTGATCTCAGATGTGCCTGCTTGTGGGCACATTTGTGTGTGACCTGTGGAAAAGGGACAGGGCAGGCAGGGAAGAGTCTTCAGCTTGTGAATGGGGAGCTAAGGAGTCAGTAGGACACATCAGGAGTGTCACATGCTAGTCACTGTGAATGGTAAAGCCTGCTTGGTCCTGCCCACAGCCAGCCACCAGCTGGCTAAGTCATAGAAAGTGACGGACCAGTTCCTGTGTCCACCCCATCATCTCTCCCTGACTTGACTTCCCACATCCTTTCAGGCCTCTGTGCCTTCTCTCAGCGGATCTCTGCTTGCTCATCCCTTTCCATCCTCCATCTCCATCGGTGACCTGCTACTGCAATGTGTCCTTCTCTGTGAAGGCTCCCCAGTCCCCAGACCTCCCACAGTATCTTATTTATCTGCTCTGGCACTTGCCCTGGGCTGACTTTCAGTAAGATCTCTCCCAGTGGATGGAGGGGGAGTGACTTGAGGGCGGATGCTGAATGCTCTTCATCTCCAAGTCCCCACAGTATCTCCCACAAACCTATTATAGGCAGCATGTCAGAACACATAAGCCTCAAGGCCTTCCATTCTTTCCCAGTCTCTTCCTCTTCCGGCTGGGATTGGCCCCTCAGATACACGATCTCTATGGGAAAGTGAAGTTCACAGGTAAGCCCAGCTCCTTCCCCTCCACCCACCCCCAGTCTGGGCAGGGTCTTGGAGTTTCTGGACCTGATGAAGGGCACCTGTGGTATCATTGCAGCTGAAGAACTCAGCAACATGGCCTCTGAACTGGCCAAATACGGCCTCCAGCTGCCTGCCTTCAGCAAGATCGGGGGCATCCTGGCCAATGAACTTTCGGTGGATGAGGCTGCAGGTAGAGACCAGGCTCCCCTGCTGGGGTAGCTCAGTGAGGGTGGGAGGGCTCTGAGCCTTACAGCGCCTCTATAAATTCTGGATGCTTCTCATCAGAGGCAGGACCATCAGGCTACCTGGCTTGCCTGGGCCCCGCAGGTGGAAAAAGGAGATGATGTCAGAGTGTCCTGCAGCTGGAAAAGCTGCTGCTGGAGTGGGGTTTGCTCTGGCCTCCTAACCTTGTTTCCGTGCCTCCTCCTAGTCCATGCAGCTGTTCTGGCCATCAACGAGGCAGTGGAGCGAGGCGTGGTCGAGGACACGCTGGCTGCCTTGCAGAATCCCAGTGCCCTGCTGGGGAATCTTCGAGAGCCTCTGGCAGCCATCTACCAGGAGCTGCTGGCTCAAGCCAAGATGGAGAAGACTGCCAATGCCAGGAACCACGTAAGGAGCCTTGGAGGGCAGAGGCTAAAAAGCTGGGTGGCTTGGAAAATCTTGAGTGTCCTGTCTCTGGTTTACAGATTTGTTTAGAGAAACGGTAACTTGTCAGTTATTTTAGATAGATGGAAAAGGAACGCAGGAGAATAATGAGAATTCAAAAGAGGAGACCGGGGAAAAGTTTCCAGGGGGAATGGTGTGGGTCTTCAGGCAGAGCTGAGATACTGAGAGGTAGGGCTGGGTGAGACTGGCCTGGAGAGCCAAAGAATAGTTCAGCTTAACTGTGTCAGTGCCAGGAGGCTAGATCCCACGATTTCCCCAGATTCCTCCCGACCAGACTGACCTTTGTCCTTGGGAAGGCCTGCAGAAGAAGAAATAGTTAGAGACAGGGAGAGAGGAATAAGAGAGATTGAACTGGTTTTCCCAGGTTCCCCTTTCAATCTAGTTTTTGCAGAATGATGGAGAAAGCCAGGACATCTATGACTGCTACCTAACTCAGGCTGAAATCCAGGGCAACATCAACCGGGTCAATGGTAAGCGAGGCAGGCCAGGAGGGGTTTGAGGGATAAGCCCCTGCAGAGCGAGTTTGGGGGTTGACTTCTATCAGGCCAGAAGGCCCGTGATCTCACTTTGGCCAACCTTTATCTCAAGGAAAGATCCAGCTCAGAGCAGCATGTGCTCTGTTTTACAGCTATCAATGTCTGGAGAAGTGGTCTCTGTCCAGGGGGCTTCTGTTTTAATGGGACCCACGGAGAGGACAGGGGCTTTTGGTGCTGGGTGCAGTTGGTCTGGGATCCTTCAAGAAGAAAGTATGCCGGAATTCCTGTTGTGGCGCAGTGGAAACGAATCCGACTAGGAACAATGAGGTTGTGGGTTCGATCCCTGGCCTCGCTCAGTGGGTTAAGGATCTGGCATTGCTGTGAGCTGTGGTGTAGGTTGTAGATGCGGCTTGGATCCTGCATTGCTGTGGCTGTGGCGTAGGCTGGCAGCTGTAGCTCTGATTGGATCCCTAGCCTGGGAACCTCCGTATGCTGCGGGTGCTGCCCTGAAAAAAAAATTAAAAAAAAAAAAGAAAGAAAATGCGGTGAGTGAATGTGAGGGTGGGGATCCAGGCAGGAGAGGCTGCTTGAGGTCCCAGGATGGAGTGTGCATCTGCCTGTTTGGGTCAGGACGTCCTCAGGGTCCAGGGTGGTGAGAAGGGAAGGCTGTGAAGATCAAGCTGAGGAATCTGGGCTGGACCAAATGGGCCCAGGGGTCCAGGGGGCAGGAGTGGAGATACCCCTGGGTGGGCAGGCAGAGGGCTGCCTAGCGATGGTGAGGGGCGGCCTTTCTCACACTGTCCATTATAGAGTCTTGGTCTTTTCAGTCCATGGGGCTCTAGAAGTTGTTGATGATGCCCTGGAAAGACAGAGCCCTGAGGCCTTGCTTGTGGCCCTTCAAGACCCCGCCCTGGCCCTGCAAGGAGTGAGGAGAGACTTTGCTGACTGGTACCTGGAACAGCTGAGCTCAGACAGAGAGCAGAAAGCACAGGTCAGTCTCTGTCAATGTCCTGCCACCTCTTCTATCTGACTACAGGATGGGGGAAGGCCTCTTACTTAAGCACCACCACTGTCAATTCTCTGTATTCAGTAAGTGCTGACTATGTGTTTAAATGGTTGAATTGCCCAGAAGCCTAAGGCACCAGACTGATCAGCTTCTGCCCTCTAAGCGTTTCTCCTCGTACTGACCGGGTTGGGGCAGAGGCGGGTACCCAGGGGCAGTCCCAGGGGCAGTGATATGTTCATTCCCGCATTGATGAATTGAGGCTTCACAATTTAGCAATCTTATTTTCAATGCTGTCGACTTTCTCCCAGACACTATATTTGTGTTGCCAGTATTGTTATCTCAGATGCTTTCTGGGTAAGAAAAAGCCAGAGGTTAGAGATGGGTTCACGGGGATGGGTGGGCCAGGCTAGTCCGCCAAAGGGAGAGGGGGATTGAGGATGGGTGACTAGGTGGTCCTGGGGCTCATGTTGGCAGCTCCTGAAGCACGTTCATGGCCCCAGGAGGACTCTCTTCTACTGCAGCTCTTCTCTCTTCCAGGAGCTGGGCCTGGTGGAGCTTCTGGAAAAGGAAGAGGTCCAAGCTGGTGTGGCTGCAGCCAACATAAAGGGGGATCAGGAACAAGCCAGTAAGTCATCTCTCGGCCATGGCCTGGTCTGGGTGTGTCACCAGCTCTTGCAAAGGCGTGGCACCCTACCGGCTTCTGTGTAGAGCAAAGCAGACCGCGGCCTGATTTTCCAGCCCCTCACGTAGTGCGCCCTATTCCTGGCCACGTGGGGGATGCTACAGAGAAGTTCATTAACACCTTGGAGATAATGACAGTCAGTACTGCACCAGGCTGGACTCCTGGGGTAGCAGTTTCCTTCTAGGCTCTTCTGCTGTATTTTGACCATTTCAACCTACTTGAGTTCCTTCAGCTTTTGAAACTAGTGATGGCCCAGATGAGAGAGAAAGTCATGATTCAGCTCAGTTTCCCTTAACATGATATACAAATATAATTCTTCCCTTTTCTTTCTTTTTTTTTTTTTTTGTCTTTTTAGGGCTGCAGGTGCAGCGTATGGAAGTTCCCAGGCTAGGCGTCAAATTGGAACTACAGCAGCTCGCCATAGCCACAGCAACGCTGGATCTGAGCCGCATCTGCGACCTACTTCACAGCTCAGGGCAATGCCAGCTCTTTAACCCACTGAGCGAGGCCAGGGATGAAACCTGTGTCCTCATGAATACTAGTCAAGTTCGTCACCACTGAGCCACCACGAGAGCTCCCAGATCTATTTCTTTATTAAAAGGATGTGAGTTAGTGATTGTCTCCCTCCAAGGGGACTGGTCTAGATGGCAGGCATGAGGAGTGCCGAGGTGCCACGCAGCTGCCTGCGGACACTGCAGCCGGTGCACATGCTTGCCTCGGTCTGGACTTGCTCAGTAACCCTTCACCTTTGTCTGGCGGGGCCTCTCCGGCACTAGCTCGCGGAGCCCCCAGGCCACTCCGGGCTAACTGCCTGCCTTATCATTCCGTTCATTCCTCATGCCAGAGTAATCTTTCAAGCACAGATCTGATCCTATCTTTGCTGAACATCTTCAGCCCTTCATGGGTTCTTCTATCGTCCTAGACTTTAGTGCCGTCTCCTCAGCGTGGTAGGTGAGACTTTCCCAGTGTCTCCCCTACCCTTCTCTTCATGTCCCACCAGCCCAGCCGAATGGGACAACCCCTGATTGCCCCCAGCCTTTCCCACTGCCAGGCCTCTGATGCTCTGGGTTACAGATCTATATTTTCTCCTGTGGAAGCAGATGAAAATATCCTGCAGGGCTGCCTCAGATGCTTCCTCCTCTTTGAAATCTCCCTCCTCTCTCCGCCTAGAATCCCTCTTCCCCTATATTGCCAGAGCACCGGGGAGGGGAGCTGCCTCTCGCACAGCAATGACAGTGGTGCCACGTAGGTCATTTTGCATCCATATTTTCCTTTGATGTCAATGCCCATATCTGCTTGGCATTTTATAAGCCCCAGCATTTCAAAACTCAAACTCCATTGATGCACTGCAGCCCCTTTTTAGCTGTTCTCACCTTTTGCAGTCCAAATGGCTCCACCTCGGAGCTAGTCCCTCTTTCCTCTGTGCTGTCATCAAGATTTGGTCCCTGGAGCCCCTTGACTAACCTCATCTTAGCTGCGCTCCCTGGCCTCTTGTCAGTCTTGTGCGCAGGAACCCACCTCTGCTATGACAGCCACTCCGGCACCCGCTGAGCTGCTCACCTCCTAGGCTTGACAAATTGCTTCTTCCGGAGCCTCTTCTTAAAGCGACCCAGCCCCTTTTCCTCCTGAACATTTAGAAGAAACACATTTTTGAAACTAGCAGAGCTTCAAAGCCATTTTCCCTGAGATCCCCAGCAGAATCTAGTCACTGGGCCAGTGGAAATGGCACTGGATGCCCAGACTGTGTAGCCTCTCTCCCTCCTCCCCTGCAGTGCTCCAGGCTGTGCAGAGGATCAACAAAGCCATCCAGAGGGGAGTAGCAGCTGACACTGTGAAGGAGCTGATGTGCCCTGAAGCCCAGCTGCCTCCAGTGTACCCCTTTGCCTCGGCTATGTACCAGCAGGAGCTGGCAGTGCTACAGCGGCAGCAACATGGGGTAAGCCCTAGAAATGAGGGTCCGGCTCTCAAGTTCCCAAGCAGCCCCAGGGATCAGAGCGCCAGTTCAGAGCACCCCCAGAAGGCACTCTTAGATGTTGGCAAGAGACTAGGGGTGGGAGGTAGCCTACCATCCTGTTACCTTGAGGATATTATAATAGCAAATACCTTTGAGCAAACACTGCTTTGAACACTCATTTAATCCAAAAAAAAAAAAAACCTCTATAAGGTAAATATTATTATTTCCACTTTAGAGATGAGGAAGCAGATGTAGACATTAAGTAACTTGCCCAAAGCAGCTGTAGCTGACAGTGCTGGGAGTGCATGCAAAGCTGAATGCACTTGAAGCCGATGCTTTTAACCACCCTGCTGTCCCACTCCCCCAGTCCATAGAGCTTCTCCGACGGTGAGGGTACAGGCCTTCCCACAGGGACTTCTCAGCTTGTTACAGGAGTTAGAATACACCCGAGTCCAGGCAGAGACGTGGGAAAGGAAGAGTAGTTCATGTAAATGAAATAGCTGACTTCAAACTAAGGAAATGGAGAGGGCAGGGCTCAGGGTAAGTCTGGGAAGACTTCTTGGAAGAGGAGAGACTCAGTAGAGAACCCTACCCACAGCAGGCATTTATAGAGCATCAACCCCAGGCACAACGCTCAGGAAGGGCATGGTCTCAATGTATGAGACTGTAGTACAAGGAAGCAGCATAAAATAAGTCGCTAAGAGGTAAAACATAGCGACTGAGGTTGTGTACTTAAGAACCAGGCTGCCTGAGTGAAATTTCAGCTCCACTGGAGTTCCCATTGTGGCTCAATGGTAACGAACCCGACTGGTATCCATGAGGATGCAGGTTCGATCCCTGGCCTTGCTTAGTAGGTTAAGGATCCAGCATTTCTGTGAGCTGTGGTGTAGGCAGCAGACGCGGTTCACATCTGGCATTGCTGTGACTGTGGCGTAGGCAGGCAGCTGCAGCTTCCATTAGACCCCTAGCCTGGAAACTTCTATATGCTGAGGGTGAGGCCCTTAAAAAAAAAAAATTCACCTCTACTGCTTCCCAGCTCTGTGAACTTGGGCAAGTTATTTACCTTCTCTGCCTCTCAATTCATACATCAAATGGGAACAATAATATATTTATCTCCTAGGATTGTTGTAAGGATTTAAATGAGTTAACATACGTGCTTGGAAGTGAGCCTGGCATGGAAGTTTTAGCCATTATTATTATCATTTGCAGTATTCTGTTTGTAGAGGACAGGAAGAGTGCTCCAGACAGGGAATAGCATAAGCAGATGTTTGAGAAAGAGGAGAAGACTAGGCAGGGAAGGGGCCGGAGCCTGTGTGTCTAGGTCCTAGGGCAGTTCTTGATGTGCAGTAGGGACTAGAAAGGAGCAGGTCAAACTTCCTGGTTGAGTGTGGGCTCTGGCATCCAGCAGTTAGGTTTAACATATACTACTTGACTATGGGCCCAGCTGTGAAATGGGGATGTTAGTGGTACCTATCTCTTTGGCTAGTTATGAAAATTAAATAATAATGTGCATGAAGTACCTAATATATTGAACACATAGTAAGCACTTTCAAGTATTAAGTCTGATTGATTATTAGCGAATGGATTAGGCCATGGGGGTTTTGAGAGAGAGACTCTGGGATGTGAGAGTGTTTGGGGGGCAGGAGAGCGGGAAGCCCCCAGGTCCTTCTCCAGCCCCCTGGGGAATCAGCCTTCCCTCTGTTGTAGGAGCTTGGCCAGGAGGAGCTTTTCGTGGCCGTGGAGATGCTCTCAGCTGTGGTCCTGATTAACCGGGCCCTGGAGGCCCGGGATGCCAGCAGCTTCTGGAGCAGCCTGGTGAACCCTGCCACGGGCCTGGCCGAGGTGGAAGGAGAGAATGCTCAGCGGTGAGAAAGTTTTAGCTGCATGTTGAGAGAAGGGATGGGTGACGGAGGGAATGTAACCAAAACTCCAAGTTCTCGTTCTCGTGCCTGGAGACCAGCCTTCTGCATGATTCCCTGTTTCGGAGGCCAGGCCCACCCTCTGGGTCTGTTCGCACTTCCCTGGCTGATGTTTCTCAGAGTGCGTGGGCTCACAGTCCTCTTCTCCATTTATTTACTCTTTCATCAGAAAGGTTTAAGGATTCACTCATGTGCCAGACACTACTCTAGGTGCAGGAAAACAAAAGTGAACAAAACCCAGTTCCTGCTCTCGAATCTGACTTATATGCTAGTGGAGGGAGACAGACAAAAAACAAACATGTCAGGTGATTAGAAGAGCTATGGTGAAAAACAAGACAGCAAAGGGGCTAAAAGGTGGGGACGCGCTGGGGCGGCTTGTCTCTGCTCCACAGTGTGGTCATGGAAGCCCTCTTTGGTAAGAGGGTCATTTTGAGAGAGACCCGAAGGCCATAAGTGATTGCCAGGAGGTATCTGGGGCACAGACCCTGAAAAAGAAGCATGCTTGGTGTGTTCAAAGAACACCAGGAAGCCATGGGGCGGAGCGGAGGGAGGGAGAATAATGGGAGATGAGGTAGCAGAGGCCAGCCATGGAGGCCTCTGGCTTTAACTCCGAGCGAGGAAGGAAGCCACGGGAGGGTTTAGAGCGAGGAGGGAGGTGATCTGACCTACTTTTAACAG
Source organism: Catagonus wagneri (assembly GCA_004024745.2). NCBI lineage: Eukaryota > Metazoa > Chordata > Mammalia > Artiodactyla > Tayassuidae > Catagonus > Catagonus wagneri. The sequence continues at coordinate 1,181,340 of PVHT020000793.1, read as the reverse complement.
GATCGCTCTAGCTGCTCTGCCAAGAATCGACCACAGGGTTAGAAGGAAAGAAGCGGGAGGACCTGTTAAGTGTCTATTGGAGTAACCCGGGCGAGAGATGACAGGCCTGGCCTAGGGCGGCAGCAGTGGAGGAGGTGAAAAGGAGCCACATTTTGGATACATTCTGAAAGCTGAACTGAAAGGATTTGGCTATGTGATGGATATGGGTGTGAGAGAGAGTGGAGTTAGGTGTGACGCCAAGATTTTTGGACTGAGAAGTTGGAGTGAGTATTTATCAGAATGGGAAAGACTCGGGGAGGCAGGTTGAGTGGAGGAATCAGGAGTTCAGATGGGAGCTGCTGTGTGTGAGGTGGTTGTTAGGCGTTCACATGGAGATGCCGAGGAGGCAGCTGGCATTTATGAATGCGCTGCAGGTGTACTTTGGGGAGTCACTAGAATATGGTGTTTCCAGCCATGAGATTAGGTGAGATCACTTAGGATGTGCGCATGGAGAGAGAAGAGGCCTGAAGACTGAGTTTTGGGCTGGGTGCTTCAGTGTGTAGAGATGAAGGAAGAACCAGCGGAGGAGACTTTAAAATAACAGCCTGTGGGGTGAGAAGAGAACCGGGAGAATGTGATGTCCTAGAAGAGTTCCCATTGTGGCTTAGTGCTAATGAGCCCGACTAGTATCCATGAGGATGCGGGTTCAATCCCTGGCCTCGCTCAGTGGGTTAAGGAGCCGGTGTTGCCACGAGCTGTGGTGCAGGTCGCAGACACATCTCGGATCTCGTGTTGCTGTGGCCATGGCGTAGGACAGCAGCTATAGCTCCGATTCAACCCCTAGCCTGGGAACCCCCATATGCCACAGGTGCAGTCCTAAAATGCAAAAAAAAAAAAAAAGTAAGAAAAATAGTTCAGATGTTTCCCCTGACCTCTGGCTGATGATGCATATGCTGCTCCCCTCATTCTCATTCACCTTACTGCCAGGTACTTTGATGCTCTGGTGAAGCTGCGACAGGCGCGTGGAGTGGATGGAGGCTTCCTGAGCTGGAATGACCTGCAAGCCACTGTGAGCCAGGTCAATGCTCAGGTCCAGGAAGAGACCGATCGTGAGTATAGTCCAGGACTGGGGAAAGATGGCCCAATGCAGATAGCCCTATCACTTAGCCATAAATCTGGACCCTCTGCCCACCTGGATCTCTCTTTCCCAGAGGTGCTTGCGGTCAGCCTCATCAATGAGGCTCTGGACCAGGACAACCCCGAGAAGACCCTGTCCTCCCTTCTGCTTCCCGCGGCTGGCCTGGACGATGTCAGCCTTCCTGTTGCCCCTCGGTACCATCTCCTCCTCGTCACTGCCAAAAGGCAGAAGGTGCAGGTGAGGTTTGGCCTGGCCGAGTTGATCACCAGAACAGGAAGAACATGCACTATGGGTAGAGCTGAGCCCAGTATGCACCCTGGAAAAGCCAGTCCGACAGACACAGTCCCTTCTAGTAGCAGGGGGATAGAAGGGATTCTGATCTGGCCGTGGGGGAAGAAGGGCAGAGCTCTGGGTGCCAGCACAAAGAGTGGTGGGGCCCTGTGCGCGGGAGGAGCACAGGTCTGGGACCCATAGGGCTGGATTCCCTGCTCTGACGGTGACTTACAGCCATCCCTCATGTCCCTGAGCCCTTCTTATACATGTATAAAATGCTGCATGCCCTCCCTACTGGTAAAAACCAAGTGAGCAGAGTTCCTGTTGTGGCTCAGCAGGAATGAATCTGATTAGAATCCATGAGGATGCAGGTTTGATCCCTGGCCTTGCTTAGTGGGGTTAAGGATCAGTCGTTGCTGTGAGCTGTGATGTAGGTTGCAGGTGCAGCTCAGATCTGGCGTTGCTGTGGCTGTGGCTTAGGTCAGCGGCTACAGCTCTGATTTGACCTCTAGCCTGGGAACCTCCATATGCTGCGGGTGCGGCCCTAAAAAGACAAAACAAAACAGAAAAACCCAAGTGAGCTGAAGAATGGAGCAGGATTTTGAGCCTGTGACCCCTGGAGCTGGCAGCACAGGGAGTGGCTGAGGGCTGGGTTTGCTGAGCCAGACCAGTTGAGTTTGCATCCTAGCGCCCGACCCTGTACATGCCTTCTGGGCCTCGCTTTCTTCACCTACATGCTTATGATAACAATGAGCTTATCTCAGAGTTGCAGGGTTTAAGTGAGATAGTATGACAGGGGTACCAGTTAATGTTGATGGAGTTCTCTGTCTGTGCCAAGCATTTTCCTATGTGCTTTACAAATATTAGTTCATGAGAAAGTGCCTGCAACACAGTGCTCCATAAAATGTTAGCTTAGGGAGTTCCTGCTGTAGGTTCAGCAGTAACAAACCCAACTAGTATCCTTGAGGATGTGGGTTTGATCCCTGGCCCCGCTTAGTGGGTTAAGGATCCAGTGTTGCCGTGAGCTGTGGTGTAGGTCACAGACACAGCTCGGATCCCACGTTGCTCTGGCTGTGGTGCAGGCCAGCAGCTGCAGCTCTGATTCGACCACTAGCCTGGGAACCTCCATATGCCACACTCAGCCCTAAAAAGCAAAAATAAATAATTAAATAAATAAATTAAAATGTTAGTTTAGAAAAGTCAGTCTATTAACTGAGAGTAGAGTCTGGAGTTGGCCCTGGGTGAGGCCGGGGAGGGAACGAGCCTGTCAGCATGGCAGGCACAGGTTCACCGGCCCTATGGTCACATGCCATCTTCCCACTGTCTTGTGCAGGAGGGACGTGTGCAGAGGACTGGGAAGGAGGAGGTGGAGGTCAGGGTCAGGATTCCCCTGAGAAGCTGTGAGTTGAGGCTTAGGGGGGTGGGGAGGAGGGCAGGTAGCTGGGGCCTCTGGTGTGGGCTCCCCCTGAAGCGTAGCTGAGGCACAAGGGCAGGGAAGAAAGCTGCCGAGCGGGTGGTGGCTGCTGAGGGTTTAAGAGAATCCTGGGGGTGCTGTGGCCAAGCTGAGTTGACGCATGAGCTTGAAAGCAGGGTAGGAAAGAACCTCAAGAGCCTGGCAGCAAGGCAAGGGAGCCACGAGGCTGTGCCCACGCAGGGCAGGCAGGCAAAGTGGAGACGCCCTTCCCTGGGGCACCCGGTGTCTACCTGCTATTTGGCTCCCCTGGGCAGCTGGGCCTGGGAACCTGGGGAGACCAGCCTGGGCTCTTAGCTTGTCCCATCTCTCAATTTACCAGGTGACAGGGGACCCTGGGGCTGTGCTGTGGCTGGAAGAGATCCGGCAAGAAGTGGTTAGAGCCAACGAGGACACAAAAACAGCTCAGAGAAGTAAATGGGCCGGGGGTGGGGCAGGCAGGGGTGGAGGGGAGAGGGGTTGGGGGAGGCGAGCTGTGGGCTCAGTTGGAGCCCAGACAACCAGGTAGCTTCCCCAGTCTCCTCCCTCTCTATTTCTACCTCTTTGGGAGGCAGGCCGGATTGAGAACAGGAGGGCTGCTGCTTGGACCACAGGGTGGATTTCCTAGCCGTCAGCTGGGCAGGAAATCCCCACGAGTCCAGAGCCCCTAGTCCACCCACTGCCTCCTCCTAGGCCTTCCTGTGGGCGCTTTCCTCCTGCAGTGTGAGAATGTGAAGCCAGGTGGGGGCCGAAAACCCATCCCGTTTTCTCCTGGTAGCTTGAGTTTGGGTTATAGCAGTCAGCTCTGGTTAGAGAATATTTAGCCTTGAAGTTGGAGAAGCGAAGCTGGCTTTGAGGAGAAGCAGGCAAGATCAAGGAAGAGGCCCTGGTGCTCGGGTGTCAGGTGCCGACGTTCTCTGTCGAGAGTCCATCTGCTGTCTGTGAGCCACAGGAAGGCAGGTGCCACATCAACTCCTGCCACTTCTGGGACTTGATTCTCCTCCTAAGAAACTGTCTTGAGGTTCCCCGACCATATCCAGCCCCGAAACTGCTGTGCAAACTGAGATTCCTTTAACCAAGCCCAGCCCAGCCTCACACTGCCTTCCTCCAGGAAGCCTTCCTTAACCAACCACTACCTTTTCCTCCAGGCACAGCCGCACGCTGCCTCTTTTCATCTGTGTCTGTGTCCATCCTGGGATGTCCTTGTCCCTTCCATCAGAGTGGTTTTGTGTCTTCTCTGGATCCCTCCTAGATCCCTCCCGGGTAGACAGGACAGGGCCCGTGGGAGGGGCTCAGGGGAAGACTGACCACTTCCTCCCCATGCCTCTGTTAGTGGCTCTTGGCGTGGCTGCCATCAATCAGGCCATCAAGGAGGGCAAGGCAGCCCAGACAGAGCGAGTGTTAAGGAACCCCTCCGTGGCCCTCCGAGGCGTGGTTCCCGACTGTGCCAACGGCTACCAGCGAGTCCTGGAAGATGCCATGGCAAAGAAACGGCGCCCAGGTAGTGGCCCCCTCCCGACCCTCTGCTTCTCTGCCAGCCCCAGCCACCCGTTGCCTCCTCTGAGCCGTCTCCGCCTCCCTGTTTCTGTTTAGGGGATTCAGCGCTCTGGGTCCAACATGACATGAAGGATGGCACCGCCTACTACTTCCATCTGCAGACCTTCCAGGGGACCTGGGAGCGACCCCCCGGCTGCCGCCTCAACACCTCCCACCTGACTCGGGAGGAGATCCAGGTCGGCAGGGTCCCCGCGAGGGAGGGGGCTTGTGGACTGGAAGCTGGCCACGAGAGAGACTCCCACCCACGGGACACCATAGCCTCTCTCTCTTAACCTCCGCAGTTGGCTGTCACCAAGGTCACCGCTGCCCATGACCGCCAACAGCTCTGGAAGGCCAACGTGGGCTTCATCATCCGGCTCCAGGCCCGCCTCCGCGGCTTCCTGGTTCGGCAGAAGTTTGCTGAACGCTCGCACTTTCTGAGGACCTGGCTCCCAGCGATCGTCAAGATCCAGGTGGCAGGCTCTGGCTGTCTGGGGCTGCAGGGCCTGGACTTACCTGAGCTTCAGGGTTTCCTCCCTGCTTCCTTCTTGCTGAGTGGTGTTGGGATGATCTTTCAGCCTCTGGAAAGTAGTGGTCAAGAGCATGGGTTCTAGGGAGCTCCCGTCGTGGCATAGCAGAAACGAATCTACCTGGTACGTGCAAGGATGAGGGTTCGATCCCTGGCCTTGCTCGGTGGGTCCAGGATCCAACGTTGCCATGAGCTGCGGTGTAGGTCGCAGATGAGGCTCGGATCCCGTGTTGCTGTGGCTGTGGTTGTGGTACAGACAGCTACAGCTCCAATTTGA
>PVHT020000793.1:1074111-1175158 GCA_004024745.2 Catagonus wagneri | reverse complement strand
AGGGGTCTAACAGGAGCTGTAGCCGCCGGCCTTCGCCACAGCCACAGCAACACGGGATCCGAGCCGCGTCTGCCACCTACACCACAGCTCACGGCAACGCCGGATCCTTAACCCACCGAGCGAGGCCAGGGATCGAACCCACAACCTCATGGTTCTTAGTCGGATTCGTTAACCACTGAGCCACAACAGGAACTCCACCTCATCAAGTTTCTTATTCTCTCCCAGTCTCCTCATCTGAAAACCAGGCATGTGAACATTGTAGCACCCGCCTTACAGGGTTGTCAGGAGGTGGCAGTGCCTGGCAAATAGGAAGGAAGAGGGTCGAAGTGCTCGTTACGCATCACCATCGTCCAGAGCGCATGAGAGCTGCTTTTCAGCTTCCCCACGGGGAGAGTGGAAGGAGACTAAACATCAGGGTTTTGACACCAGGAGGACCTGCTGAAGAGAAAAAGAGTAGTGAGGACGTGGTGGTGGTCAAACAGAAGAGGAGTGGAACCCCTTAGGGAAAGAACGTCTGCCCTTTCCAGCCAGCCCTTTCCGTTTTTATTCTTCCAAACTTTGTTTATTTATTTTTTCAGGGCTGCACATGCAGCATGTGGAGGTTCCCAGGCAAGGGTTGAATCAGAACCGTAGCTGCCGGCCTACACATGTCACAGCCACAATGCCAGATCCAAACCGTGTCTGCGACTTACAGCCCATCTTACGGCCATGCTGGATCCTTAACCCACTGAGCAGGGCCAGGGATTGAACCCTCGTCCTCATGGTTACTAGTCAGATATGTTTCCTCTGAGCCATGCCGAGAACTCCCATATTCTTCCGAACCTTAGGTGGTCCTCTGTGGCCTCTGAAACTGACCCACAAGTAATGAACATGAGACTAAGTGGGAAATTAGACCTTGGGCCCGGCCCTTTACAAACCAGGAACAGTGGGTTTGAGGCAAGGCAGATGTGACCTGGAGGGTCTCGTGGTAATGTTGACAATGTGAAGAGACTTTACTTAATGGATGCCTCTGACTGCCCAGTGTCTACAAAAGATGCCACTCAGCACTGGGCAAGGGTGAGGCACGGGTGGGAGAGACGCAGGCATCTCTCCCATTTTGGGAACTGGAATGCAGTTGATGTTGGAGACTGTGACAGTAGGGACACAAAGATAATACCAGAGAACCCGCAGGGAGGCAGAGGCACAGACTGAGACTGGCAGATGGCCCCTGATTATGATCTGGGACATGTGGTCACTGAGAGCCCAGGCTTTGGAGTCAGAGGCTGCAGGTTGCCTCTTGGTCCTACTATGGCTGAGTCACATGACCTTGGGTACCTCACTTAAGCCCTGTGCGACACTCAATTTCCTCATTGGCAATGATGGTGCTCGCCTCCTGGTGACTGTGAGGATAAAGTAGGAAAATTACATGCAGCACTTAGTGCAGTCAGTTCTATGGTGGGGGCCATTAGGAGATGTTAAATTTCGGGGCATTGGTCCCAGAACTCAATGTAGAACCTTAGTAATCAGCATTTAGTGACCTGAGTCATAGGGATTCCTCCCTTCTGAGCCCAGCCTGGAATTTCATACCAACTCCAAGGACCTGAAAAGCCACACTCACTGTGGGAGAGGGGACAGATTCAGAAGACACGTCTGCCCCTGATACTGGAGCTGTGCTGGCTCTGGCCCGGTCCTGGGAGACAGAAAGGGAGAGGGGCCCAGAGCCCCGGGCCACCTGTTCTCCAGCCAGTGGGGAGTGAGAGCCAGAAATGAAGGCGCCTGGCTGTGCTGAAACTTTAGTCTCTTCTGAGAGCTCTGACCCTGGCCAGGACCCCAGTCCTGGATTCTGACCCATCCAGAGAGGGAGGTCTTCTCTTTGAGAAGGAACACGTTGGGTGGGTAGGTGGTAAGAGCTGAAGGAGACCCCTCTGCCTGTCACTACGGCAACTGACAATGTCAGGCAGTACTTGGAGTGGGAGAGGAAGGAGTGTTGAGGAAAGGCACAGACTTGGGGTTTCCTGGCCTCTAGGCTCCAAAAGGGACAGCTGATCTTGTGGGGCCAAGCAGCCTCTTTTACATCCTTTCTCAACAGAGGGATAGTATAAGTCTTAGCGGGGAGCCTGACCAGGAGAGCTGGCTTTAGGACGGGCTGGGAGGACAGTTGCTGAGAGGGGATGCTCTTAATGCACCAAACCATGACAATGTCAGAAGCAGAGAAGCAGAGTGTCCTCCAGGACCTGAGCGCCCAGGAGATGTTTAATGTGTACCCGAAAAGACAGGATTTCAGTAGGTAGAAATAGGGCTGGCGGTGGAGTTCCCATTGTGGTGCAGTGGTTAATGAACCCGACTAGTATCCATGAGGATGCGGGTTTGATCCCTGGCCTTGCTTGTTGGGTTAAGGATCTGGCGCTGCCGTGAGCTGTGGTGTAGGTCACAGACGCGGCTTGGATCCCACGTTGCTGTGGCTGTGGTGCAGGCCGGCAGCTACAGCTCCAATTTGACCCCTAGCCTGGGAACCTCCATTTGCCACGAGTGCGGCCCTAAAAAGACAAAAAAATAATAAGAAGAAGAAGAAACAGGGCTGGGGCGAGGGTGGGCATAGACAAAGGTTCAGGGGCAGAAGATCATCAGGCATGTTTAGAGGAAAGTGAAATGTGTGATGTAGCTAGAACTCCTGAGGCAGTTGGGACCGGTAGACAGTCAGGAGGGAGTGTGGTGTCAGATGGTTGAGAACTTCTGGAAACTTTGGGGCTGAGAGAAACCGTTTAAGTTGTGTTTTAGGAAAATTAATCTCACGCAAGCTTGGGGTGAAAGGGAAGAGGCCTCTTGGAAGGAGACCAAAACAGAAGGGAGCCCTGAGATTTGTGTCTCAGAGGCCAAAGGGGATGTGATTTATGGAGGAGACGGTCGTTTAGACACTTGGCAACAGACTAGTCAGAGAGGAGAGGCCATCAGCCTGACAGCCGCATCACTGGGGACCTTGGAGGGAAGGTTTGCTTAGAGCTGGGGCTCAGAGCTTAGTGGTATAGTTGTAGAGAGAAGTGTGAGTTATGAGAGCATAAGGGACCTGCTGCCCAGATGGTGGGCATGCAGCTCTGTGACTGCACACACTTTCCACCCATGCCACCAGGCGCCACTCCAGACGATGGAGTGTGTGATCGGTGTGGGTAGTCTTCGTCTGGGTGGGTGAGTGTTGAGGGAGGATATGGTGGGTGCCGTGCTGAAGTTGGTGAGTAGGCGTATGCTTCATTAATATCTGTCTCTTAAGCTTGTATCTTAACAGTTGTTTCTATGGAGTTCCCGTTGTGCCTCAGCAGAAACGAATCTGACTTGTAACCATGAGGACGCAAGTTCAATCCCTGGCCTCGCTCAGTGGGTTAAGGATCTGGCGTTGCCATGAGCTGTGGTCTTGGTCACAGATGCAGCTCGGATCTGGCGTTGCTATGGCTATAGTGTAGGCTAGCAGCTATAGTTCCAATTCGACCCTAGCCTGAGAACCTCCATATGCCGCAGGTGCAGCCCTAAAAAGACAAAAAATAAAAATTAATTGTTTCTGTGAGGAGTTGTAGGTTAGCGTGAGTCTGTGTGTTTGATTGCATGGTGCATGCGTAAGCGAGAAAGTGTGTGTGTGTGTGTGTACACCACGCTGCGACAACGGAGTGTGGCAAAGGGCATGACTGGCTACATGTAGGCATTTGGTCTACCCCCACGAAGCTGGATGTTTTCGGAGAACAGGGCCAGTTCCTTACTCCTCTGTTTCCTGCCTCCCCAACCCCCTTCCCTGGAAAGCCCAGAATGAGGCTTTTCCCACAAGCCTCTCAGACCAACAGGGACCAGCCGGGGTTACCTCTCTCTCCTGATCCGCAGGCTCACTGGAGGGGTTACAGACAGCGGAAGATTTACCTGGAACGGTTGCAGTATTTAAAAGCAAACACAGATGCCGTGATCAAGGTAACTATCGTGATTTGGGTGGGTTCCTGTCTCCCTTGAAGGACCTCTGAGAACAGTTTTTAGTCTTGTCACCTCCTGCAACCTCTAGAGATGGCCAGATTGGCCTGGGTCTGGGGGCGGGCCCCAAGCTTAGAGCTCTGAGCCCTGCGTCTCTGCCCCCAGATCCAGGCTTTGGCCCGGATGTGGGCAGCTCGGAGACGGTACAGGAAGCGTCTGGGCTACTTCCAGAAGAATGTGAGTGTCATCCTGCTCCCTGGCCCCCATATCCAGCCTTTACCCATGAGACCAGGGCACAGGCAACCAGCAACCCTTTTCTCATCTGCATTCATGTCAGGTTAACTCCATTGTGAAGATCCAGGCCTTTTTCCGAGCCAGGAAAGCCCGGGACGACTATAGGACATTAGGTAAACTGCCTGATTTGCTTTCTCCGTCTGTGCAGGTGTCTGTCTATGTGAGTCTCATGGCTTTTAACAATTGGCAAGGCAGAAAGTCATACCAGCCCACAGCTCACAAACCAAGGCCTTGGAGAAGTTGTCTGACCTTCCTGAGCCTTTTTCTCTCACCGACAGCTATGTCCCCGACCTTGAGCCTGACTTAGGACAGGGCAGGTGGAGGAGGGAGGAGATGTGCTCCTGGCTCTGCAGATCCCCCGTTTAATGGGAGAGATGGGAATCCCCCCAGAGCCAGCCGGGTCTAGATATCCCTCCTGGGGCTGCACAGCAGGTGGGAGGAGGAATGCGGAACAGGGGTGGTAACAAAAGGCCCCCTGCCCCACCCCGTGGCCTCATCTCAGGAACAACCCCTCTGACCAGTTCTGTCTGTACCGCTGTACCAGGCTTAGATCATCTTCCTGTTGCTACCACAAAAGCGAAAAAAGAAAAGGATCTTTCTCCCCTCTCGAGTTCCAGCCTTCTCCCACCTTGCCCTCTTCCCTGACCCAGGACTCTTCCGCCTTCTGTGGCCCAGCCCGAGAGAAGCCAGGCGAGGCTCCTGGTGTCCTTTCCGCAGTGTTGGGGAACTTGAGCACTTGAGGGAGCTCCATCTTCCTGCCCCATGGTTCCCAGTAGTTGGTTATATGTCTACAGCCGTAAAGAGGTCCTTCTAGGCCACTCTTGGCTCCTGTTCTTAAAGCCCAGAAGCCCAACCTTGGAGATCCCTCCTCCTTTTGGTGAAGTGGACTAGCGGTCCGTCTCCAGGTTTGCCTCCAGCCCTTGGGTTCCCAAAGAAGTAGTCCCTTTTCCTTCCTGGTCCTAAGGCTACACTCCTGAGCTTCAAGGTTGTTTTTTTTGTTTTTTGTTTTTTGGGTTTTGTTTTGTTTTTTGCTTTTTAGGGCCACACCTGTGGCATATGTAAGTTCCTGGGCTAGAGATCGAATCAGAACTGCAGCTGCCGGCCTACACCACAGCCACAGCCATGTGGATCCTTAACCCACTGAACAAGGCCAGGGATCAAACCCTCATCTTCATGAATACTAGTCAGGCTCATTTCTGCTAAGCCACAGTGGGAACACTGATCCCTTCATTTCTTACTAGCTTTGTAACCCAGGGCAGGTTACCTACTCTCTCTGTGCCTGAGCAATCTCATCAGTAGGTACTAGTGTGCTGACCTCACAGGGTTGTTTTAAGTATGTAAAGCAGATTCTGTTCCATAGTGAACATTATATGTCTTAGTTGTTGTTTTGTTGTTATTCACTGTAGCTTAGCTCGGAAGGCTTCTCTTTGCTCAAATACCCATTTCATTTCTTATTTTTGTTTTTATTTTGTCTTTTTAGGGCCACACCTGAGGCATGTAGAAGTTCCCAGGCTAGGGATCGAATTGAAGCTGCAGCCACCATCCTACGTCACAGCCACAGCAACACCAGATCCGAGCCATGTCTGCAACCTATGCCACAGCTCACAGCAACGCCGGATCCTTAACCCACTGAGCGAGGCCAGGGATCAAACCTGCGTCCTCATGGATCCTAGCCAGATTCGTTTCTGTTGAGCCACAACAGAAACTCCTCAAATACCCATTTCAAAAGAGACTCAAGAATCCATCCAGCTCTGACCTCCCTGTATTATAAAACCCATTGACCATTCCATCTATCTGCTCCCCTGGTACAGACACTCCTGGCAGAGGAGGGTGGTATGAGGGTCAGGCAGGGCTGGGTGGAGGCTGATAGGTGGAAGTGAACTTGGGATGAAGGATGAGTAAGTTGGCCCAGCAGGAGTGGGAGTGAATCAGAATAGGGGGGCACAAAGGGATCACCAGAGGATGCTAGGGCTCTGATTTGATGTGGGATAGGCCCAGGTTGGGGGTGAATTCAGGCAGAGGGAGGATGGCTCTTATGTCATACCTGGTTATAAGGTAAGGAGCTCAGGAACAGGACTGGCTGTGAGGCTGCCTATTGCCCTCCAACTACAGGCAGAAAACTAGTTAGAAAAGGATTGCATTTGGGGACCTGCCAGCCTCAGCAGAATGGACACGGAGGGTAGAGTTCCTGGGAAAGGAGACTAGCAAGGAAGCCTCTGGTGCGGACATGTCTAATCCTGGCGCCTCTTCCCTTCTCGCCAGTCCATGCGCCCCATCCCCCTCTCAGCGTTGTGCGCAGATTTGCCCACCTCCTGAATCAAAGCCCACAGGACTTCTTGGCTGAGGCAGAGCTGCTGAAGCTCCAGGAAGAGGTGGTCAGGAAGATCCGGTCCAATCAGCAGCTGGAGCAGGACCTCAACCTCATGGACATCAAGATTGGCCTGCTGGTGAAGAATCGGATCACCCTGCAGGTGAGGGGCCCCCCGGCCCACCCTTCCCCCAAATCGAGTTGCCTCTGGAGAGGTGATGCTGGCCATTCTCTGGCGGCTAGTCCAATATTTTTTAAATGCCTGGATTTTATCACGTGGCCCAGGTCCTTGTTCCAGGGGTCTGCTGCCCTTCCAGTAATTTGTCGGGGGCACGTAATATAGTAAAGGGAGCACTGGACATCAAACTGGATGCCTGGCTCTGCTGACTCCTGGCGATGGGACTGGTTATTTAACCTCTAGGTCGGTTTCCTCGTTAGTAAAGTGGGAATAATGACCGCGTCCACCTCACCCAGGCCCAGTGTAAAAACAGATATGAAAGCTCCTTAAACCGTAAATCACCACACAAATATGCGGTGATGGGGTGGAATGATATAGTGATGGCTCCTCCTCGAATTCGTACAACAGCCTAATAGGAAATAATAGCAGAAACGAAGCATCTGCCAGCCCACCCTCTTTGGGGACTCCAGATGGAGTCGCAGGAAAGTAGGGGGCCCTTCCTCACCCTAGAACCGTCTATCTCCCTTGGCTCATGCCTTGAATACTTTGAACAGCAGAAAGCCCTGGCGCTTCTAGGCACTGATTCTAGACCATATGTTCTGTGCTCTGTGCTGGCCTTGCTCCCCCGCCCCTGCAGGAGGTGGTCTCCCACTGCAAGAAGCTGACCAAGAAGAATAAGGAACAGCTGTCGGATATGATGGTGCTGGACAAGCAGAAGGGATTAAAGTCGCTGAGCAAAGAGAAACGGCAGAAACTAGAAGCTTACCAACACCTCTTCTACCTGCTCCAGGTGAGCAGAGGACTTTGGAAGGAGATGTCTCCACCGTCTCCTGAGGGTCTGGGACCCTGAGGCCTTCGTGTCTGAGCCTTCGCCTGCATATAAGGTGTCCTTTCCCACAATCCTAATGCCTTGTCCCCAGGGAAAGAGACCTCCTCCTTTCGTTTGTCTGGAATGTTTCCAGTACTCCGAGAAGTGTGACAGTGCCCCCTCTATTCCAAGTTCCAATCAGCACAGCCTTTCTCATCTGCACTAGTCCTGAGGTCCATCATCAGCCATTCCTGTCTCCCTCAGACTCAACCCATCTACCTGGCCAAGCTGATCTTTCAGATGCCACAGAACAAAACCACCAAGTTCATGGAATCAGTGATTTTCAGTCTGTACAACTATGCCTCCAACCGCCGCGAGGCATATCTCCTGCTCCAGCTGTTCAAGACAGCGCTCCAGGAGGAAATCAAGTACGTTTTCAGATGCAAAGGAATGGGAAGAAAATGAGAAGAGAGGCTACTATTGGCTTCTCTACAATGTGATAGTTTATTGAGGTTTTTTGTTTTGTTTTGTTTTTTGTCTTTTTAGGGTCACGCCTGTGGCATATGGAGGTTCCCAGGCTAGCGGTCCAATCCGAGTTACAGCTGCCGGTCTACACCATAGCCACAGCAACGTGAGATCCAAGCCGCGTCTGCAACCTACACCATAACTCATGGCAACACCGGCTCCTTAATGCACTGAGTGAGGCCAGGGATCAAACCTGCATCCTCGGAGTTCCCGTTGTGGCACAGTGGTTAATGAATCCGACTAGGAACCATGAGGTTGCGGGTTCGAGCCCTGGCCTTGCTCAGTGGGTCAACGATCCGGCGTTGCCGTGAGCTGTGCTATAGGTCACAGATGCGGCTCGGATCCTGCGTTGCTGTGGCTGCGGCGTAGGCCAGTGGCTACAGGTCCTATTAAACCCCTAGCCTGAGAACCTCCACATGCTGCGAGCATGGCCCTAAAATGACAAAAGGCAAAAAAAAAAAAAAAAAACCTGCATCCTCGTGGATACTAGTCGGGTTCATTAACCACTGAGCCACGATGGGACCTCCAGTTTGAAGATAGAAATGGAGCCAGAAAGGCCTCTTTTCTCTGCCTCCCCTGGAGGCAAGACCCCTCCTGGGATAGCATGGTGGGACAACCTGTGCTGACATGTTAGCAGAAGGCCAAGAGAGCGATAACAAGACATTCCTTAAGAGGAGGGACTCTAGAGCAGGCTTTAAAGAGCCAAAATCTCCAGGGAAAAAGCAACTATTCTACACAGAGGCAAGAGACCAGCTTCAATGACCTCTCGATCCACAGGTCAAAGGTGGAGCAGCCCCAGGACATGGTCACAGGCAACCCAACTGTGGTGAGGCTGGTGGTGAGATTCTACCGTAATGAGCGAGGACAGAGTGCCCTGCGGGAGATCCTGGGCAAGGTTATCCAGGACGTGTTGGAGGACAAGACGCTCAGCATCCACACAGACCCTGTCCACCTTTATAAGAGCTGGATCAACCAGACTGAGGCCCAGACAGGGCAGCGCAGGTGAGCCATCGGGTAAGGGGAGAGCTTTCTTTGATCAACTTGATCTTGGGCCTCACTGGGGAAACTTGAGTGTGCTTTGAAAGTGGCATATAAATAAGCATGCTGATTTATGCAAATATGACACCAGCCCTATAGGATGAAATAAGGTAGCCTTTTAGACTCCCTCTGGCAATTAACATGGAACTGATGTAAATGACACCGGACCCGGTGTGCTTAACACGGAATGAACACAGATGAATATGCAAATGTGTTTAATTGCTTTGTCAGTGCTTGCAGATGATATGTCAGATTTACTGTGAGTTGAGATATGGATTCCTTATTGATAGGGGTATAATTGAATATTCAAATTTATAGATGAATAAGCAAATGAGAGAGTGGGAGAAATAGGTTGGCCTTGTAGACTGGAGACGTTGGCTCAAGTGCAGGGGTACTAGGGAAATGAGCCACTACGGAGAGTAGGCAGTGCTGGTGGCTCCATGGGTGGTATGTGTGTAGGTGGGGCTGTTGCGAGGCCCCAGACCAGCCTTCCCCGCACCGCAGCTGCCAAAGACTAGGTGTGGGGCAGCCCTGGTCTCCTCTGGTTCCCCTCAGGATCTTTCCACAGGCTCCAGGTCCTCCTTTCCCTCCTACATTTTTCCACCTCCCCCCTGGGTACTCCATCTCTTTATTCTCCTTCCATCCACATCTGTCTAGTCCTCTCTGAATCCTCTCTCTTGCTCTGGCCTAACCCCCCTAAGCATGCTGGGCTACCCTCAGCATCAGTGAGTGAGACCTTGTTGTTAGATGAGTTTAAGGAATAGAGCCTCAGGGAGGGGAGGCCGTGGGAGGGGTTCTGGCCAATACCTTGTCTCTCTCTGCCCGCAGCCACCTCCCCTATGACGTCACCCCAGAGCAGGCCTTGAGCCACCCCGAGGTCCAGAGACGACTGGACATCTCGCTCCGCAGCCTCCTTGCCATGACCGATAAGTTCCTTGTAGCCATCATCTCATCGGTGGACCAAATTCCGTATGTGCAACAGCCCCACCCCGGCCTAGGCCTGGAATCTCAAGGGGGCCAGGCCATGATGGGGAGAGCAGGGCAGTCCCAAAGGGTGGAAGGCAGGAAGGGAAACTGGGCCGGGGCTGCTCGAGGGCTTCCAGGAGATGGGTTGAGAATGCTCGAAGCCCCTGCTAGAGATTTGAGCCAGAGTACAGCACGCAGGTCTGTGTGGATAGTCAGGACATCGCTGAGCCAGAGAAGGGCAGCTCAAGTGATCATGGCATATATTATTGTCAATGGTGGAAAATATAAAACTCTATAAAGTCCATAAAGTCAAAAATAAGAAAACTTCAAACCAGTAAAGCACTTTCTTGTCTTTTCCTTTCATGAAATTTAATCAATAATTATTTTTGGAAAAGCAAACTATTGAAAACATTGACAAGGTGGGCCTCATCTAGATCATCATTCAGCCAGCCCCCCTTTCTGGTGCTCAGTGCTGCACAGGACACGGTGGGGGTGCTGGAGGGGAACCCACAGAGCTCATAACCCAGGTTCCCAGACCTGGAGGACTGGATCAAGGATTTACAATTAGGATTCAGAGAAGGTTATCCTAGGACTAATAAAGGGAAGTACATAGTGAGCTGTAAACTTCTGTCCTGGTACCCTCAGAGATGGAAGTAGCCTTTACGTGTATTTAATTGAATTTGTAAGTGGCATGAGTTCCCATTGTGGCTCAGCAGTTAACGAACCCAACTAGTATCCATGAGGACTCAGGTCCGATCCCTGGCCTCGCTCAGTGAGTTAAGGATCCGGCATTGCCGTGAGCCGTGGTGTAGGTCGCAGACACGGCTTGGATCCCACGTTGCTGTGGCTGTGGCGCAGGCCGGCAGCTGTAGCTCCGAATCCACCCCTAGCCTGGGAACCTCCATATGTCGTGGTTACAGCCCTAAAAAAGACAAACAAAAAAACTTTGTAAGTGGCACATTCATAATAGGAATAATAATAAAATCTAGCGTGTTTGACTAGCACTTTACCATTACTTTCACAGACAGTAATTTCACTTGATCTTCATAAAAATCTTATGAGATAAAGCAGGAATGAACATTCCCATTTTTCTGGACCAGGGAACAAACTTATAAGGGGAACAAAACAGCCCAAGCTGACAGCTCTGATCGGTGATAGAGTCAGGACTAAATGCCTCTACTCCAGTTAGTTACTCTCCTCGGCCCCTGCCTCTAGCCCAGACCAGGCCTCTAACGGATGCTCTGTGCTAACAGACAGGATTGGCCTCCCAGACTGCCCTGGGATGGGGTTCTGGCTGTGTGTATCAGACACCTAAGGTACGGTCTAATGGTGCTGCCTTCTGTGGGGAAGGCGGGATGGATATTAGGATCTGGGGTGTTCCCCAGGGGAGACTGAAGCAGCCAACGAAGAGGCTCTCAGGCCAGGCTGGAGGCTGCTTGAGAGTTTAGCGGGTAACAGGGCCCTGTTCCTAGGTATTGACACAAGGGCAGGAGCGAGAGACGAGGCCCAGAGGTATTTGGAGGAAGGCAGCGGGGAGATGACTGTGGATAGCGGGGGGCTGGTGCTTGAGTTCAGCTCTGGTGCTGCTCAGCCTGGATGGGCAGGGCCGCAGTGCTCCTACTGCTTTGTCCCCAGGTACGGGATGCGATATGTGGCCAAGGTCCTGAAGACAACTCTGGCAGAGAAGTTCCCTGACGCCACAGAGAGTGAGGTCTATAAGGCAAGTGTTGTCTCCCATTCCCCCTCCTCTCAAGCTCCCTTTTGCCCTGATGGTGCCTGTGAACCCCCAGACTGAGACCAAAGGACAGAAAACCCCATGCTGTAAAAGTCCAAGAAGGAAAATATCCTCCACCCTGTCATTCGAGCCTGGCTTACCGGCAGGGTGCAGATGGCAGCTGGAAAGGCACCCAGGGCGTGAGTTAACAGTAGACCAACCTGGACCTGGAAGATCTGGGTTCTACTCCCAGCTGTTGCTCAAGTTCATGGCGTGACCTTGAACAAGTTGCCGGCCTACTCTGGCTTTGTTTTCTCTTCTATACAATGACGGGGTTGACGCAAGTGGTCTTTCCAGCCAAGTGAGCTGGGAGAGTGGGGCTGGGGCTGTGGAGGCAGAACCCAGGCGTTTCTAGGATCTCCTCTGCCCTCAGGTGGTAGGGAACCTCCTGTACTACCGCTTCCTGAACCCGGCTGTGGTGGCCCCTGACGCCTTCGACATTGTGGCCATGGCAGCAGGTGGCGCCCTGGCCACCCCGCAGCGCCACGCCCTGGGGGCTGTGGCTCAGCTCCTGCAGCACGCTGCGGCTGGCAAGGCCTTCTCCGGGGAGAGCCAGCACCTGCGGGTCTTGAATGACTATCTGGAGGAGACGCACCTCAAGTTCAGGTCTTGGGTCCTGGCATCCTATTCCTTCCTGTCCCTCTTTTCTCCTCTTCCCATCTTCTTTCACGTACCACTTCCGCTCACATCCACGAGGAAGAGAGGCATAGAGGTGAAGGGTATAGCTAGTGAGCCGGAGGATAGCTGGTTGGAAAGACTCCCCAGTGGAGAAAAAAGAGGACTGTTGAAGGAAGTCGGCTTGAGCGGGACACTGGGAGAGAAAGTAGGGCCGGGCAGAGGGGCCGGAGCCCAGACTGGAGAGTCAGGTGGCTTGAGCATCAGTGCACAGGGCCGGAGAAAGGGCTGATGAAGGTGGGGGTGCTGCTCCCCCCAACACACACGCTCTTCCTCTGGAGACAGGAGGTTCATCTGCCGAGCCTGCCAGGTGCCAGAGCCAGAAGAGCGCTTTGCGATGGATGAGTACGCGGACACGGTTGCCGTGGCCAAACCCGTGGTGTACGTCACCGTGGGGGAGCTGGTCAACACACACAGGGTGAGGGGCCGCAGCCTGGGGGCGCTGTGTGGGCGGGCAGGACTTTGGAAGTCCACAAGGGGCTGGGGGGCCGACTCTGGAAGGAAGGCCTGACTCAAACTCTGCATCTCTTTTTTTTTTTCACCCTCCATCCTGTAGCTGTTGCTGGAGCACCAGGACTGGATCGCCCCCGACCACCGTGACCCCCTGCACGAGCTCCTGGAGGACCTCGGGGAGCTGCCCACCGTCCCTGACCTCATTGGTGAGCGCCATCCTGACAGCTGGGCCCAGCGGCGGGGCTGCAGGGAGGGGCGGCGCACGGCTACGTGCCCTCTCGAGTTTCTGTTGGGTCTGGGACGTGTGCCAGGAAGCCGGTTACACGTTCTCCCTCCCTCTCCCGCTCTGGTCCTGAGGTAGACGCACTGACAGGCTGATGTGGAGAGAGTGGGTGGACAGGAGAGGGACCCTGTACCGTCACATAAATGGCCAGTTAAGTTATGTGAGGTAGACGTGGAGGGAAAAGGGCCTGTTTCGGGTCTCAAAAGGTTTCTCTGATGAGGGGGGATTTCAGGAGCTATGGAATGGAGGGTAGCTGGCCTACGGGGGTGGAAAGGCAGGGTGGAGGTGGTGACAGGTGAGAGACGGCTGGGAGCTCCAGGCTTGGGGGGCACAGCCCCGCCCGCAGGACACTCAGGCTGAGGCCGCTGGGAAAGCACATCCCCAGCAATGCAGGGTGAGCGCTGTGGGCAACAGCCCTCCTGCTGGTCCTCAGGGCTGAGGGGACAGGGTGCTGCCCCGGGGCAGTGTGGGGCGGCTTCCTGGAACAGGAGCGCGAGGAGCAGCATATTTAGCACGGCCCCATCTGTGCGGGTGTGGGTGTGGGTGTGGGTGGGTGTGCATGTTGCTAGTCTCTCCTTTCTCATTTGCCTCAGGGGAGAACGTAGCTGCAGATGGGAACGTGGATCTGAGCAAGCTAGAAATGTCCCTGACACTCACCAACAAGTTTGAAGGACTGGAGACAGACGCTGATGACACTAATGCCCAGAGCCTGCTTTTGAGGTGGGCAGGCAGCTTCGGCCTCCTGAGCCCCGGGCCAGTAAGATAGTGACTCTGGAGTGGCCATTCCGCCTTTTTCCTGTGCTCTCTTATCCTTCAGAAAGTTCTCCTTGGGAGTTCCTGTTGTGGCGCAGTGGAAACAAATCCAACTAGCATCCATGAGGATGTGGGTTCGATCCCTGGCCTCACTCAGTGGGTTAAGGATCTAGCATTGCTGTGAACTGTGGTGTAGGTTGCAGATGTGGCTTGGATCCCACGTTGCTGTGGCTGTGGTGTAGGCCAGCAGCTGCAGCTCCTACTGAGCCCCTAGCCTGGGAACCTCCATATGCTGCAGTGCAGCCCTAAAAAAGCAAAAAAAAAAAAAAAAAAAAAAAGGAAAGTTCTCCTTGAAGCCTGACTGGCTCCTTGCTGTTGTCTCAGCTGTTTTCCTTCTGGCAGCCTCAGCCTTTCTCTGTGTTGTGGCTGAAAGCACAGGAATAGTTAGGACACTGGCAACACGAATGTTTGCATGTTGTTGTACTATTTACCAAATGCTTTCTCCTACATCAATTAATCTCAGGAACAAACAATGAGGTAGATGGTGTTTTCCTTGCCATGCGGTGGAGGCAAGAAGCTCAGGTTAAGTGACTTGCCTAAATTCCCACAGCCGGTTAGTGGAGGAGCTTGTGTTCTAGTTCTCCGTCCTGGGAGCAACATTCAGGAGACAGGCACAGGGCTTCACATCCCCAGTTCTGCATAAGTGAGGGAGGACCCGCAGCAGGGCTGGGCTGCTCATCATCTGGGCAGAAGAAGAGCCAGCTCACCACCTGTATCCCCTGCCAACAAGGCAGCCCCCCCTCCATTCGTCCAGTAGACCAGGGAGCTGGGTGTTGAGCTCTGTCTGCCAGTGAAGGCCTTGCAATGGGGCGGGGCTGGGGTGAACACACATCAGAGAGCCAGCAAGAGGGAGGTAGGCGTCGGGTGCATGAGAGCCTGAAGGGACACCTGGGTCAGGAAGGGTCTCACAGACGAGGAAGTGTGTCCTTCAGCTGAAGGACTCAGAGGGAGACCGTTTGTGGGAAGCGTTGTAGGCAGAGGACACACAGGCGTGAGAGAGCACGGTGTGTTCGGAACCATGGTAATTCTGTACCGCAGGCCTATCATCCCACCTTCAAGGCTTCCTCCTGGTTATGTTCTCCTCACAACACCTCCCTCTGTCATTCTCTCCTCACCTCCCCAGCGTCCCTGGCAGCCCTGACGGGGGGGTGGGGTCTACCCACTCAGCTCCCTCTCCAGCCCCGTGTCCAGACCCCTCCCCGTCCCTCACCTCTCCCCCATTGCTCCCCACCTCCTGCAGCACCAAGCAGATGCTGGCCGACGTTATGCAGTTCCATTCTGGGGACACCCTCAAGGAGATCCTGTCTCTCTCAGCTTCCAGAGAGCAGGTGAGTAGCCAGGCCGACCCACAGGTGCTGTCTCATCCACCACCCCCACCAGCAACACAGCCGATTCCTTCCCCAGGACCCCACCCACAGCCTGCCGCGAGCTGTGCCATGCCTGTGCTCATCAGTAATGCAGGCTCTGCAGGGCCGAGGCCTCTGCCCTCGACCCCCCAGAGGCCCTCAGGCTGCAGAGTCCCAGCAGAGTCCCAGGAGTCCACCTCCCTCCCTACTCCTGACTGGGATCCCCGCCCCTGATGCAGTGCTAGGGTCTGCTGGGGGTGCGGAGAGGCAGTCTGGGCAAGCCAACTTGAGCACCGAAGGGCTGGCGCCCAACAGAGGGAGCAGGCCGCCTGAAGGCCTGGAGGCAAAAGAAGGAGGTAACTGTGGCGGGCGAGGCAGGCTGGGCCAGCTGGAGTGCAGACTCAGCCAGGGGCTTCGCAGGGAAGAGGTGGGGACAGCCAGTAGAGGCCTGTCCTGAAGCATTAGGCAGAAGGACGGAAATGCCCCAGATTTCCATCACAAAGCTCCATTGTTGAGAAGTCCACCCAGTGTCTATGTGGAATCCTCTGTGCTGTACTGCTGTTGGGCTTCCCTTGGCCGCTTCCTCTGTGCTGACCTGCAAGGCCCTTCTGTCTATGAGGGTGTTCCCTACGTTCTTCACAAGCCTCCCCACCCGCCCCGTCCCCTCCCCGAACCCCTGGCTCCAATAGGGCCGGCTGGACCGCTCCAGCATCTCTGCCCCCAGGAAGCAGCTCACAAGCGGCTGATGTGCCGACGCCAGGCCTGTGAGGCCCAGACCCCAGAGCCTCTGCGGCGACACCGCTCAATGACAGCTCACTCCCTCCTGCCGCTGGCAGAGAAACAACGGCGTGTCCTGCGGAACCTGCGCCGACTCGAGGGCCTGGGGTTGGTCAGTGCCAGCGATGGCTACCAGGGGCTGGTGGATGAACTGGCCAAGGTAACAGCCTGGGTGTGTGTGTGTGTGTGTGTGTGTGTGCACGCGTGTGCGTGCGTGCATGCATAGTGTTGGCACCTCAAGGGCCTCTCCCTGGCAGGTGCCAACCCAAAGTTATCACCAGCCAGGAGAAGGCCAAGTGACCTCCAAAGGGTCCTTCTTGAAGGAAATTTCTCAAAATTAGTCAGGAAAGGGAGTTTTCTTGCAACTCTCTTTTACTCAAAAGCAAGGAAGTGTGGAACACTTACTTCTCAATGGGGGAAAAGCCCCAAAGACATCCTTTGTGGGTTTGGGATAGAGTTTTGAGATTGTCTCCTAGAAAAAGCAGCCTTGAAATCTTTCTTTTCCTCAAGATCCTCACCGTGAGTTGTTCTTGGGCTTGAGGCCTGCCAGTAAGGGTCAGCTCACCCCTCCCTTGGTCCCCCCAACCCCAGGACATTCGCAACCAGCGCCGGCACCGGCAGCGGCGGAAAGCAGAGCTGGTGAAGCTCCAGGCCACGTTCCAAGGCCTGAGCACTAAGACCACCTTTTACGAGGAGCAGGGTGACTACTACAGCCAGTACATCCGGGCCTGCCTGGACCACTTGGCCCCCAGCTCCAAGTAGGTGCTGCCTTCCTAGCTTTGAAGTTTATCTATGACCTCTCCTCACGCCCATGTCAACCTCTGCCCCACCCTTCCCTAGCTTTGAAAGGGACATCTCACCCCAGCACAGCATGGTCCCTTCCTGACTCTGGTCCTCGAGTCTCACTCGCCATCTTGGGCTCGAGGGCGGCCCCTCCCTGTCTCCTACCCATGAGAACTCCTTCTCAGGATCTAATTTCCTTCCTACCAGCTGCAGAGAGCACTAGTGTCTTTGATGTTGAAGAGGCTGTTAGATGAATTCTCTAGGGCCTTTTCTTTTTTAGCTTTTTCGGGCCACACCTGCGGCATATGGAGGTTCCCAGGCTAGGGGCTGAATCAGCTCTGTGGGATGCCGGCCTACACCACAGCCTCAGCAACGGAGGATCTGAGCTGAGTCTGCGACCTGCACCACAGTTCACAGCAACACCGGATCCTTAACCCACTGAGCGAGGCCAGGGATTGAACGCACATCCTCATGGATACTAGTCGGATTCGTTTCCACTGTGCCACCACGGGAACTCCCATGGGACCTTTTCTTCATCAGGAATTCTGGAAAAGGGAAGAAGCAGCCGTCACTCCATTACACTGCTGCCCAGCTCCTGGAGAAGGGTGTCCTGGTGGAAATCGAAGATCTTCCCACCTCTCAGTAGGTGTCCTCGTGGGCAGAATGTCAGTCCTTCCCAGGCCCCAGCTCAGGGTCGGGCTCTGCGCTGGGCACCGAGCAGGAGGGAAGGAGAAGCATGGACCCTGCCTGGAGCAGCTATTAGGATGATGGGGAAGAGAGGCATCTGCAGAGAGTCAAGGGCGGTGGGTGTGGTCAAGCACAGTTCTGGACACCCCAGGGCAGAGGATGCTGGGAAAGTGTCCTGGAGGAGAGAACAGCTGAACCCCCAGAGCCAAGCAGATAAAGGTGCTGAGATGAGGTGGGCAGAACTAAAACTGGGAGGAGAAAGAGAGTCCGAGAGTGATAGACGGGACTCTGGCACTGGCCCTGGGTGACACGCACCCCTGCCTGGGATGAGCAGCAGTGGGGCTGTGGCCCTGGAAATAGGCTCCCCATTTTGAATTCTGTTCTTGATAGCTTCAGAAATGTGATCTTTGACATCACCCCTGGAGATGAGGCGGGAAAGTTCGAAGTAAATGCCAAATTCCTGGGTGTGGACATGGAACGGTTTCAGCTTCACTATCAGGTAAGGGGACGCTCCCGCAAGCCCTCTGGATGCCCGATGGTGCTTTAGGTGCTAGATGGCAGGCTGGCCTTGCTTCCTGGGCCTCCGAGGACCTCAGCCCTGTTCCCTTCTGAGCCGGGGAATTCTCATCTGCTCCCAAAGGAAGGGTGATGGTCTGTGGAGCCCAAGCCTCTCTGTCCTTGTGCCTGGACACAGGCCCACTGCCAAGCACCAGGAGAGGGGGGTGGGCTGGTGAGGTCAGAGCAGAATTAATATCTGAAGCCCAGTCGCATGTCAGGGACTGTACATGTTACCTCATTTAATCCTCTCCGAAGCTCTCAGCATTATCCCTCTTTTCTAGGCTCCGAAGGCTAAAAGGTTAAGAAGCTGGCCTAAGTCAGAGGCCAGTGTTCAAGGAAGCAGTCATTTAAAATCCAAATCTTGTTGCTCTGCTGTTTTGCCTTTTAAATGATTTCAAGCCCTGGCTCTGCTTGAGCTGACGTTTGGTCAAGTTTGTGTACCTGTCTCAGCCTTGGTTTCCTCATCTGTGAAGGGGGTTTCAATGTCCAATGACTATGCCAGGCTCCAAGATTTTAGTGTTCTGTGGACCGGCTGGGCCACCGTGAGGACCCCTGCCCCTTCCCTCCCTCCTAGGACCTCCTGCAGCTCCAGTACGAGGGTGTGGCTGTCATGAAACTCTTCAATAAGGCCAAGGTCAACGTCAACCTTCTCATCTTCCTCCTCAACAAGAAATTCTTGCGGAAGTAACAGAGGCAGCGGGTGCTATGCAAGCCCTTCTTACCTCGCTGGATGCTTTCCTTAACACTAGTGCACTGCTCTACAACCCTGCCAGCACCCAGAGCTCAGGACTAGGCAGAGCTCAAGGAGTCTCGCCCTTTCCCCAACTGGGAGGAGTTTGTCCACTGGGCCTCAGGCAGAGTCTCTGATTAGCTAAAGTGAACCTTGTCTCGGAGTCTGGCTGTTATGGCTTTTAAGTCCAGGAACCCCACCAGCCAGGTGGCAGGGAATGAACCTCAGGCCTGCCCTTTGGCCTGCGAAGGCTATCGCTCTTGTGTCCGCTGCTGCCTTCCCAATATTTATAAGCACTGCCCCAGCGGCCTGATCTCCCCCACCTCCCTTCTGTCTGCAGACCCCGGAGCCAGGGCCAGCATCCCTGTCCCTACCCCACAGCACCAACAGTGTGTGTTTCTGCCCTGCTGGGATGCCCCACACCCTGCAGCCCCGCACCCTGGCCCCCGGCAGACAGCGCTCATTGATGCCCACGTGGCCCTGTGACACTGTCGCCCTCCGTGGCGGCTGAGGCAAGATGACCCTCCGTTAACCTCAGATCTCACTCCCTTGTTTATGGTCTGTTTTACATGTGGATCATTGAGGTATTTATTCTCTCCCACCCCTGCACTCTGCGCATCCTTAATCATGGCTTGAATTCTTTCTTTTTGAGCTCCGAGAAAACGTCCCCATTTCCCTATTCAGACTAAAATCCATGCCAATCTTTTATATGTTGTCTATAAAGTCACCTTGGGTCACTCATGTTTAAGATGTCATTGTTTCAGTTCCACGTGGTAGGAAGAGCAGCCTTTCCGTTTTCTCTCTCACCCTCAGGGTCCTTGCACCAGAGCGCTGACTCTTCCAGGCAGTGTCCATAA
Source organism: Catagonus wagneri (assembly GCA_004024745.2). Classification (NCBI taxonomy): domain Eukaryota; kingdom Metazoa; phylum Chordata; class Mammalia; order Artiodactyla; family Tayassuidae; genus Catagonus; species Catagonus wagneri. The sequence goes on along the minus strand of PVHT020000793.1, from coordinate 1,155,381 downwards.
ATCTGCAGCCCTGCCTCTGCCACTGTCTCTCTCGTCCCCACATCTACCCAACTTCCATCCCTGTGGCCCTTCTGATTTCATTTTAATAAAAGCAGCTGTCACCCCCGCCTCTGTTGTTAACTCCTTATTTCATTGCCTGCAGAGCAGGCCCCTCAGCTCTGGGACGTATCTTCCCCGGTGATCGGCGGAGTCCTTGCTGCAGCCTCCCCCAGCCTCCTGCCGGCCTCCACTGTGGGCCTGCTCTGCCTGCCTGAGCTCATAAATGCTTAATGAGATGTGGCGTTTATTCCTCTCTTCCCTCCCCCAGGGAACAGAGAGGAGGAAGGAATGCTTAGGTTTCGATTCTGTTTTTATCGGCCACTCTGAAGACTAAAGCCAAGAGGAGGAGAAACCAGTCGGAGTTCGACTCCACCCGCTTCGCACTCATTTCCAGCAGGTACTTTTCCTGAGCCTTGGGTGACAGCACCGAGCGTGCTTGAGCTGCAGCTCCTTAGTACTGTAGGCTCTACACTCTGATCAAAATCCCCCGTCCGTGAGGAAAGCCCCCTTCCTTTCCCCACCGGCTTTCAGGAAGCAGAGAGGGAGGTCTCAGGAGGGGACAGTCTAAACAGACACCTGTCCTGACATTTGAACTCCCAAGCAGCTCCTCCTGGGCAGGCGCGCCCACGTTTGCCTGGTGCAGCCTGTCTCCCTGTACTCCGTTCCGTTCTGTCACTCAGGATCTGTCTTGCTGTCACATTCAATCTCACTCACGTCCTCTCCCCCCCTTTAACATGTCACAGCAAAGACTTCAAGTACTGCCTCGCTCTGGGTGACAGTGACACATACCAGTGGATCCCAGTTTCTACACATAATCAGTCATCATTAAAAGTCTCACACTCACCAAATGGCTCCAGCACTATCCTGCTGTGCTGCTCCCCCACGATCACGTGATTCAGCCTCAGACACTCCGTATAGAAAAGTCACAATAGCTACCATTATTGCTGGGATAATTACATACATTTACTCCTCACAACTCTACAAAGGTCAGAAGTTGCCATTTTTGTTTAACAGATGATGAACCTGGGGTTCAGAGGGGGGTTAGGTAACTACCCAAGGCTACACAGCTGGTAAGGAGGCAGAAAGTCTTTAAACTCAGGTCCATCTGCTCAGAGTTTATATTTCCCTGCATTTTTCTCTTCCCTGAAACATTTCAGCTTCCTTCAACCCATCCTCTCATGCCACTCTTCCCTGATGAGCTTCAGTTTATCAAGTCTTTTCTTTAGGGTTTGTTTTTTTGTGTATGTGTGCTTTTCTGGGGCTGCACTCGTGGCATATGAAAGTTCCCAGGCTAGGGGTCAAATCAGAACTACAGCTGCCAGCCACAGCCACAGCACCAGATCTGAGCCACATCTACGACCTACACCACAGCTCACAGATCCCCGACCCACTGAGAGAGGCCAGAGGTCGAACCCGCATCCTCATGGATACTGGCTGGATTTGTTTCCGCAGCACCACAATGGGAATTCCTATCAAGTCTTTTCTTAACCATTGATACCCAACCCGAGATATAGGCACTCAACTCTGATGGTGGGTATACCAGTGAAACCTCTTTGGAGGACAACTTGACAACATCAACAAAGTAAATGCAGGGTGTCAGGACAGTTCAATGGGGAAAGAACAGCCGTTTCAGCAAATAATGCTGGGTAACTTGGTAACTACCTGTAAAAGAATGAAGTTGGACCCCTACCTCATACCATAGATAAAAATCAGAACAGACTGGAGTTCCCTTTGTGGCTCAGTGGTTAACGAGTCCGACTAGGAACCATGAGGTCGTGGGTTCGACCCCTGGCCTTGCTCAGTGGGTTAAGGATCCGGCGTTGCCATGAGCTGTGGTGCAGTTGCAGTTCGCAGACGCGGCTCGGATCCCGCATTTCTGTGGCTGTGGCGAAGGCCGGCAGCTACAGCTCCTGTTAGACCCCTAGCCTGGGAACCTCCATATGCCGCGGATGCAGCTCTACATAAAAGAAGGCAAAAAGACAAAAAAAAAAAATCAAAACAGACCACAGACAGTCATCACGGCTAAAACTGTAAAACTCTTAGAAGCACAGATATAACTTTTCATGACTTTGGCTTATGCAATGGTTTCTTAGGACACAGAAAGCACAAGAGACAAAGAAAAAGTACTGAATGTCATCAAAATTCAAAACTTGTGCTTCAAAAGACACCTTTAAGAAAATAAAAAGGCAACTCAAAATAGAAGAAGATAGGTGTTCTTGTCATGGCTCAGCGGTAATGGACCCGACTAGGATCCATGAGGACACGGGTTCGATCCCTGGCCTTGCTCATTGAGCTAAGGATCTTGCATTGCCGGTGAACTATGGCCTAGGTCGCAGATGCGGCTCGGATCCCTCATTGCTGTGGCTGTGGCCTAGGCCAGCAACTACAGATCCGAATTGCCCCCCTCGCCTGGGAACTTCCATATGCCACAGGTGCGGCCCTAAAAAGATCAAAAAAAAAAAAAAAAGTATTTTCAAATCATATCTGACAAGGGACTTATATCTAAAATGTATAAAGAACTCTTACAACTCAAAAATAAAAAGGTAGTGCAGGCATTCCCGCCGTGGCACAGTGGGTTAAGAACCTGATGTCTAAGGCAGTGTGGGTTGATCCCCAGCCCACCACTTTGGAGAAAAGACATTAAAAGCCCCAATGAAGAGACGGGGTCAGACTTCCTTTTTTAAGGTATTTCTTTACTTATTTTTTGCTTTTTAGGGCCACACTTACGGCATATGGAGGTTCCCAGGCTAGGGGTCTAATCGGAGCTGCAGCTGCCGGCCTACACCACAACCACAGCAACACCAGATCCGAGCCGCATCTGCAACCTACACCACAGCTCAGGGTAATGCTGGATCCTTAACCTACTGAGCAAGGCCAGGGATCAAACCCACAACCTCATGGTTCCTAGTAGGTTTCGTTTCCACTGTGCCACTATGGGAACTCCCAACTATAATTTTTTAAAAATTGAGTAGTGTTGATGGCTGCACAACTCTGTGAATGTAGTTGAAAACCACTCAACTGTACACCTTAAAAAGAATTTGGGGAGTTCCCGTCTTGGCTTAGCAGTTAACGAATATGACTAGCATCCATGAGGATGCAGGTTTGATCCCTGGCCTTGCTCACTGGGTTAAGGGTCTGGCGTTGCCATAAGCTGAGGTGTAAGTCACAGATGCGGCTCGGATCCTGCATTGCTGTGGCTGTGGTGTAGGCCAGCACCAACTGGACCCCTAGCCTGGGAATCTCCATATGCCGGAAGTGCGGCCCAAAAAAAAGCAGAGAAAGAGAAAAAGAATTTTAAGGTATGTTAGTTATATTTTAATAGAGTTTTTTTTTTTTTTTTAATGTAAGTGCATATATCCAGGAAGGAATTTTTCCTGTAGAGATCCTAGATGAGGGAGCGAAGAGCTCCAGAGTATCTGTTGCAGTACTGTTTGTAACTGTGATGTCACTCTATGGAACACTATCCAGTCAATAGAAATGATAACCTAGGTCCGGGTGTCCTGATGTGAAAGCTGTCGATGGCATATGCTGTTTGCAACCATACACGAGAAACATGACAGTGGTCACCCTTGGGGAGTTGGAATGAGGGAAGTATCTTTCTGTACTGTTATTACACAGCTCAGGGTAAAACTAGCTTACACTAGTTTTATAAAAAGTGAAGCTAACACAGGCTATGGCTCTAGAACAGGTGTGAGCAACACGGAGGCGTGGCGCGTCCCTTGTTCTAGAGCAGTGGTGCTCGGACTAGGCACCACAAGCTGTCCTTGGTTCAATACTGGATACATGCAGAAATTGAGAGCAAGCATTTAGAAATTCACAGCTTAGGAGTTTCCACGGTGACTCCGTGATAACGAACCTGACTAGTATCTGTGAGGATGCGGATTCAATCCCAGGCCTTGCTTAGAGGGTTGAGGATCCCGCCTTGCTGTGGCTGTGGCATAGGCCGGCAGCTGTAGCTCAGATTCAGCCCCTAGCCTGGGAACCTCCATATACCGCAGGTGCAGTTGTAAGAAGCAAAAAAAAAAAAAAAAAAAAAGGAAAAAAAAAAGAAACTCAACAGCCAGCAGTTTTAACCCCTGAGTTTAATAATAAAAGGTTGTTTATATTTTATAGGTCTCTTCATTTCATTTTTCTAGTAGTAGAAAATAGTAACTAGTTTTTATTGTATTCCACAAAAATATCAGCCCATAACAGATTGGAAGTTTTCAGATGTCGCCCTTCACTACAGACAGTCTGAGAAGAACTGTTCTGCAGGGCATGCTTTTAGTCATATGACAAGAATACATTAGCACCACTGAATTAAACTAGGGAGACTGAATAGAGTAGCTGAGATCACACTATGTATGCAGCTTTATTCATTTAGCCATGAAAAACACTTCTCCGTGTCTTTAAAATTTCCTCGAAAACATTATTAATGTCTATAATAGAGCCTATATAGCTCATGTATTTCACATTCTTACAATATTACAATATTGGGCAGTTGTTTTCAATTTTCTGTAATTCTGCAATGGATATTTTAGGGCATAAGATCTTTAGGTACATTTCTAATTATCTCCTTAGAACAGAAATGCTAGAACAGGAGTTCCCATTGTGGTGCAGTGGAAACGAATCCAACTAGGAACCATGAGGTTGCAGTTCAATCCCCGGCCTCGCTCCGTGGGTTAAGGATCTGGTGCTGCTGTGAGCTGAGGTGTAGATCACAGTTGTGGCTCAGATCTGGCATTACTGTGACTGTGGCGTAGGCTGGCAGATGTAGCTCTGATTGGACCCCTAGCCTGGGAACCTCCATATGCTGCAAGTGCAGCCCTAGAAAAGACAAAAAAAAAAAAAAAAAAAGGAAATACTAGAACAGAAATTACTAGATCACAGAGCCTAAACTTTTAAAAAAATTTGTTTTTTCCAGATTATGACACATATTCATTGTAGAAGATTTAGAAAATATTTTAAAAGGTGAAAATAATTCATGATACAAAATGATAGCCATTTGTGGAGTTGCCTTCATGGCTCAGTGATTAACGAAGCTGACTAGGAACCATGAGTTTGCAGATTCGATCCCTGGCCTTGCTCAGTGGGTTAAGAATCCCGCATTGCCATGAGCTATGGTGTAGGTTGCAGACGCGGCTCAGAACCCACGTTGCTGTGGCTGTGGCTGTAGAGTTGGCCTGCAGCTACAGCTCTGATTAGACCCCTAGCCTGGGAACCTCCATATGCTGCAAGTGCAGCCCTAGAAAAGACAAAAAAAAAAAAAAAGCCGTTTGTAATATTTTGATGTATTTTCTTCCAATTATATTTGGTTTGTGTGAGAGATCTTTTATTTTTATTTTAATTTTGTTGGAATATAGCTGATTTACATTGTTGTGTTAATTTCTGCTATAGAGCAAAGTGATTCAGATATGAAATATGTATTTTTTTCCATTATAGTTTATCACAGGGTATTGAATATAATTCCCTGTGCTCTATAGTGGGACCTTGCTTTTTTCTTTTTCTTTTTTTTTGCCTTTTTTCTAGGGCTGCATTCATGGCATGTGGAGGTTCCCAGGCTAGGGGGTCTAATCGGAGCTGTAGCCGCCGGCCTATACCACAGCCACAGCAATGCAGGATCCGAACCGCATCTGCGGCCTACACCACAGCTAACAGCAACACCAGATCCTTAACCCACTGAGCAAGGCCAGGAATCAAACCCGCAACCTCATCGTTCCTAGTCGGATTCATTAACCACTGAGCCACAACAGGAACTCCTCGAGGGTTAAGTTTTGATGTATAGAAGAATGCTATGTCGCAAATCCTGTGTGTGGGGTGGGGGGGGTTCTGTTGCCATTGTTCTCTCTGGGATCAGTTCTCTTAGGGAACTGATCCTCCCTCCCTGCAGATGACTGGTGAGATTAATAGCTAGCAGAATCTGCCTCCCACTGAATAGACCTTGGGATCAATACTCTAGAACAGACACAGACTCCCCATCCCTCTGCCATGGGAATTTGAATTCCCAGGGTGGCACCCAGGACAAGAAGCCGGTTGGAGCTGAGTCACCAACTGGCAGCACCCTGGAGAGACAGCCACCAGTTCCTGGCACTGGGATCAACAGAGGAGTAAGCGTGTCACCTTTCCCAGGTCAAGTCATCTCACTCCTTACCGCACTGAGTGCTACTCAGCATCTCCCAACAAATCCCTGCTTGCTCAAACTCCTCAGCACCATGTTTTATTATTTACAAAGATTCCTTCCTGACTTATCTTTGCACGTAAATCGTTATGCCTGGGTTTATTTCCTTGGACTGTACTCTTAGAAGGGAAGTTGCTGTGTCAAAGGGTGGGAATTTTATAAAGGCACTTTTTACATGTGGCCTAATGTCCTCCAGAAAATTAACAAAGAAAGATGGTGCAGGAGTTCCCGTCGTGGCTCAGTGGTTAACGAATCCGACTAGGAACCATGAGGTTGTGGGTTTGATCCCTGGCCTTGCTCAGTGTGTTAAGGATCCGGCGTTGCCGTGACCTGTGGTGTAGGTTGCAGACGCGGCTCGGATCCCACGTTGCTGTGGCTGTGGCGTAGGCCGGTGGCTACAGCTCCTGTTAGACGCCTAGCCTGGAAACCTCCACATGCCACGGGTGCGGCCCTAGATAAGGCAAAAAAAAGACAACAAAAAAAAGGAAAGACAGTGCAGAAGGTGAGAGAAAACTGTATACCCTGCTGGTGCCAGTGATCCTGGGTCCAGAATAAAGCCCTGGAGTTCCCTTTGTGGCTCAGCGGTTAAAGAACCCAACTAGGATCCACAAGGATGCAGGTTCGATCCCTGGCCTTGCTCAGGGGGTTAAGAACCGGCATTGCCCTGAGCTGCAGTGTAAGTCGCAGACGTGGCTTAGATCTGGTGTTGCTGTGGCTGTGGCTGTGGCTGGTGGCTGCAGCTCCAATTTGACCCCCTAGCCTGGGAACTTCCATATGCCTCGGGTGTGGCCAGAAAAAGAAAAAAAAAAAAAAAAAGGGAATGAAGCCCAGCCTGACTCTGGCAAATCAACCCAAACCTGTCCTCATGGGGCTTGCGAAACCTCTCGGTTGCCTTTCTACCACAACCAGCAGTAGCATAAGAGGGCCCCTTCCTCTGCAAGGAACACACAGGTTTTAAAATTACAGATTGTCAATTGCAATGTGGTACCCTGGACTAGATCCTAGTCAGAAAAAGGGACATTAATGGGGAAAACTGGTGAAACTGAATAGTCCAGAGTTTAGTTAATATTGGTTTCTTAGTTTTGACGTGTGACCCACAGCAATGTAAGATGTTAACTTTAGGGACATACAGGAACTCTCTGTACTGCTTTTGCAACTTTTCTGTAAATTTAAAACTATTCCAAAATTAAAAGTTTACTTAAAACTGCACTGCACCAATTTATAATCCCACTCAGAGGGCATAGAAGTGTTAGTCTTACCACAACCTTGCCAACAGCAAGTATTTTTAAAAATTCAGTCCTTCAACAAATATTTACTAAGTGCCCTCTATGTGTCAGGCACTATCCTAGGTACCTGGGACCCATCATTAAACAAAGCAGACATAGACTGATGCCTTTGTGGTGTTGACACTGTAGCAAAGAAAGATACTTTAGTGTGTTAGAAGTAATAAGGGCTTTGAACAACAAGGATTTACCGTACAGCACAAGGAACTGCATTCAATATGTTGTAATAAACCACAACGGAAAAGGATTGAAAAAATATAGATAAATACATAGATATGTATAACTGAATCACTGTCCTGTATGCCTGAAACTAACATGCTATTGTATATCAACTAAACTTCAGTTTTGTTTTTTTTTTTTAATTTATATTTGCTTTTTTAGGGCCGCACCCGTGGCAGATGGAGGCTCCCAGGCTAGGGGTCTGATGGAGCTGTAGCTGCCGGCCTACACCACAGCCACAGCAACGCAGGATCCGAGCTGCGTCTTCGACCTACACCACAGCTCACGGCAACACCGGATCCTTAACCCACTGAGCAAGGCCAAGGATCAAACCCGTGTCATCATGGATCCTAGTCAGGTTCGTTAACCGCTGACCTATAATGGGAACCCCAACTATACTTCATTAAAAAAAAAAAAAAAAAAGACGTAATAAATACTTTGGCAAAGGGGCACAGCAGGTCAGGGCAAATACAGGTGAAGGAGCAGTGAGGGGTGGGCTACAGTGTTAAACAGGGTGATCAGGAAGGGCTTCACAGAGGAGACTTGAAGGATGTGAAGAGGTAAGCCGTGTGGCTACCTGGAGAAAAGGTCTGAGAGGTGAGGGCCAAGGGCAAATTGTGTATGGCCTAGACGGGGCCATGCAAGATTTGACAGAGACCACCACTCACCCCGAAGCCCCAGTTACTCTGCCACATTTCCCAGCCCCTTCCAGTTAGACAGTTTGGATCAGTTTGAACCAGTGAAATGTGAGTGGAAATGTAGTGTGCCATTTCCAGGTTCGAGCGATACATATCCCACGTGTGCTTCTCTGGTCTTTCTTTCCCTCATTGGTATCTGTGTTCCAGAGGGTGCAGCTGCAAGATGGTAGAGCGTCCATCAGCCTGAGTCCTTCCTGAGTGACCCTGTGGAGCAGAGCCTCCCCCTACTAATGTGTTGTGTGGCGTGTCATCAGCCGAGCCACCAGCTGGTGGCACCCTGGAGAGACAGCCAGGCACTGGCTATGTTAAGCCACTGAGATTTGAGGGGTGGTCATCACGGCTATATCACAGCCCACCTGACCTGATGTGGAAGAACTTGGCTTTTACTCTGTGTTAACTGAGTTCTTTTGAAACATGCAAGCATCATTGTTTAGTTTTAATTTCTCTGATAGGAGTTCCCGTCGTGGCTCAGTGGTCAGTGAATCCAACTAGGAACCATGAGGTTGCGGGTTTGATCCCTGGCCTTGCTCAGTGGGTTAAGGATCTGGCGTTGCCATGAGCTGTGGTGTAGGTTGCAGACGAGGCTCGGATCCCGCGTTGCTGTGGCTGAAGCGAAGGACAGCAGCTACAGCTGCTGTTAGACCCCTAGCCTGGGAACCTCCATATGCCACGGGTGCGGCCCTAGATTAGGCAAAAAGACAAAAAAAAAATTTCTCTGATAATTACCAAATATAGCAGATTGTATTTTCTAAGATGGCCATAACAAAATCGCCCATTCCGCATGCTCTTCTTGTCATGGCATTGGCACTCCTTTCATGAAGAGGTGGCATTTATGTTCCCTTCCCTTGAATCTGGGCAGGCCCATAACCACACTGTATGTGAGGCAATGTGACTTTCGGAGCTAGGTCATAACAAAAGATATGGCTTCAGTCTGGCGCTGTTGGAATAATTGCTCTTGGAAGCCTGCTGCCATGCTGTGAGGAAGGAAGCCAAGGTGACACGGAAGAGTCAGGTGTAGGTGTTCCAGTTGACCTTCCCAGCCCAGGTCCTAGCTGACAATTAAACATGTGAGGAAGCCTTTGGGAGGATTCCAGCTATAATCTGTTTGTAACCCTGTAAGAGACCCTAACACAGAGCTGCTGGGCTGAGTTAGTCAAGCCCAGAACGTCACCATCATCATCACGGTGTTTTTGTTGCTGTAGTTTTGTTTTGGCCATGCCCACAGCACGTGTAAGTTCCAGGGCCAGGGATTGAACCTGTGCCTCGGCAGTGGCCCAAGCCGCTGCAATGACAATCTGGATCTGGGGTTACATCCAGATCCTTAACCCACTAGGCCACCAGGGAACTCCATACTGAAGTTTTTTTACATCAACATGCCACTCCTTGCCAAGCCGGCTTTTTCTCTTTCCAGATAAAAGTGTGAAAAAAGATAAGGTAATGGAGGAAACTATCAGAGATAGTTGGACTCAGATGTTTTGGGTATAGCTGTTCAATTAATACATGCAGATATTCAATATGTATTTATTAAATGAATGAATGGTGCTGTCCATGAGGGGTGGGGAGATAGGGAGACATTGTCAAAGGTACGGACTTCCAGGTTAGAGGAATTCTGGAATCTAATATATGGCATAATAACTACACATAACAATAATGTATTCTATACCTGAAAGTTGCTAAGAGAGTAAATCCCTTTTTTTTTTTTAAGGGCTGCATGGGCAGCACATGGAAGTTCCCAGGCTAGGGGTTGAATTGGAGGTGCAGCTGCTGGCCACAGCCACAGCCACAGCAATGCAGGATCCCAGCCATATCTGAGACCTACACCACAGCTCATAGCAACACCAGATACTTAACCCACTGAGCGAGGCCAAGGATGGAACTGGCATCCTCATGGTTACTAGTCGGTTCATTTCCACTGAGCCACAATAGGAACTCCAGTAAATCTTAAATGCTCTCACCACACACACACACACACTCACACACACGCAAATGATAATTGCATAAGGTTGATGCAATTATGTTCCCTTCCCAATTATATAACCTTATTGTGGTAATCATTTTGCAATATATTCATGTAGCAAATCATCACATTGTACACCTTAAATTTAATGTTACGCGTCAATTATATCTCAATAAAGCCAGGGAGTGCCCACTGTGGTGCAGTGGGTTAAGGACCTGGTGTTGCTGCAGCTGTGGCACAGGTCACAGCTGAGGTTCAGATTCGACCCCTGGCCCAGGAACTTCTGTATGCCTTGGGTGCAGCCAAAAAGGAAATAAATAATTAAAGCCAGAAAAATAACAATGCTGTCCACATTTCTGCATCTTGTTTAAAATATATTATCATCAACCTAATCAAATGCTTTCACAAAATTCACATGCATTATACAACATTCCCCAGAAATACCAATCTATTAAATAATTTTATTTTTATTATTTTGCTTTTTTTCAGGGCCACACCCACAGCATATGGAAGTTCCCAGGTTAAGGGTCTAGTCTGAGCTACAGCCGCTGGCCTACGCCACAGCCACAGCAACACAGGATCCGAGCCATGTCTGTGACCTACACCACAGCTCCTAGCAATGATGGATCCCCAACCCACTGATCGAGGCCAGGGATTGAACCCACATCCTCATGGATACTAGTCGGGTTCATTTCTATTGAGCCAGGATGGGAACTCCTAAATAATTTTATCGTAAAAGGCTTACAGCAAAAGTTTTACTTTCTTCTCTTTAGTTTCCTTTTCATTAAACAGATAATGTATATTGCATCTCAATGCAAAAGACTCAGGTGACACACGTGAAGGTGAGCTAAGACACACCTGCACCCCAGTTTCCCCAGAGGGAAAGTTTATTGACAGCTCGGTATGGATCCTTCCAGACCTTCTTTCTATATATTTGCATTCACGCATATGAACTTCTCATGGCAGAATGCATATTCCAAAAATGGCCGTGACAACGTTTCCCATCCCATGTGCTCTTCCAAAGCCTTGCCAAACCCTGCCAGGTGGAAGTTCCATCCTCTGCTCCACAGCCTGGTTAGGCCTCCGTGCTTGCCTCAGTCAGGTGTGACAGAAGTAATGTTAGGTGACACCCAAGGCTAGGTCATGAGAAGCAATACTGATTTCCCTTGTCTCTCTGTGTTAGGACACTTACTTCTAAAGCCCTAAGCCACATTGTCAGAAGTCTGGCCACCTGGAGCCCCCGTGCTGGAGAGACCGCAAAGACAGACTAGAGAGAGAAAAATTCAGAGCTTTTCTGGACCCCACCTGCTTGAGTGTTCCCATCCTAGTGCCAGACATGTGAGGAAGCCCAAACCCTGTCAAAGTGTAACAGCATGAGACCCTGAATGAAAAAGCAACTAACCATTAGCTAGCTGATTAATACATGTATACCCATAGATGCTTATTTACATAAATGACCTGCTATTACATAGACTGCTCTGAGACTTTTTCTTTTGGCCATACCTAAAGCATGCAGAAGTTCCATGGGCCAGGAATCGGACCCATGCCACAGCCGGGTCTTTAACCCACTATACCACCAGGAAACTCCAAAACTTGCCTTTTTTCACTGAGCAATTTCTCTCTGAGACTGTTGTGTGTCAATGGGCTCAGATCACTCCGTGTTTGTAAAGCCGTGCAGTATTCCATAGCATAGATACTCCATAACGGAGCATAGAGGATTTTCAAACATCTTTAGCTGTGTCCTGACTCTTCAAAGGAAATGTGTTCTTGGAAGCCCACGGTTTAAAACAAATGAAAAAAGGAGTTCCCTATGTAGTGCAACAGGGTCTCTGCAGCACCAGGATGAGGCTGAATCCCTGGTCCAACACTGTGGGCTAAAAGGATCTGAGGGAGTTCTTGTCGTGGCGCAGTGGTTAACGAATCCGACTAGGAACCATGAGGTTGTGGGTTCGATCCCTGGCCTTGCTCAGTGGGTTAATGATACGGTGTTGCTGTGAGCTGTGGTGTAGGTCACAGACACGGCTTGGATCCCGTGTAGCTGTGACTGTGGCCTCGGCCGGCAGCTGTAGCTCCGATTCAGCCCCTAGCCTGGGAATCTACATATGCCATGGGTGTAGCCCTAAAAAAAAAAAAAGAAAGAAAAAAAAAGTGAAGGAAGCCACTGGGTTCCATACAGTGCCTCTCCTCACTAACCTCTCCAGAGGGAGAAGCTCTTGGGGGAACTTCTAGCTTTTGATGACATTTTAAAAAGCACTCAATTCATAGAGGGTACAAAAATAGGTCACAGGAGTGCTTTTCAGTCTTTTTCTCTTTTTCTGAGTTGTATATATATATATATATATATATATATATGTATATATATATAAATTTATACACACACACATATATAGTCTTTTTAGGACAGCACCCACAGCATATGGAGGTTTCCAGGCTAGGGGTGAAATTGGAGCCACAGCTGCCAGCCTGCGCCACAGCCACAGCCATGCGATATCCGAGCCGCATCTGCGACCTGCAGCACAGCTCATGGCGGTCTTGAATGTATATTTGAATTGCCTCTGAATCTTGCTAAAATACAAGTGGTGATCAGTAGGTCTGGAGCTAGCTGAAATGCTCAGCGGTCACCATCTCCCAGGTGACGGCCGTACTCACTTGAGTGTTCAGGGCTTGGCAGACCCCAGCTCACTCCCTAATGATGCCTGCTCTCCTCTCTCACCTTCTAAAATGCTGGTGGGGGTTCCAGTCTGGAGTTCTGAAAATCTATCTTTCCCTCCTCCTAAAGACTGGAAGCTGTTATTTTCAACCTTTGGCTCCCTTTCTGTTCTCCAGAATTCAGTCACGGACTGGGGGCAAAGCCACCGCAGCCATCTGTGCTAGTTCCCTCCGTGCCGCTGCTGAACTTTGCAGGGCAGGGGATAGGAATTTACTGAACAAATGGGCTACGGATTGCTCACCTTTCCACTTTCAATATCTGCTTTAGGAGAGAAACAGGCAGAAAATAGGAGTTAGGGATTGTGTTGCCACTGTCGTCTGTCACCATTATTCCACCTGCTCCGGCAGAGGACCCTTATTTTGGCCCTTTCTCGACACTCTTGCCTCCAACATGACCTTCCCCCACCCCCTGCCAGAAGAGAGAGAGAAACCGCTAAGATGGTCCACAAACCTCTGCCAGGCTTTGAGCATCCTGGTACTACACCGTCAGAGTCGCACCACTCTGGAATCTGGCCTTGGTTCCACGTGATTCTTTCCTTCTGTAGGGGATGGAAGGAGAGGGGTTTGTAGCAAGGCTCCATGTGTCTGCTATTTATATTATCTACTGTAATCTTTGCAGCACTTTCTGAGTAACACCCTCATGTTATCACTGAGGAAATTGAGGCTCAGGGAGGGTCAGTGACTCACCAAAGGTCACACAGCTAGAAATGACTGCGCTGGGATTGGATCTCAGATCTGCCTGTCTCAGCTTTTTCCCCAGGCTTTTTCTAAACCTGAACATTTCTTTTTTCTTTTTTTTTCCCACTTTTTAGGGCCTGAACCCATGGCATATGGAGGTTCCCAGGCTAGGGGTCCAGTCGGAGCTACAATTGCAGGCCTACACCACAGCCATAGCAACACAGGATCCAAGCCATGCCTGCAACCTACACCACAGCTCGCAGCAATGCCAGATCTCCGACCCACTGAGCAAGGCCAGGGATCAGACCCGCATCCTCGTGGATACTAATCAGATTCATTTCTGATGTGCCACAACAGGAACTCCTACACCTGAGCATTTTCGAGGTGTGCTGTGTGGCCACGCTGGGTCTCTCAGTACCCTTTTCTTCCTCACTAGCACTTTTAACACTGAATTCATGAAGGTTCAGTCCTATGTTCTGGGGTCTCTCCTCCTGTGGTGTCCTGGACCCCTCCAATGTTCCTGTGACCACACACTCAGGGTTCTCTTCTTTGGCAAAAGTGAAACCATTTCCTCCCTGATCCTCGACTGGGCAGAGGCAGGCCTGGGTTAGAATCCCACACCACTTGTTGTATGAATATGAATATGTTCCTTAACTTCTCTGAGCTTCAGTTTCATCATCTGTAATATGAAGATGAGGGAGTTCCTGTCATGGCTCAGCAATGACAAACCTGGCTAGTATCCATGAGGATGCGGGAATTTGATCCCTGGCCTCCATCAATGGGTTAAGGATCTGGTGTTGCTGTGAGCTATGGTGTAGTTTGCAGAGGTGGCTCGAATCCTGTGTTGCAGTGGCTGTAGCACAGGCCGGCGGCTGTAGCTCTGATTCACCCCCTAGCCTGGGAACATCCATATGCTGCAGGTGTGGCCCTAAAAAGACAAAAAGAAAAAATGAAGATGATAATTCCATATCAGATGGGCCACTGTACAATGATGACAGTAGCGCATCTCATGCTTTTCAGGATGTCTGGCATAAAGCAGGCATGAAAGCAAAATAAGTTTATATCTTTTGGGGTTTGCCCTCCCCTGCAGCATGTGGAAATTCCAGGGCCAGGGATCAAACCCACGCCACAGCAGCAATCTGAGCCACTGCAGTGACAATATCAGATCCTTAACCCACGATGCCACAAGAGAACACCAAGCTTATATCTTTTTTATCCTCAGTTTTTAAACTCACTCATGGATCAGGACTAAGGCAGCATCTCTTTGACCCCTGCATCTCTGAGGGCAAGTTGGGAGTGTGCGAGATGAAGTAACTTCCTAGCGTTTGCTGAGAGCAGGACCAGGCTGAAGCACACCCCGTTCCCTGCGGAATTTGGAGACCATGCCAAGACAGACTGCAAGAAGTTATTACCCAGTATGTGCAACACATGTGAGTGGAGAGCGATGGGAGAACCCGAGTCTGCCAAGCACTAGCAGGTAGGCTGGCACTCAGCAGGAGGCACTGGTACCTCCACCACGGTACTCACTCCTCACTTCCCCAGCACCCTGTCATGGGTGCTCAGTAAATGCTTGTTGAATGAAGGTGCTCTTTCTAGATAGGAACTGAGTCAGTGGAGGAAGCAACAGAAGAGTTGTGAGAGGCCTTCCCGTCGTGGCTGAGTGGTTAACGAACCTGACTAGGATCCATGAGGATGCGGGTTCGATCCCTGGCATCGCTCAGTGGGTTAAGGATCTGGTGTTGCCTTGAGCTGTGGTGTATGTGGCTCAGATCCCATGTTGCTGTGGCTGTGCCATAGGCCGTTTGCTATAGCTCCCATTGGACCCCTAGCCTGGGAACCTCCATATGCCGTGAGTGTGGCCCTAAAAAGACAAAAGACAAAAAAAAAAAAAAAAAAAAAGAGTGATGACAGCCCTGTGTTGATACGGCATGGAGGCCTGAACTACTTCCTGACAGACCTGTTAGAGGTGTGGTTGGGTGGGTGACAGGGCTCCATGGAGAAAGAATAGTCTTTCCTATTGATGGTTACTTCTGTCAACCTCCAGCCAACCTAGAAATAAATGTAAAATCATAGAGTAAAAATGATGAAATTCAGTGGAGAACTTCAGCTTTGAGAACACCGAGGAGACGTGGAGGAGAGTGAGGGACCCTGCTGCCAGGCTGCCTCTCCTGCGTGGAGGCTCTCTCTAACTGGAAGACCAGTGCAGGTTCCAAACAGCCTCCCCCCCCATTCCAGCTCCTACCAAGCTTCTACCCTCTGGCCTTTGCATTTCCGTAGGAGCTCTTACCTTTGAGAGGATGGGGCAAGCCCTTGACCCCTTCTATTACCCAATGAAACCTGCTTAACCTGGTCTTTCGTCCGCTAGCTCCCATCCCCACCCCTGCCAGCCCTCAAGAGACAGTCTAATGAGTGTCGCACAGGCGAGCCCACAGGCAGTCACAGCATCCTGCAGAAGGACCATATACTTACACTCGTTAACACACTTACGGAGGGATGGCTACATCCCTCTTCTGTAACCATCATGAGGAGGACAGGAGAGGGAGCCTGGAGCTTTGTCCACTTTGCTCCTTTACTCTCTCCCTGCCTCCCCTGCCCCCTACAGACCGTGCCAGGGCCCCCTCCTATGCCCGCCAGGTACACAGCCTCTGGTTGCTTAGCGACAGCCTGCCTCTTCTCTCTACCTCAGCAACCTCCCCTTAGAGCTCTAGTAGCAGCCGCAGCAGGAAGAGCCGGGCTGGACCCGACAGGAGCTGCTGCTGCTGCTGACAGGGAATGTGTGGGAACGAGCCCCCAAATAGGCCCAAGTGTGAAACCCAAGGCTCTTTTTTAACACTCAGGTTCCACACTGACTCTTGGAAAGTTCTGCCCCGCTCCCGTCTCCAGCTGCTGCCAGGCTGTCGGTTCCTCCTCCCCGCTGGGCATCTCAGCCACTGCCCTGCAGTGCTCCCTCTGCCCCGGGTCGCTGCATCCGCCCCATGTGGTCTCTTCCTCTCTTGGAGCTCAAGGCCCCTTGTCGTTTGTCATTCTATGTCCACGTGACTGTCCAAGGCTCTCTTTCAGCCCATCCCGCCCAGACTGTGTCTCCCTCTCACTCACGCTCTATTGCCAAAGGTTGGTCACTGCTAGTTCCCCTTGTGGCACAATGGAAATGACTCTGACTAGTATCCATGAGGATGCAGGTTCTATCCCTGGCCTCGCTCATTGGATCAGGGATCTGGCGTTGCCGTGGAGCTGTGGTGTAGGTCACAGACGCAGCTCAGATCCTGAGTTGCTGTGGCTGTGGCTGTGGCTGGAAGCTACAGTTCCTATTCGACCCCTAGCTTGGAAACTTACATATGCTGCGGGTGGGGTACTATTAAGCAAAAAAAAAAAAAGTTGGTCACTGCGAGGACCCCACGTTGCCCTAGCAACCATGACCACACCCCTTGTTCCCACCTTTCTAGGAAAGGCCTGTTGTGGGAGGGGTTGCAGAAAAAGCCCCCAGGGAAATCCAGCCTTCTGCACTCAGCCTGTCCTGGGCTTCAGTTTCAATGGAAACTGACACTGGACTTCTGGCCAACTAGAAGAGGGTTAGGGCCAGAAAGGAAAAAAAAAAGTCTTTCACGCTGCCTTCCCTCCATCCCATCAGCTACAATGTCAGAGTCCCCAAGAGAAGCTCCTGAAGAGGCTCAGTACCTGCAGTGGACAGGAAGCTGAGCCCCCCAGAGCAGCCTCCCCGCCGCCACTGCGTTGATAGAGTGCCCTCCCAGCGCTCAGCGTCCATCTCCCCGTTTTGTTCACCTGACCTGACCTCTTTACTCCCGGCCACCCCCGCTCTCTGGGTCGCTGATGCTTGGGCTGACAGTATTACCTGCAGGTTAAGAACCAAGACTAGGGAGCAGTCAGTAAAAGGAAGGCTGAGAGGAAAATCTTCCTGGGTAAAGAAAGATGGGGCGGAGCCCAGCTCCCAGGCAAGACAGCGCTGGAGGGCTGCTGAAATGAGGGCATGAGGGAGGTTTAGGGAGGGAGGCCTGGATTCCGTCTTCCAGCAGAGGAAGCCAGCAAACAGCAGATGGAACTTTCAGGCAGGAGGCCGGACCGAGTGACCTCACCCAAACCCTGTGGTCTGCTGCTATTGCAACCTGGCGAGTCTCCCAGCTCTCCTGGGTCCCCAAGTAGGAGAGCTTTTTATAGTTCACTCCCCAACTTGGGTTTGAATAATTAAACAAGATGGACAGAAATAGCAGCCGGACAGCTAAGGCGGGTTATTTTGGGGTTTTCTGGAACACAGAGTGCTCCTGGGCGGCACCCCACCCCTGTATGGGGCGGAGTCAGCAAGAAGGCTGTCTGGAGATTCCCGTGGGGTGTACCCACCGCACCCCCCCCCCCAGGGTTCCTTGGGTTGACGGGGTTGCTCTCAGCTGGAGGAGGGTCTCACCGATTCTTCCTGGTCTTCAAGGAAGGAGAGGGCTCTCGCTGCCCTCTGCTCATAGCTCCTCCCCTGGCAGGAAGTCCCTTCTGTTGTCTGTCAGCCTTTCTACTTCAGAGATAGTGACAGATATTGAAAATCAAATTGATAAGCAGCTTCAAGACAGGCTGAACCTGGACGAGGTGGCTACAGCTTCTCTGGCCAAGGAGTCGAAATCAGGTGACAGGAGGTCTTGTGCACCTCTCCCCCAGCACGCACTATAGCACTATAACTATTAGGAAGTCATGGAGGGGATGAAGGTGGGGGTGGGGGATGGGAGGAAGAGCTGGGGAGAGGAATTGTTGGAGAACAGACTAGACTCCGGGGAAGAAAAGATCAAAGATGGACTAGTGTCTGGGCTGAGACTCATGGAGCAAGCAGCGCTCCTCTTCCAGCTCTCCAGTGTCCATCCTCTGTTCTTGACAGGTGCCCAGCCTGGGTTTGCTGGGACAGGGTTTTAGCAGCTGAGCGGGAATGGGGAGAGGTGGGGAGGCCCCCCTTACTTATGTCTCTGTTGCAGACCAATCATTTGTGGCTTGTTTGCATAATACTTTTGGTTCAGCCGCAGAGATTAGGGCCTCACCCCAACACTACCTTGAGGCTCTACCACAGAGCTTAAAACCCCAGTGCGCTGGAGGGAGTGCTTGTAATGTATTCTGCCTTTGGGTAACTACTTCAGGGGGTAGGGTTGGAGGTCAGATTTCAGGAAATATTGAAACCATTCATTCATTCATTCATGTTTATTCATTCAACAAACATTCTATTTTTTAAAATTTATTTATTTTTGTCTTTTTAGGGCTGTGGGTATGGAAGTTTCCAGGCTGGGGGTCAAATAGGAGCTGTAGTTGCCGACCTACACCACAGATCACAGCGACGTGCAGATCACAGCAATGCCGCATCCTCAACCCACCGAGCAAGGCCAGGGATCGAACCCGCATCCTCATGGATACTAGTCAGGTTCGTTACCGCCGGGCCACCACGGGAACTCCCAACCAACTTTTTATTGTTATTTTATTTTATTTTTTTGTCTTTTTGTCCTTTTATGGCCGCACCAGCGGCATATGGAGGTTCCCAGGCTAGGGGGTCTAACTGGAGCTGTAGCCTCCAGCCTACGCGTGAACGAGGCCAGGGATTGAACCCACAACCTCATAGTTCCTAGTCGGATTAGTTTCCACTGCACCACAATGGTAACTCCCCATCTAACATTTTAAAAGCACCAACTATAAGCCATGCATCGTGTTGGTGCTGGGAATAAATCAGTATGGCACGGCTCCTTGCTGTCAAGAAGCTCAAAGTTTAGTGGGGGAGATGGCCACTTTAAAACCTACTCTCCACCATTATTCAGTGCTTACTATGCATTAGAAATAGGAGCTTCACAGAAATCGTCCCATTTAATTCTCATAACAAGTCTGTGGTCTAAGTAGCATTGGCCTCATCTGACAGTTATTAGAACTAAGATGGGGAGTTCCCATAGTAGCTCAGTGGTTAACGAATCTGACTAGGAACCACGAGGTTGCGGGTTCGATCCCTGGCCTTGCTCAGTGGGTTAAGGATCCGGCGTTGCCGTGAGCTGTGGTGTAGGTTGCAGACGCGGCTTGGACCCCACGTCGCTGTGGCTGTGGAGTAGGCCGGCGGCTACAGCTCCTGTTAGACCCCTAGCCTGGGAACCTCCATATGCCACGAGTGCGGCCCTAGAGAAGGCAAAAAGACAGGAAAAAAAAAAAACCTAAGATGAAGAGACTTGTCCAAAGTCACCCAGCTTGTAAACTGTATAAATGGCATTGGAATCTATGTTTTCATGATTCCAAGTTCTGCGCCCTTAGCCACTGTCCTTGTGGTCGCTAATGCACGGAAGGAAGATGCGAGTTCATTAAATGCTGTAGGTGTTCAAAAGAGAGTGCGCTTGTCTTTAGCTCTGGCATGCGCTACGCGTGGCTGGGTGGGGCAATCAGGGAAAGCCTCTTAAAAGAGATGGCTTAGCACTGCACTCCATTCATTCTATAAATACTTAAATTGAGTATCTACTACATCTTTTGTTCTTGGTGCTGAGCATCCCAAAGTGAATGAAGTCCTTCCCATGTGGACATGCTGAGCAGGGCTAGAGGAAAGGCTGAAATTATAACCTGGCAAGTAATATATGCCAAGTCTCCTTGACCCTGAGTGTTGTTCTGCTCCTCCTGGGGGTCTCTCCCAGGGGTAAATACACAAACTTCTGGGAATCTAGAGAAAAGGCCTGGTCATCCTACTCTGGGAAGTCCTTCCTAACGTCTATCCTGCATTTGCTTCTATTCCAATATATTTCCCCACCTCCCATTTCATTCCTTTTTTCAAGGCCAAATCCCACAGCTGTAACCGTGTAACTGTTAACTGTGGCCGAAAGCTTCTGGCCCTTTAAGGCCACCTTCTTCCCCCCACGTGCCGTCTGGTTGGGCTGGCGACGCTGACGCACGCGTGACGTCAATGGCAGCTGGCGGAGTCTGGGCACGAGGAGCGAAGTTGGGATGGGGGTGGCGGGGCGAGAGTGAGAGGGCGGTTCATTTGCATTTAAAGGGGCCACTCCAGGGTTAGCGATCAAGTCTTTAAAGAAACGTGTATTTGGCAAACTTTCCGTCTTGCGCTGTGGAGCAAGAAAAAAGGCGTGGTACAGATGAAGTCGGTGGTGTCTCGAGTTTGAGATGACAATTATGTCCTTCCGCGGAAAGGGGGAAATAGTCCGTCGGTGCCCGGGCTGGGACCACGTGACCTGGAGGGGGCGGTGGGGGGTGGGGAGAGGGAAGAAGGGAGGAGCTGGGGAGATGACTGTCAGGCTTCGTTTCAGCTGCCCCCACCCCCACATCCTGCCCACCCTCCTGCAGCTGCCACCACATCCTGCCCAGCCGGGGGCAGGGAGCTCGTGTTGGGGTGGGGGGGCACTGACCCAGGACCCAGCTTTGGCACCCCTTCCCTGCCCCCTTCAGTTCCAGGGTGGGGCGTCTGCCCTTTGCCCTGGGCCTGGCCCCAGGCACCCTGGCATTGAGCTTGGGGCTCAGCTCTACCAGCAGAGCCTTTCTGTCTGACTCCGCCCCACATCCTGCCCCTGCCCAGATTTGTTGGGGTCCCGGATCAAAGCCCCATCCCCACACAAACACAGTTACCAATAGACTATTAACTAGAGGTGCCTGATAAAGTTTCTATGATCTTAATTCAGATACACAGCTACACACACACAGATTCACCTAACAGACATTTGTTGAGTGCATTTCATGCCAAACCTGAAGACTCAAAGTTGAACTAAACTGCTGCCCTCAAGGAGCTCAAAAATCTGGTGAAGGAGAGTTAATTTGGAAACCAAAAATGGCAGTACAGTGCAGTGTGTACATTGTCCAAATGACTGTGGGAAAGGCAGGAGGGGTTAACCAAACAGCCAGACTGAGCCTGAAATAGTGATAGTTGTGGAACAGGAGAAAAGCAACCCTTGGGGGTGAGGAAGACCTTTCTTTTTCTTATTTTTTGCTTTTTAGGGCCAGACCTGAGGCATATGGAAGTTCCCAGGCTAGGGGTTGAATCGGAGCTGTGGCTACCAGCCTGTACCACAGCCAGAGAAACAACGCCAGATCTGACCCTCATCTGTGACTTACACCACAGCTCCCAGCAACGATGGACCATTAACCCACTGAGCAAGGCCAGGGATCAAACCATCTTCATGGATGCTAGTTGGGTTCATTACTGTGGAGCCACAATAAGAACTCCAGACCTTTCCAAATTAAGTTGCCTGGGAGGTGTGAATTAATGTCCCTTTGCCGCATAAATTTATGAAGACAATACTGTACAGAGGAATTTATGTATGCTTTTTAGGACTTTGGTGGGCATCTGTCTGACTCCTAGGGGATTTTATAGCAAACTTAGATGACTTTTCTCTAAGAAAGATGAGTTGGTAGTCAGAGGGAGAGAAGGAGAAATGAGAGCCAGGCATCTGAGCCTGCCTAGGTATTTTCTACCTAACGCATCCTGGAATGGGTAGTCCAGGGGCTAGAAGAACAAGATGTAGTGAGTCATTTTGGGGAAGTCTTCATTATAATCTAACTTCCAGCAATACTCCCTAGAGCCTTTCTTAGTCCTCCATGGAAATCAAAACCTCATATTTGTAACTTTTCCTTTTCCATGAAGTTTCTCTCTATAAATATATATATATATTTAAATATATGTAAATTCCATTCCACTTGTAATGTCAGCCTCTCCTACACTGTTTTCTAGTGGATTATCATTTCAGCATCTCCGGGTTCCCTGCCCCACTGCATCTCCCCCCCAGCTTTCTCCATGCTTCTCTTCCTGGCTCTTTAACACCCTCCCAGGTGACTCACCTTCCTTCCTCATTCCTTTGTTAAGGACCCAACATTCCAAGGTAGGGAGGACCAGCTGGCCAATCACAGCCCTGGCAAGCCTTCCTCAGGCTTGAGATTGGCTGGAGCTGTGGTTGGCGGGAGGCTCGCCTGCAGATCTATAGGAGTTTGGGGAGGGGGTTTCTGGGAATGAGCCTTGGGAAAAATTTTGTTCTGGGGCTGCTAATGTTTTTGGAGAGAATCCTTCAAGTATAGCTGGGGCCAGAAGGGTCTCTGGCTTGAAAAGCCTCAAAACTGGAGGCAGGCTGAGAACGCACCTCTCTTGGTCTCCTGGGGGCTTAGCTGCCCCCTGCCCAGTTTGTTTTTTTTCTAAGATCTGGGACCCAGTGATCTGAAGGATGAGTTCCCAGGCCTATTCCTAAGAAGTCTTTTCCAGCAGCCCTGGATCTCTCCAGTCTCAACATTCTGCTTTCCCGACGTCGGAAACAGCCGGAAAATAAACACCCTGATGACTAAACGGTTTCTCCAGCTAGAGCCTGGGGAAGCACTAAAAATAGAGGCCACAAGTGAGGGGAGGTTCCCCACTTGAGGGGGGGTGGCCCTTTCCCATCCTGCTATTGCCACAGCCCCAGGCCTGGCACAAGGCTCTATTCTTCTTATAGTCCTTGGGGACAGGACACATGGGCCCCTCTTGCCTACCCTGAGATCCTTTGGGCAAGTAAGCCCTGCCTGGTAGGAAAGACTGACATCCTCTGGTACTGGGGCCCCATCTCCCAGATCTAATGGGGAACTGAGAATCTATGTTTGGGGACAAAGTCGGACACATTTAAATCAGTTTCCTGAAGGAGGAGCCATGTAGAAGGGTTGGAAACTGAGACCTAGGAAATAGGAGATTGCTGGCTTCCTGTTTTAGGACTTACAAGATAAACCTCCTAACTATTTGCAAAGCAATTCCACTGAACTTGTCTCCTTTGAGGCTTTTATGGGATAATGGGCCTAAAGGGGTCTTGACAGTTCAGCCCTTGAATTATTATAATGCAGCATGAGGAGCTGCTCAAAGTGATCTACCTGTAGGAAGAAATTTAATCTTCACATTAGTTTATGAGTTAGGTACTATTACCATCACTGCTACTTTACCTATGAGGATCATGAGGTACAGGGAAGTTAAGTAATGCGCCTGTGTTCGCAGTTTAAAAATGGTGGAATAGGAGTTCCCGTCGTGGCTCAGTGGTTAACGAATCCGACTAAGAACCATGAGATCGCAGGTTCGATCCCTGGCCTTGCTCAGTGGGTTAAGGATCCAGCGTTGCCGTGAGCTGTGGTGTAGGTTGCAGACGTGGCTCGGATCCCACGTTGCTGTGGCTGTGGCGTAAGCCGGCAGCTACAGCTGCTGTTAGACCCCTAGCCTGGGAACCTCCATATGCCTCGGGTGCGGCCCTAGATAAGGCAAAAAGACAAAAAAAAATGGTGGAATAAGGATGTGAACTAAAGTAGCCTGACTACTCCAGAGCTGATGCCGTGGATCACCAAAACATGCTGCCTTTTTATATATTAGGCTCTTCAGCACTCAATCTAGAATTGTCTTGATCCAGTAAATCAGACCCAGCCAGGTAGAAATTGGGGTGTGTGAACTGAGTGCCCTTCTGTTCTGCAAGTCTTTAAGATCCAAGCCAGATTCCATCATTTCCTCAAGCTCCAGGCAGAAAGCAGACACTGGGGTAATAGGGATGCCAGAGAGGAAGTCTGACAGGTCACTTGTCCAGTAGGCATGGCACTCACACTCCTGTGGTAGGGCAGGAGAAGATTCACCGCACCCTGGAGCAACCAGGAATTAAAAAAATTTTTAAACATTTACTGCTGTTTCTTTAATAAGATGCTTCTGGGCGTTTCCTGTGCTGGGGGAAATTAGGGTCACGCCCCTTTAAATTGCCCCCCTCGGCTGTAAGTGCTCTGGAGCCGCAGGCACCGGGGATTAGGTCACCCACGAACTATGAGCTGTCGCTTTAAATTGCTGGGCGTCTGCCCAGCCGGGCCCTGGGAAGGGAGGGGGCCTGTCACAGGTAGAGGGAGCAAACGAGCTCCCCAGGTAACCCCCCAGAAATGAACGTATCCCTTTAAGTGAGGCTTTGGCACACATTAAGTGAAGGAGATAGAATCTTTTCAACACTTAGAGTCTACGCTCAATTTATCTACTTAGATTCCCACCTTCCAACTCTCCTGGGGTTTGGGGGTTGGGGGTAGTCGTCGAGGTAGCATGTGTGAGAGTGTGAGTGTGTGTGTGAGAGTGTGTTTGGGGGCGGGGGCGGGAAGTATGTGCCCAGCCGGCAGAACCTCCCCGGAAAGGACCTCCTCGAGCGCATGGTGGCAGCAGTGCAAGGTGGCCGTCCCGACAGCTAGAACGGGGCACAACGCGCTCGGGCCGATCCCCTTAGAGGCCTCTGAGTCTCGCCTCCCTACTTTGCCTCGCTCGGTCGCTTCCTCCCTCCCTCCCGGCTGGCGGAGGGATCTGCCTCTCCCGGCGCCGCAGCCTAGCTTGGGAGGGCGCTGGGGTGGGGGCCGACCCAGCCCGGCCCGGCCGGCCCGAGGGAAGCGAGGGGCGGGGCCGCGTCCCCAGGACCGCCCCTGCTCCGGCCCCGCCCCGCCGCCCCCACGGGTTCCTCCCATTGGCCCCCCCGCCTGTCCATCACCCCCGTTCCCCCCACCCCTCAAGCTAGGCTGAGCTGTGCCTACGTCGGCCTCGACTCCTGGGGGCTGGAGGAGTTACCTTTGGAGCCCGAAAGGAGGAAGGAAGCAAAATATCAACAACAGCCGAGGCGGCTCGGGCGCTCGGCCCCAGTCCCCCGCCTGTCGGCCGCCCGCCTGCCTGCCCTCGCGCCAACGACGGGGGCCAGGCCCCCCGGCGCAGCCCAGGGCCCGCGCGGACGCCGACCTCATTTATTATTCCCCCCGCCCGGAGCTGCGGCTTCCAGGTGCTGAAGATCCCCAGGACTAGGGGCGAGGGCCACCCCCTCCCAGCCGTGACACCCCCCCTCCCCCTTCGGGGCCGGTGAGTAAAGAAAAATAATGCTCCTGCCGCTTTAAGAGGCCCCCTCCCCCACCCCATCCTGGGGTTGGGGTGGAGGGTGGTCTAGACCGTCCCCCTGAGGGGTGGGATGGGGTGGCCTCCTGGGTTTGGGAGGAACTCGCGGAGCGGGCTGTTTTCTTGAGGCGTTGGTGGAAGATTACATGGGGGACTGTTTGGGTGAGGGAGTCCGCTGTGGGGGACAAGTGGAGTGGGCTGTAATTCCCTTGGGTGTTGGGGTCGGGGTGGGGACGAGCGGCTTGGGGGCGCGCCGGTCTGTTGGTGTCCGGGGGTTAGGGCGGCCTCCGAGCGGTCTGGGAAGGGGCGCCATCCTCAGAGGGGGTCTCCGGTGACAGCCGGGAGCGACTGACATTTTAACAGCCGGCCCTCCCTCCCTCTCCCTCCTCGCGCCGCCTGTTCCCTCCTCCTTGGCCCGAAATGGTGCAGAAGGGGGCCTGAGAGGGCGGCGGGAGGGTGGGGGCGGGGGGAGCCGCAGCTGTTTGGGAAGCGGGGGAGGGAGGGGGGATGTTGTTCAGATGACACCGGGGTGGTGGGTTGGGGTGTGTGAGTGTGTGTGTGTGTGTGTGTGTGTGTGTGTGTGTCCCGGGCCCGGGTTTGCCCGGTGCCTGTGGAGTTGGAACGCAGAGTTATCACGGAGGTGGGCACGCAGGACCCTTTCTTGGGACCTCAGAGCCTGCTTCCGCTTCCGAGACCCTTGGTCTGGTTTGTCGGTGGCCCCAGCTGGAGAACCCCCGGCCAGAAGTTTGCAGCTGTTAGACATCTGGGCAAGAGTTCTCCAGTCCGAACAGGGTTGGGAGTGGGGGTACAGGGAGTGTTGGGGGGCTTTTGTAGAGGGAGGGCCAAGGAAGCTAAAATGCATCTAGTCTGTTACCGCCCTGCCAACCCCTTTCCTGTCAGGTTTGGTCTTACGGGGTCTCCCTTCCCCTAGTGATTCAAGCTGATCTCTCAGTGGCCTCCTGAGGTCTCTCCCCAATGATAGGAGGGCTTCTGAGTGTAGGCACGCTTGGAGCCACCGACTAGGTTATCCCAGGTTTGTCCTTTGAGTGGGAGGTTCTCTCTGCCTCCTCTTAAGCAGCCCATTGTTGATGGGTTGGGGGAGGGTACAGTGGGTGGAGCCTGTGTCCCCCTTCTCAGCGCCTAGCCCCCTTTTGAGGTCTCCTCCTAGGCCTGGTTTCTTTGGTTTTGGGGGGTGGCCCTCCCTTGCGCCTTCTCCCATCCCCCCAGTGGGTCTCCTAGGCAGTTCAGGGGCCAGCCTAGACTCTGGGAAGTTTACCGTCTGGGGCGGTGACCTTGGGCTGCTCTGGCCTCCAGATAGCAGGGGAGTCCAGGTCAGCAGGAGATTGGGTGTTTTGAAATTAGGGAGCTGTCCACCTCCCACTCTCCCCCAAACCCCAACAGGGAAGTCTTCGTAGTCGAGAAGAGAATTGAAAAGGCACATGTCAGTGTTCACAGATGTCCACCCGCCTGTGGCCGCCGGGTCACACCCGCCCCAGGACTTAGCCTGGCTGTCCCAGCTCCCACGGCCTGCCTGGGAATGAATTTCCTTCCTGTGGTTTCCCAGTGTGTTAGGCAGGAGATGGGGGTGGGGTGGGATCAGTGTGAGGGTGGCTGAGGACCCGTTTATGTGATGTGATGGGGGGATCGCCGTAGCTTATACGTAGCTCTTTCTCCACTTGCCCCACCACAAGTATTTGGACCCTTGGGTCTCAGTGGTCATGTTGTCTTTGTTGTAACTCTCCTGCCACCCCCTCCCCCAACACAGCCAGTCTGCATTTGTGTATATGTGTGTGTATATATGTGTGTGTGCACGTGCATTTGTAAGGAGAAGCGTCTCTGTTTTCTCTGAGGAAGGAAGAGCTTGCACTTATACTCCTTAGAGACCAGAGAGGTTGAGTTTTTTACCTGAGGTCACACAGTAAATCTGTGTCAGAGCTTTAGTCCAGCCAGCACTCTTTCGGGCACAGCTTCATGTAGGGAGGCAGACATGGTCCTCCCCCTTGGAGGCCCTGGTCCAAAGGGAGAAGCAGGACCCTTGCGTTGGTGGATGGGCATGGGAGGTTGGGCTAGAGCTTCTGTCTGCTATACCCGATGCCCAGAACAGAGTAGTGGAGGACTTGGGAGGGTGGTGGGGCTGCCCATTGTCCACCCTACTCTGTACCTGCTGTCCCTGGACTGAAGGGCCCTGGGCTTCCCAGCTCTGCACCTCTTGGCTCCTGGCTCTTCTCATAGGCCGGGAGATACGATAGTCTTTCTGGCTGCTGTTACATAATCTCTCCAGAAAGTTGTTTTTTTTTTTCCCCCCCACAATTTTTCCTAGGTCTTTCCTGGGAGGTGTGATGGGGGACAAGGTGAAGGGTAGACCCCCACCCCCACCCCCAGGTTGGGGCTGGAGGACCCAGTAGCAAGAAGCCCCTGAGGGGAACAAGAAGAAGAGGCCTTGGAGTTAGGCCCTCATTGATTGTGACCTAGCCCCTCCCACCCTCCTCCCAGACCCTGCCCTGGGAAGGGCTCTCTGATGTGGGTATTCCCTGGCCCTTGAGCCTGCCTCTCCGCTCATCCTTCAACCTTCTCCTTCTGGCCAGCTGGGCCCCCTGCCCTCCCCAGTTGGTTTGGGGTCCAGAATCTCAGTGCTTAGCCTGGCCCAGTGTGGCTGGGCCCTGTGTTGGGCTCTTTGCCACCCACTTCTGTACCTCTGTAGGGGTAAGAGGAGTTCGTTACAGATGGGTGGGTACAGCATTTCCCGAGTTGTATTTAGAGCCAGGCCTCCTGGTTCTTTGCCCTTCTAGTCCACAGGGTGGTGGCCATACTGGAGAGGGGGAGTTGGAGGGAGTTGGTTGGGGATGGGTAATAGTGGCCTCAGCCTCTTGGGAACAAGTCAGAGTCGGTGTTTGTCTGGGTTCTCTGTGCAGGTATGAGATCAGACACGGGCCTAGAACCCATCATCAAGGGTTCCAGATTCTGGGTCTTGTGGCATTGTGGTGGTGGGTTCTCCCCACCCCTTGGGATCACGGCTGGGACTCTCCGGGTTCTCTAAAGGCAGCTGGTTTGAGGCAATTATCTTCCTTTTACAGGGAAGGAGGAGATGGTGGTGGGGCCGGCATAGCCTCAGCATCACTGTAATTGCTGGTGGCTTTTATGAGCCAGTCATGGGGCCGGAGTGCAGCCAGCCACCTTTCCTTCCGTCCCAGTTTGGTGACTTATTCATGGGGAGGTATTAGGTGCTAGTGGTTCTGTTCTGGGAGCTGAGCACCTTTCTGTTTGTGGTTGATGTCCCCCCGTCTGCCCACAACTGCAGCAGGCAGAGTGGAGCTTAAACTTGAGGAAGGACTTCTCATTGGCAGTAGATGGGGGAGGTAGAGCGTTCTAACTTGACTTGGGAAAGATGGGGATCTCAAAGCACTTTCTTCCCCAGTGACACTTGGTGGCTCTGCCGAAAGGCCTTGAACTTTGGCCTAGTGGGGGTGGTGCTATTGGGCTCCTGGAGTATTTATTTTCTCTCCCCCACCCCCTGCTGCTTAGGACTCTTTAAGTATCCTGAGGAGAGTTTGTCCTGGAGCTGCAGGCTGGCTCGCCTTTGGGTTCCCTTCCCCCGGCAGAGGGATGGGTGGGGGCCCTGTGTAGACTGGCATACCCAGATGCCCCTGGCAAGTCCTTAGGATTTAGTGGCACACATGCGTGGAGGTGTGCGGAGCATACACATGGGTGTTTAGACACCCACAGAGCAGCAGTACCCCGTAGGGGGTGGGGATAGTGAAAGGCAAAGATGCTTAAAGATTGGAGACTAGGCCCAGGGTGAGGGCACTGGAGGCGAGATGGCAGAGGCATGCAGAACTCTGAGGAGTGTTGACTGGAGTAAGAGGGGCTGAGGTTAGACCTAGAGCATGGCATATGAGTTGGGGGGCCCCGGCTGACTTTCATCCCTGCCCCTGGCAGCACTCCCCTCCATCCCTCTCTCTGGCCCTGGCTCAGCCTGTCTTGGCCCCTCGCACTGCGTGTCCTTGGGTAAGTCCTCTTTCCAGATGTACAGGGGTTTCACCTAGCCTTGTGGTGAGCAGAGCACCTGGATGTTTTGGTGGTTTGTCACCTGTCTCTGTTGCCCTCCCCACTCACTCCGAGAGCAAGGCCTCGCTGAGGTATCCCAGTTGCGTCTGAACCCCCCGGCCTTTTGGGGCGGACTCCTGCCCTGGTGATCACTAAGGCCCTTTGTACCTGATTTTTTCTTCTGAGGCTGTGGCCACAACCTCCCTTTCCTAGGAGTCTAGCCATGCTTCTGGCTGGTCCTGCCTGGCGGGGAAACGGGGCTTGTTCGCTGACTGCCCAGGACCCTGATAACCTGGGGTTAGGGGTCGGCAGTTGTGCCTACTGTCTGATCTCTCTCCTCTCTCCTGTGGGCTGGGAGGGGAGGGACTTCTCCAGAGCTCCGGCCTGTTGCTGGCCTCACCCAGGCGGGACCATATTTACTCATTTAAACTCACCCTCCCAGGAGGCTCTGGGCTCTAGGCCTGGTCACTGACCTTGGCTTGGTGCTTCTGGTTGGGCGCTGTGGCCACTCCCCTAGGACTTGGAGACACCAAGGAAGCATATAGAAAAGGAGCTGTTTTTGCCTCCTGGGAAAGAGCCCTTTACTCTCAGGCAGGACCCCACTCATCCTGTTTTCTAAGACACTTTGGAGACCAAAAACTAAAACTTTAGAGATCCTGGGGATTGGAGAAAGGAAACTTCCATTTGTTGGGTCCCTGTGTGCCAAGCTATGTGCTAGGCATGGAAACATAAGAAAACTTGTTTATTTCTCTCCACACTGCTTTGTGTGTGTGTGTGTGTGTGTGTGTGTGTGTCTTTTTAGGGTCACACCCGGACACCCGGGCATGGGTATATGGAGGGTTCCCAGGCTAGGGGTCTAATTGGAGCTGTAGCTACTGGCCTACACCACAGCCATAGCAACGCCCAGATCCTTAACCCACTGAGTGAGGCCGGGGATTGACCCTGTGTCCTCATGGATGCTAGTAGGATTCGTTTCCACTGAGACACAATGGGAACTCCTCCACACTGTTTTTTATAACCAGGGAGACAGAGTTAGAGATTTAGGTAACTCGCTCAGGCTTTCCTAGTTAGGAGGAGTTAAGGGTTTTTGTCCAAGGTAAAGGGAAGGGTCCAGCCCTGCAGGAGGGGCGGTGGAAGAGGAGGCCCAGGGAGACCTGGGAGGAGGCAGGGGATGCACTGAAAGGAAGAATGAACCCAGTAGGAGTCCCTGGTAGGAGGGCAGAGAATTAGGGTCTGGTGACAAGTTGAGGGGGGACAGGATTTGATCCTGGGAGAAGGTATTGTTTTCTGATTTGAGTGCCATGGGAGAAAGCCCCCAAAGCAAGGGTAGGAAGGCAGGAGCAAGTGACACTCAAGAGACCCCTCCTGGTTACCAGTGAGTACCCTCCAGAGCTGCCACTTGCGATGGATGAGGAGAGAGTCCAGATCTGGAAAAACTTGAGCCACGAGAGACCTGGGCTTGTGTGAAGGCAGGAGACGTGGCTGACTTGCGACTCCTGGCCTGGGCTTAGGGGATCTGCTCTGGAAGGCATGTGAGGTCTCTGCTTGCAAGGGGTACTCTGCCTGCTCTTGGCCCAGGTCGTGCGGGGAAGCGCTCTGCCCAGCGGTCAGCCCACCTCTGCCACTTATTCCTGGTGACCTTGGGCAAGTCCTTG
Source organism: Catagonus wagneri (assembly GCA_004024745.2). Lineage (NCBI taxonomy): Eukaryota > Metazoa > Chordata > Mammalia > Artiodactyla > Tayassuidae > Catagonus > Catagonus wagneri. The sequence continues at coordinate 1,124,097 of PVHT020000793.1, read as the reverse complement.
CCCATCTCCGAATTGGTTTCCATTTCTGTGAAACAGAGAATCCTCCCCTGGGCAAGGGAGGAGGCTCCATGGGAAAACTGTGGTATGCAGCACAGAGTGGGTGCTCGGAAAGTGGCTGCATTCTTCCTTCCAGATAGCAGCCCCAGCTTGGTCCAGGACCTGCCTGCCAAGGCAGCGGTCCAGAAGGTGGGGTCGGGGAGGCAGTGACCCGGAGGGGGACCGAGGAGGCCCTGAGAGGACCCTGGGATGGGCTTGGGAAGCCGAGCCCCGCTCTGCCCTCCTTGTCTCAGAACCAGCCCCCTCCACACTTCATCCCAGAGTCTTACCGGATCCTTCTGGCTGCATGCTTCCTTATTCCTCATGATTTCCCTGCCCCCACCCTTGTCAGCACATACTCGGGACTGAGGGTTGGGAGAACCAGGACTGAGAGAGAGCTCATCCTCTAGCCTCAAGGGAAGACATAGGGTGGGAGTGGGTGTGGGTGGGGAGAAGGGGGTTGGTCTCTCTGTGGAGTCGGCCCACTCCAGTGGGGTCAGGGAACACGGAGGCGAGGAGATGGAGCGGCTGACCTTCAGCCTTGCAAGCTCCCACGTATTAATGGCTGGGGACAGACCAGGAGGAAGGGCTGATCTTGAAAGGGGTGCTGTAGGCCTTCCCAGTCACATCTCCCTTTGACCTCTGAGTCCTTCCCCCCCCTCCACAGCTGCCTGCCTCTGCCCTGACTCCCTTATGTGTACCCCATGGCACGCCGTGGGGCCGGGGCTGGGCTGACGGGGTGGGGACAGGTGTCCTGGCCCAGCTGTTCCCTCTTGTCTCCCCCACCTGTCAGCCCAGAGGGTGGGGAGCTGACGGGGAGCGGAGAGGAGGAACCCCTTTGGCCTCCTCACCTGCTCCCTGGGGTGGGGCCCTGGTTGTAAAGTGTAGGAGCGGGGTTGAGTAGACAACAAGCAGTACTTCCCGTTCAGAGGGCGGAAAGCTCAGAGAAAGCTGGGTAGACAGGGATCCTAGCTGGCAGAAATCAGAGGGGTCTTTGCACAATATCTTCATGAAAGGGTGAGAAGCTGGGTAGTGGTGAGGGGCACAAATCAAAAGTGGGGGCAAGTATTTGCATAGATATATGCGGGTACCCTCCCCACTGCCTGCCAGTGTGGCAGGGTGAGGGGACTGGGGGTGGGGGGCTCCATCTGGCTGGGCATCTTTGCCTCACCTGGCACCTTTCCTGAAAGCAGCAAGCTAATCTTGTAAGAGCTGCCTGGCTGGCCGCCTCAGCAGGCCCACGCAGCCGCACTGCCCTCCCTCCTGTGCCAGGGGCTTAGAGGACTGTCCTTTGAGTCAGAAGGAGATCCAACCGCCACCCTAAGCGGCCCCTTTAAATCCTCAGTGGCTTCCCGAGGTCATGATGTCTCTAGGAGGATTTGCTTTCCCTGATTGGATTGGCCTCTTTTTGGGGGTGGGGGGGCGCCGTCTGTAATTGTAGTTGGACACTTCACATTCTGATCCTCTGCCTTCCCTTCCATCAGAACCAGTGCTGTCCAGGCCTCGGGCCCCCCCTCCTGTCCCTCCCTGCCCCCGTGTCCCAGCAGTCAGGACCCAGATCCCTTTCATCTGCTTCAGCCAGAGCCTCTATTCTGTGAATGGGAGAAAGAATCTTGCTCCTTTACTCAAGGGGACAGACCACTGCCCTGGAAGAGGGAACTCTTCTGAGACTGTCTACTGCCTGCTTTCCTCCACTTTGTCCCTCTTCAGCTTGGTCTTCCTTTGGCCAGTAGCGCGCTCTCCATCGTTTTCCCAAGGCCTCATTTCCATGGGCAGTCAGTCCCTCTCCCGATCTAACCATCAGCCCGCCTGCTGCAATGGCAGGCAGCCCAGACCCAGCACTGGTAGCATCATGCTCACCCCAACGGCTGTCAAACTGACCCACCCCCAAGGCCCCAGCTGCCACTTTCACTTCTGTCTCCTGAGACCCCAGAGGGAAGTTGGGTGGGGAGGTGGAAGGTGACACACTAACCGTCCCAACCGCCCCACCTCTCCTCAGCCAAGGCTTCGGATGGCCAGGGGCCCCTGTCCACCACTCTCATGTAGATGAGCAGAATGGGCTTAGGTTGCAGGGGAAGGGTTGGCTGCAGTGGGCGGGATGGCGGTTAGGTAACAGGAAGGACTTCCCAGGATAGGAGACCACAGCGTGGCTTCATTGTTTCAGAGTGTATGACTGGAAGCGTAGGTACTATAACTGGACAAATAGAGGTCAGTTTGACCTCTTCAAGGCAGGCGGGAGATTGGTCGTCTTCTAGTTCCCCTTGGTTGGATTGTAATGCTGGGGCTACCATGCCCTCCCAGATGTTTCCAGCTGCCCATGCTTGGTCTGGTAGCTTGTAACAAAGGAAATTTGAGCCCCAGAGACTGCTTGGAGTCCAGAGACTCAGACCTGGGAAGTCCTTTCTGTTGCCTTACCTCTGTCTTGCCTGCTGTACTAGGCCATTTTCTTGTTTTGCGTTCTTGGGACTGGATTTTAAAAACACAGAGCTGGAGTTCCCATCGTGGCTCAGTGGTTAATGAATCCGACTAGAAACCGTGAGGTTGCAGGTTCAAACCCTGGCCTTGCTCAGTGGGTTAAGGATCCGGCGTTGCCGTGAGCTGTAGTGTAGGTTGCAGACGCGGCTCGGATCCCGCGTTGCTGTGGCTGTGGTGTAGGCCAGCAGCTACAGCTCCTGTTAGACCCCTAGCCTGGGAACCTCCATATGCCACGGGTGCGGCCCAAATAAGGCAAAAAGACAAAAATAAATAAATAAATAAATAAATAAATAAATAAAAACACAGAACTAGTAAAGGACAATCCACACCCATCCTATTGCTTACCTAACCTTGACACTAAAGAGGGGAACAGGGTTTTTCTCCTGGGGAACCCCCCCAGGCAGCTCTGGAGCCATCACAATATACCCTGTGAGTCTTATCAAATTCCTTTAGCTGCAGTGCTTACTTGTTCCTCGTAATTACACATCCTCCCCCCAAATCAGAGGACCTGGGCAGGAGTGGAGGACCCAGGTAGACTGAGAGCTGTAGACAGCACCACTGGGTCAATGCAGGAATGCTTTTTGGAGGAGAAGGATGGGACTAGAGACCCGAGGTGCCAGGATCTCCACTTGGGGTCCCTACGTGCCTAGGGATGCTGGGTGGGGGTGGCTCTGGTCCTGGAATGGGAAGTAGAACTTGATGGAATAAGGTCAGAGACACTATGCAAATCTCCATGCAAATGAGCAGTAGTGAGTCATTACTGATCAGCCTGCTGGGTGGAGCATGAAGGTTCAGTCTTGGGTTCCAGAGCTGGTCCCACTAATGACCATGACGGTGACCTTGGGCCAGTAACTGCTCTCACTAGAAGCAGGACCCCAAGCCCTGGGTCTGATTGGCGTTCCAGGTGTGTGAGGGGATTGGGAAGACAGAATCTCTGCCGTCGCCGGGGCTGGTGTGCCCCGCCTGGCATTTGCTCTGAGGGACCATGAACTTCTGTCAACCCTTGGCCATCTGTGGGGTATTCATTCTGAAAGCACCTCGCTCTTCATCACATCGGGCCTGTACCTCCCGTCTTCTGGCCTCTGCATTGCCCTCCCTTCCTAAGCTGGAGGACAGGGGACCTAGCCAGGGCCATCTCTTCTGTTCCCTCTCCACGGAAGTACTCAGTCCTGACCTCCCTTCCTTTTGAGCCTCTATAAAGAGCATAGGGGGATTGTCTAGGCTGGAAGGGCCCTTGGGTACCTAGTCCACTCCACCTGCCCATTGCACTGGCCAGTGGGGCAAACCCTGGAAGGGGCAGTGGCTGATTCAAGGTTACACAGCGAGTTAGGGCCAGGGCAAGGGCTAGAACCCAGGCATCTAGAATCCCTACCCGCAGTTCCTGAATTTCCCTGGGCTGTTCATTGCCCTACCTCGAACCAACCCCTTTTCTACTAGGACTCAAAATCCTTGCACCCCCAAAGGCCACCAGGGGAAGGGCTGGAGGTTGGGGTGGAGGTCTGGCCTCTGCCTTTGTAGGGAGCCATACACCCTCACAGCTGCTACAGGAAGGATGAGAGCTAGACTACAGGAAGGACAGGCTGGGGTGGGGAAGCAGAGGAGGAGGCTCGGGAGACAGACCCTCACTGGAGAGGCATCTCCTGGGCAGAGAACAGGATGACCCTATCCCAGGAGACTTGCCAAGGAGGAGAGGGCGGGAAGCCCAGGGTGGGGCGCGGGAGAGTTGTCTAGTGGAAGCCGGAGGGAGGGCTCCCAGCCCTGCTCCCGACACTGGGTGCTCCTCTTGGCAAGTTGATTCCTGTCCCTTAGGCTGAGGCTGCAGTGCCTGCCTCCATTTGTGTTCCTAGGGCATCCGGGACCTGAGAGACCTGAGACTCACCCCCGCCTGCCCGGGTCCAGCCTTCTTGGACTGGCCCTTCCCTCCCTCCCCCAGCCGACAGCCCGCCCCCAGGTCCCTTGTCGGTGAGTTAAAATTAGCTCAGTGCCCAGACTAAAAATAGCCCCTGCCCAACCCTGAGGCTGCTGGGCTGGGGGAGGGGAGTCCCTGAGGGAGGGGAAGATGGTGGGAACCGGGGTTTGGGCAGCAGGCCTGCCAAACAGAACTTTGAAGGGAGGAGGAGGAGAGGATCAGGGATGGGGACCTGCCTGCGCCTTTGCCTTTGACAGCAGACCCTGGAAGAACTCTGGGGTGAATGAAAAGAGGCTGCCTGTGGGAGGGGGAGCAGCGAGGGGGCAGAGAGGATGGAGACCGGAGAGGGACACGAAGCAGAGGGTGGGGGCAGGCTGGCGGTGTGGGAGGTGGGCGGGGAGGGGGCACTGTCTTTGCCAGGACTCCAGGGGAGGGCAGTGCCCCTGCCTCAGGCCTTCGTAGAGTGGGAGGAAAGGCTCTCTGTGTCTGCGCCAGAGGCTGCGAACCCAGGACTCTCCTGCCGGGGCCATCTCTTGGTGGTCCCCGAGTTCACCTTCCAGAGCTTCTCGCATGTGTCTCTTAGTTCAGAGAGTGACTAGGAAGGTTGTGGGCCTTTGGGTGGGGTGGGCGTGGAGGCGGTAGGTAGCCAGGGCGTGGGAGGGCCCCTGGGCCTCGGGCTCACCTCTGCCCGCTCTCAGGGCCTGCCCGCCCTCGAGCCTGGACCTAGCCAGGGCCTCCGGAGCTGAGATGCTCCATCTGGGTCCAGGTCTGGGTCCAGGCCTGGCCCGCCCCTGGGGGCCCCGTTGCCTCCCTGCCCTTCCCCTGTCTGTCTCTTGGCAGGACTGCAAGTGTTCCGAGGGCAGGGACGCAGTCCTGTCGAATTATGCCCACGCGCCAGGCCTAGGATCAGGGCCCCACAAGCAGTTGTTGAAGCTGCCTCTTGTTCTCTACCTACTTTTCTCGGAATCGTTGTCTCTGTCTGGCCTCCTGCCTCTCCCTCTGTCCTATGGCCCTCTCCTTGTCCTCCTCTGCCCCACACTCTGCCTTCCTCTCTCCCTCTTTTTCTCTGTCTCCTTTCCTGCGTCTGTGTGTCTGTCCCCCTCTGCCACCCCCCTCTGTGTCTGCCTCACCCACGCCTCCTCCCTCGTTAGTGAGCAGGCTGCTTGAGGCCGCCTGACTGTGGGGGTGACAGGTGGATTGGATTGTCACCCCCTCCCCCAGCGCCTGCTGCTTATTTCATGCCCTGCAGCCCAGCCACAGGGAAGGGGCGGGAGGAGGGATGACAGCTGTCTCCAGCGCCTCCTGCCTTCCCCTCCAGTCCACAGCCTGCAGCCCTGAGCAGCCTGGGAGGAAGGGATGAAGGGCCTGCCTAATGAGAGGCGCCTTCCTCGCCGCTGTGTGGAAGAGCAAGGTGTGAAGCCCATTGCTCTGTGACGGGGCTGCTCACTCAGCCTCTCTGGGCAACCGCTCCGTTTTGCACTGGCGTGGCGGCTCGGAAGGCGGATGCTCTGCAGTTCCTCTGGGCCTCTGGGCCACTGGGACAGAGGACGGATATGGGTGGAAGGGTGTAGGGGAGAAGGGGAGCTAGGCAGCAGCAGGAGCGAGGAGGCGGAGGCCAGCCACTGGAAGGCGCTTCTCCTGCAGCTCCCCCAGGAAGGGCAGCCCTGCTGCAACTGCAGCTCCAGGAGGCTGCCCTGACCACTCCCCCCACTCCTCCCGCTGGCCCCCTGGCCACCCTCACACAGGAACTGAGATAGCATCATTCTGAAACCCGAGAATGGTTTGAATATTGCTCAGGTACCAAGAGGTGTTACAATGGGGGAGGCCGGAGCCTCTTAGCTCTCCCATGCCCTTCAAACCAAGACCCCCTTTAGGGTACATTTTCTATATTATTTGCAGCTCACGTGCACGTAAATACAACCCCACATGTTCCTACTGGGGCCGTAGCCCATTTGGGAAAAATGACTGTCCCTGGGGTCCCTCTGGGTCCCGCACCGTTTCTGGTCCCCTCGCTTAGCCTCATTCCTTTCAAGAGTGTTGTCAGATGAGCCTCCTGCCCGCGCCCTCTCTCCTCTTCATTTGCAAAGACTGTTCTGCAGCCACCCTTCTCTGCCTCCCTGGGGCTCAGCCCAGCTGCCATCCTCCTCCCTCCTCGCTCCTCCTGTCTCTACTGGGGGAGGCCCTCTCTCCGCCTGCCCCCACTCCTCACTCCCCAGGAGGTCCACCCTCCCCAATCCTGTCCTGCCAGCGCTACTCCAAGTGGGTGAATCAGAGGCAGAGGGAGCCGGAGCCTTTGAGGGGGTACTTTCAGTGACACTGACGCCGCCAGGCCTAGGAGTCGTGGCTGTGGCCCTAGGTCAGGATTAGATGGGCCTGGGGCCATCAGAGCAGAAAAGCCATCCTGGATAACCTCTTGTCTTCATGGCAGCCCTAAGTCCTCCCAAGCCTTTGGGCTCCAGGAGAAGCAGCCAAAAGCTAGCTCATCTGGGAGGGCTTCCTAGAGGAGGAGCAGGCGGGAGAGGAGGAGAGGAATGGGGCCCGGCCAGGCGAGGAAGAAAAGGCTCACATCTGGAGAACAGATGCCCAGGCCTCTGGCTCCTGGCAGTTGGTTGGGTAATTAGGCAGAGGGCTAATTAAGGAGGTCCAGGTGTTCATTAGACTCTCCCTAATTGGATAGGAGGGGAGCTTGGACAGGATAGGCCTCCCTGCCTTGGAGAGGGTCAGTTTAGGGTTCACCCAGGCCTCAGCCACCCCTTCCTCCAAAGTGAGGGTTGAGTTCACCTTCTTGCATCGGAGCTTTCCAAGCCTCTGCAGTAACGGAGAATGGATGGCAGAAGGGAAAGCGGTTAGTATAGGCTGAGCCTGCTTTCTAGGAGGGCTTCTGGGTAGATAGGAGGAAGGACTGCCCAAAGTAGGGGCATCTCCTTCTGCAGCGTTGACACACAGGTAGGACTGGCAATGGGTAAGGGGCCGTGGGAACATGGAATTATGAAAAGTGCTTTGGGCTACCTTGGCAGGGACTGGGAATAGATGAGCCCTAGTCTTTTTAACCCCGACTTTCCTCTGTCAGGATGCTCAGTGGGTCTCTGTGGCTTCCCTGTCTTCTCAGCCCTGATCCCTCTCGCATCCCAGCTCCCCCAGCATGAGGCGGGGGTGGGGGGGGCGGTGTAAGAGATCAGCCAGGGAGCTGGTTACCAGGCGACAGTTGCCTAAGCAACCCCATCCTCTCCATCTCCATGTGCTCAGGGCTGCTCCTTAGAAGACTTTAGAGTCTCACCCTCTGTACCAACCAACCTGAGGGTGGGGAGGATTGAGGACTGGAGTGGCAGAGGTGGTTGGAGAGTAGGTGGCGTCCAAACAGACAAGCTGCAGGCGCAGCTGGGAGAGGAAAGGGTTCTGTCTTCACAGAGGATAGAGTGAGAGGAGCTGGTCCTGCAGCAGGACTGACAGAAGTTAGACCACAGGAAGGACTTCTCACAGGGTCACAATGATGAAATCGTTCTTTCTTCCTTTCAGCAGACATTTTCTGATCTCCTCCTTACAGGAGACAGACTGGTAAAGGAGGCAGATGTGGTTCCTGCCCTCTTGAAGCTTCAGTCTCCTAGTGGACCCAGGCATTAAATAGAAGCACAGAACTGTAATTCTTTATAATCATGACAAGTGCTACAAAGAACAGAACAGGCTACTCTGAGAGTCAGTAATTGGGGGAACCAGAGGAATGAGGTTAGATGTAGGAATGACTTTTCTGAGGAGCCTGAGAGTAAAGAGAGGGGTCTCTCCCAGTTTGAAGGAAAAGATAGCACTGGCCATAAGCAGACAGAGGTTGCATATCAACAGAAAGTTGCTGATAAACAAAAGGTGGCGAGGAGATAGTAAAATGACAGAGGGACGGAAGGTGGATGCTGTAAGCCAGAGGAGGGCGATAGTGCCTGCCTTTACCAGTCTGGATAGGGGTTTTCAAGGCCAGGCCAGAGACTCATTTATTTATTTATTTATTTTTAATTTTTTTATTATTTTTTTGCTTTTTAGGGCCGCACTTGCGGCATATGGAGGTTCCCAGGCCAGGGGTCTAATCAGAGCTATAGCTGCCGGCCTATGCCACAGCTACAGCAATGCCAGATCCCAGCCGCATCTGCGACTTACACCACAGCTCACGGCAATGCCAGATCCTTAACCCACTGAGCGAGGCCAGGGATCGAACCCTCATGGTTCCTCATCAGATTTGTTTCCACTGCGCCATGACAGGAACTCCCAGAGACTCATTTTAAAAAACCCTCCTCTTAGTCCTCCTTTGTCCTCAGTGTCCCTTCCCACCTCCCCTGCCAAGCCCGTGCTACCGCATTTCTGGAAAGTACAGCCTTTGGAGGCCAGGGGAGCTGAACTCCTTGGGGTGGAGCCTTTGCAGTGGGTGTTGGTGGAGGTTGAGGTCACAGGTAAAGAGTGGGGTTTCTGGAGTTGGTTCTGGGTCCAGATGTCTGCTCAGCCGACTCAGGGTTGGCTGAGCTGGCGTCGGGGATGTCCTGGGGGGTTTGGGGCGGACAGAGGGAAGCCCAGGGCCTGCGGAGCACCTTGAGGATGAGGAAGAAGGGAAGGGGGTTGGGTATTTCTCCCTGGGGACGGAGAGAGAGGTGGAGGGTCCTTCTAGGAGTGGGGAAGGGGGCTACATTGTTCCCTGGAGCTCCTGGGACAGAGCAGACACGCTCTTTCCAGCTGGGCTAAGGCAAGTCTTGGTAACAGAAGGGGTGGGGAGAGCTATTCTTGACTCCTCCCAAGACCGTGGATTCCCTGCCTTTCCTCTCTCCGTCCTTCTGTGGCCGAGAAGGCAGGGCTGAACCTTGGCATCTGTTAGGGAACCTGGGGGGCCACGGTTGAGTGGACATGTAAAGGCTCCAGGGAAGCTGCAGCCGCTGGAAATGGGGGCTGCGAGAGGGGTTCCTGATTGCAGGTGTCTGTCATCAAACACCCCAGGAACACCTCCGCTCAGATGGGGTAGGGAAGGTGAAAGCCCGCCTTCCTGGCCTGTGCCCAGGGGCGTCTGGCAGGGACTCTGTGGAAGGGGAACTCTGGAGAGGAGGGCTGGCTTCTGGGGTCTCAGCTCCTCCTGGGACCCCATCAGAGTGGCTCTAGAAAGCACGGGCCCCATGCAGCTGCCACCTCCCTCCACCATCTCCTCCTGTTCCTTCTCTGGAAACCTATAGCCAGAACGGCCCTGGGGTCATGTTGTACCTCCATCCTGGGCCCTTCCATTCTCACCCAGCCTGTTTGGGTGCTGCCTACACCTGAGAGCCTGCACCTTCCTGGCTCTGGCTGGCCTGCCAGCCTGGTGCCTCCTTCCCTCCCATGATCCATCGTGTTTCCCTCCTGGCTCCGGACCTGGAGTTCTTCAGGCCGTGCTTGCTGTATAGGTGTATGGGGACGGGGATCCCTCTACCTGGCGCCTCTGTCCCTGTGGCTGCCAAGGACCTCATTCCCACATGGCAGTTACTTCTGTTGTTTTTTTTTTTTTTTTTTTTTTGCTTTGAAGGGCAACACCCACGACATATGGAGGTTCTTAGGCTAGGGGTCCATTCGGAGCTACAGCTGCCGGCCACAGCCACAGCCACACCGGATCTGAACCATGTCTGCGATCTACGCCACAGCTCACAGCAGTGCTGGATCCTTAACCCGCTGAGCGAGGCCAGGGACTGAACCTGCGTCCTCTTGGATACTAGTCGGGTTTGTTACTGCTGAGCCATGAAGGGAACTCCAGTTCTGTATTTTCCTTGTATGCTCTGAGTTAAATGAGGTTGGGTTCTAGACCTGGCCCGTTCCTCTAGCGTAGAAGTTGGCAAACTGATCCATGGGCCAAATCTGGTTGTGCCTGTTCTTATAAATCTAGTTTTACTGGGGGCACAGCCACACTCATTCTTTTAAACATGTTGTCTACAGCTGCTTTCGTCCTGCAGCCGCAGAACTGAGTAGACTGTGCAGCAGAGACTGTGTGGCCTGCAAAGCCTGAAATACTTATTATTCGGCCCTTTACAGAAAGAATTTACCGATCTCTGGTCTAGAGGAGTGGTTTGTTGTCAGTTTGTTTAAAGCAGCAGAATCCTTTCTTCAAACCAGAAATTTAGGCCAAGGCCCACGAGTGAAGCAGAGTGGTGTAGAGGAGCCCTGGCTCAAGGCAGGTAGAGGTTCCGCCGCCCATGCCCTGCTCTGGGATCCCGATTCCAGAGGTCCATGTGTCAGGTAGGAGGACCTCTGCCCTAGACCTGCTCTGGTGTGGAGGGTTTTTTTTGCTTTTTTTTTGTCTTTTTAGGGCCACACTCGTGGCATATGGAGGTTCCAAGGCTAGGGGTCCAATCGGAGCTACAGCTGCTGGCCTATGCCACAGGCACAGCAATGCCAGATTGAGCCGTGTCTGCGACCTACACCACAGCTCATGGCAACGCCGAATCTTTTACCCACTGAGCGAGACCAGGGATCAGACCCGCATCCTCATGAATACTAGTCGGGTTCGTAACCCGCTAAGCCTCAACAGGGACTCCTGCTCTGGTATGTTCTTGAGCCAGGGGCGCAGACACACCCATTCTGGCTGCAGGTACACCGAGCTCGTTGTTCATAGCCTCCTCGGCAGCCATTCTCTGCATAGGCCCTGCACGGGCACTGCCATCCTGGGCCGCTGGGGAAGCTGGGGAGCCGCAGTGTCTCTACTCCGGGGGCTCTGGGGAGAAGGGAGAGAGTGGGGCATTCCCTAAGATCTAGACCCTTAGAAGCCAGGGAGCCCCCTGCTTGTATTCTGTCTGACCTAGAACTTGAGGGCAGCGGTGCTGGTGTGGAGAGAGCCTGGAGAAGAGTCCCGGGCTCTGAGTGAGTTCCAGCTTGTGCCTGGCCGTGGCAACCCCTGTCTCAGGGGGCCACCATTTCCTCATTTTCGAGGATGGGGCTCAGACGCTGCCAGCCTCTCACAGGGGTGCTGTGAGCCTGGCCCACGTGCCCAAGGGGCAGAGCTGAGGGTGGCCGGCGCTGACAGTCCTCTTGTGATGCTGTCTCCCCAGGAGGCCATGAACTGAGAGCGCTGGTCCGAGACCGTTCATGAGCACAGTGTAAGGCGTGCCGAGACCCACCACCCAGCGATCCCCTCCCCTCCCTGGCACCGAGGATCCCAGAGAAGATGGGGAGGAAAAAGATTCAGATCCAGCGAATCACCGATGAGCGGAACCGCCAGGTGAGGGGGTCCTGGAGCCTCACAGGGTGGATGAGGGCAGCCAGGAGGCCTTGGCCTCCTCCACGCCTTCCAGCCACTCTAAGAGGGGGCTTCGTGGGAGAAGGGAGTTCTGGAGTCTTTTATGGAAGGGCGAGGGCTGAGCGGGGAGAAGAGGGACCCCTATCTCCCTGCAGCTCTTAGAACTGCCAAGACTGATCTGCTGCTGCGACCAGGCAGACCTGCGTCTCCACCATGTGCAAGATGCAAGCCTCAGGGCACGCCCAGGCACTTCCCCTTTCCTTTCCCTACCCCAAGGGGAGAGCTGGGGAGTCCTTCTCTTCTTCTGCCCTGACCTCTGTGTAGCCCCCTGCACAGAGGAGTGGAGCTCTGTCCATCTGAATCCTCTGCCTTCAGTGAATTGGCTCAGGCTGTGTCTTGGCAGAGGGGTTCTGCCCCTTTCCTTCCGTAGACCAGGGACTTTTGAGAACAGGGCTGTGTCACCCCGAGGCAAGGGCTATGACCAGCTGTCTGTAGGCTGGAACTCCTGGGCCAGCCTTGACTGAGCCAGACCTGGCCGCCCACCCGCCCACCTCCAGGTGACATTCACCAAGAGGAAGTTCGGGCTGATGAAGAAGGCGTATGAACTGAGTGTGCTCTGTGACTGCGAGATCGCGCTCATCATCTTCAACCACTCCAACAAGCTGTTCCAGTATGCCAGCACGGACATGGACAAGGTGCTGCTCAAGTACACGGAGTACAACGAGCCACACGAGAGCCGCACCAACGCCGACATCATTGAGGTGGGCCCACGACACGGACCCCACCCCCGCCTGCGACTGCACGTCCCGTGCCCAAGTGGCGTGCACATTCAGCCCTGCCTGTGCACACACGTGTGTGTACACCTGCTCCTCGGAGCTCCTCACCTGTGTGCACACACACATAAACCCACGTCCTCTCACATAAAACCCGGCAGGAGAAAGAAGGAGGGGAAGTGAGGTGGATGTCAGAGGGCGCTGCTCACCCAGCCCACCCCCACCCCATCCCGCTCAGAGACGCTTTCTTCATGTCTGTCCAGCACAACGCGACATTTCTGCCCTATCTTCTCTCCAGTTCTCTCTCTCTCTCCTTTCTTCTCCATCTTTTGGTATGCTCTTGCATCTGACTCTTCCCTTCTCTCTCTCTCTTGTTTCCGTCCCTCCTGCATTGCCTCTGTCCCTTTGTGGGTCCCTGCGGCTCTGTTTTCGTTTCAGAGAGAATCGACAGTGTAAACTGCTAAGGGATGTGGGCTTTGGAATTCATCACTGGCCTTTACTGGCCATGCGGCCTTGGGCAGGTGATTAAGCTTCCCTGAGCCTTGGTGCCCACTTCCACAAAACGGGGCCAGTGCCTGCTTTGAAGGATAATGTGTGAATTGAATGAGACAGCCCAGTTCCTGCTTCTCACACTGGGGGTACGGGACCTGTGCCGATGAAGAGGGTGCCCGGGAAACCACAGGCCTGCCTTCCTGGGGCAAGGCTTTTGCTCAACAGAGGCAAAGGAAATTCCTTTATTTTCACATTAGAGAAGACAGGTTTACTCTAGAGTGTAAAATTTGCATTCATTTCAAAGGCAGAACAAGTATCTTTGAGGATGTTTAGAGCATGGAGAGGGCAGCTTTGGGGTGTCCTCCAGACCCGCCAGGTGTGCGTGTCCTTGTGTGGTGCACAGAAGCTCTGGCCCTGGGCAGGGACAGCGTGCAGGGTGGAACACAGTAGGAACTCCGTAAATGCAAGAATTGTGTTGCCGTTCTCCTTCTTACTCTCCTCCCTCTCTGTCTCATTTCTGTTTCTCTCTCCCCTTCTAAGCGGAGCCCAGGATTGAGCTTGGCAGAGTCATCCCTGACTGCCTTCCTCTGGGGAGCGCTCTGCCTTCCGACTGGGGCTTCCCTTACTGGGGACAAGAAGGGGCTGGCTCAGGGCACCAGCCCCTCAGCCCATTCCCCCAGGAATCCCCCCACACCCCCGCCCCATCACCTTGAAAGCACCTGTCTCTGCTGAGTGCATTCTCTGGGTTAGGCCCACCTTCGACGCGACCCCTGTACTTTGATGCCTCTCCTACTAACCCTGTGGTCACATGGCCTCTGGGAGGGGAGGGAGACCCTGAGGGAGGGGCTGGGGGGAGTGGCGAAGCCTTAGGGCGGGGCTGGAGGGACCGCCTCCCTGGCGGGTGGGGGAGGAGCCTCACCTCGGCTGACGGGAGTGGTGCGGTTACAGACCCTGAGGAAGAAGGGCTTCAACGGCTGCGACAGCCCCGAGCCCGACGGGGAGGACTCGCTGGAACAGAGCCCCCTGCTGGAGGACAAGTACCGGCGCGCCAGCGAGGAGCTCGACGGGCTCTTCCGGCGCTACGGGGTGAGCCCCACTCACTCTCTCTCTGTCGGCCCCCCTTCCGGCCCCTTCCCTCCCAGGCGCTGCACAAGAAGCACAGGGAATGTGAGAGCCCTGAGGTGGACGAGGTGTTTGCCCTGACCCCCCAGACGGAGGAGAAATATAAAAAGATAGACGAGGAGTTTGATAAAATGATGCAGAGTTATAGACTGGCCGTGAGTAGTCGCATGGAGGAGAGCCTGCCTGTGGTGCATGGTGTGGCTTCGCGCCCCGCCCCGCCCCAGCCCTCGGCTGCCTCTGATGGGTGTTCTGCTCTGAGCCAAGCTGGGGCAAGTGGTGACCACTGAGGAACCTCCGACCTTGGTCGTGATAAACCGTGACCCTTGCTGAGACTCACCTTGGAGGGCGCTTAAGCCGGGAGAGGCCTGCAGTGTTGTCCTCGCCAGCGACAAGTGTGTAGATGACATGAGATCCTTAGATGACAGGAAAGTTGAGAATGCGCTCTCTGTCCAGATCTGTTTTGGGGAGAGGCCCCTTTGGGCCTGTTCTGACACCCCCAGCCTAAGATCCTGGAGCGCGCTGTTGAGGGGAGGCGGGGGACTGCTGAAGCGGGGACAGCGAGGTGGGAGACCGCTCCGCAGCAGGCGGACAGCTGCGAGACCACACGTGAGGTGACGTCCCGACCCGTGCACACGCCCTTCACAGCCGTGTGTGCGAGTTCGGGTCTGTACTCAGGGCCTCTAACCTGCTCCCCGTGTGTCCTGCCTGGCTGAGGACTAACCCACCTCCACTAGGGGGCTTCCAGGTGTCCCGGCTTTGTCTGCGGTGAGCAGAGCTGGACCCCAGAGCACTCCCAGCAGTGTGCTTCCTTGGTGGGAGTGGCAGGCACGACTCCAGGAGGGTCGGGGGCAGAGAGCGCGAGCTCCTGGCCCTAGGACGTGTAGCCCAGAGACCGGAGGAATCTTGGCCTGGCCTCCCAGGCACGGTGGGTCCAGGGTCAGGGGTCACCCTGGCCTCACCCCCGCCTGTCTGTCTTCCATCCAGTCAGCTGTCCCGGCCCCCAACTTTGCCATGCCCGTCACGGTGCCCGTGTCCAATCAGAGCTCACTGCAGTTCAGCAATCCCAGCGGCTCCCTGGTCACTCCTTCCCTGGTGACATCCTCCCTCACGGACCCACGGCTCCTGTCCCCCCAGCAGCCAGCACTACAGAGGAACAGTGTGTCTCCCGGCCTGCCCCAGCGGCCAGCCAGTGCAGGTGAGCGGCTGGAAGGCGGGTGGGTGAGGCGGCAGTGAGGCGTGGTGGCAGCTTCGGGATTTCATTTTCCACAGTGGCTGTTGCCCTTCACCAACCACAGCATTCTGCCACGTACGTGGCTCCTGAGGGAAGGGACTGTGACTCCTCCCCCAGGACTCACTCTGGAAGGGGGCGCGTCCCGACAGCTCATGGTTCTCTCTTTCCCCCAGGGGCCATGCTGGGGGGAGACCTCAACAGTGCTAACGGAGCCTGCCCCAGCCCTGTAGGTGAGTGCACCCTCCCTTCTGGCTGGGGTGGGGCCGGAGCCTGCCTGCTCGGTGGCCTCCGGGATTCCGGGACGGAAAGGGACCTAGATTAGAGGAGAGGAAGCTCCTGGGGCCTGTGTTGGATGCAGTGTCTGAGGATTTGGGGTGGCGCTGGGCGGGGGGTGCTACGCCAGTGGCATGTGGAAGTTCCTGGGCTTGTGTCTAATCGGAGCTACAGCCGCCGGCCTATGCCACAGCCACAGCAACACCAGATCCGAGCTGCGTCTGTGACCTACACCACAGCTCACAGCAACGCTGGATCCTTAACCCACTGAGCGAGGCCAGGGATCGAACCCGCATTCTCACGGATCCTAGTCGGTTCATTTCCACTGAGCCACGAGAGGAACTCCTAGAGTCTGAGGATTTTTAAGTTCCTGGAGTTTTTGTGTCTGTGGCAATGATGGGTGTAGATAATTGGCAGAGATGTAGGCTCAGAGAATTCTAGGCAAGCTGTGAGAACTGACCAACGTTTCTAGTTGGTGGAGCGGTTCCAGATTATTCCAGTTAAGTCTGGGCATCTGGTTGGGATCTGAAGGACACGAACATCTAGCGTTATAAGAGGCGCAGACTCACATACACACACACACACACACACACACATTCTCACTTGTATGGAAGTATCCAGACGTTAGAGAGGCACTCACGAGCACACATCTATGAACCACAGAAGAAAGGCTGCTCCCATCACGCCCCCCCGGCAGCAGCTGACAGCCCCTCCTGTGCCGCGCGGTTGTCCGGCTGGTGACTATGACTTCGAATGTCACCATTGACGTCACCCTGACATTCCTGCCATTCCCGGAGTGATCCGGGAATTGGGATGGAAGCGGCCACACACTTCCAGGGCAGCAGTGTGCTCTCAGGGGACAGAGCAAGGTGACACTTCTGGCTGTGGACACCCCCACATCTCTGGGCTTTGGAATTCCCCGGCCTGGCCCCAGGCACCTTGTATTACTTCCTTGGCAGTGACTGTGTATGGGGGCAGGAAATCGGGGAGTGGGCGAGTACCCCTCCTTCTCCAAGGAAAGGGCCAGAGAAATGCCCGCAGGCTGTAAGGGACAGTGACCCTTATCGGCCCTCACACCCAGCATATAGAAAGTGGTGCTGTGGCCCTGGACAAGTCCTCACACCTCTGCCAGCCAGGCCTTGTGTTCCTCTTCTGTAAATAGGCCAGTGATACGTGTTCTGTTCCTCTAATGTTAGTGTGAGGATTAAACACAGTTATACGCCTGCGAAGGCCCTGTGTCGGTCATGGAGTGTGGAACAAATGTAAAACGGGGTTATTCTGCCAATTATTATCAGTCTAATTATGGTGGCGGCTATGTCATCAGCCCCCAGTGCCAGTAGCACCACTACCACCCTGGGTGAATGGCTCATCGTCCCCAGCTCCGGGCGAGGGGAGCCGTCTAAGAAGTTGATGTGCCCTGGATTCTCACCGAGTCTCAGCCTCCAGGCCGCCACCCTTCTCTAGCCTGGATCATTGTGGGCCCAGTCGGGGGCGGGTGCTTGACTTCTTGTCACTGGAGACCAGCTCCTACCATCCAGCCCCATCACGTGTAGCTTAGGGACAGGGGAATGAACCTGGTGATTGAGGAGTAAGGGGTGCCGCCCACTTTCTCCCCAGACAGGGTGGTATTATGGGAGATTAGAGAGCTCAGCACCCACTCAAAGCCTGAGCATGATTTGAAGACGTTCTGGGTGACAGGAGGACTGGTTTATGGGCAGATAACAGGGCCAAGTGGTGGGTCCATGTTTTTTCTTTCACCCTCATCACCTCTGCAGGGAATGGCTACGTCAGTGCTCGGGCTTCCCCTGGCCTCCTCCCTGTGGCCAATGGCAACAGCCTAAACAAGGTCATCCCTGCCAAGTCTCCGCCCCCGCCCGCCCACAGCGCCCAACTTGGAGCCCCCAGCCGCAAGCCCGACCTGCGGGTCATCACTTCCCAGGGAGGAAAGGGGTTAATGCATCACTTGGTGAGTGGGTATCTGGACCAAGGGGCAGAAGCCAGGGATTGGGAGGGAGGAGAGGAGCGGATGGCAGGGGACAGAGACGACCTCTGCAGGAGAGGTGAAGGTTAACCAGCAGTTAGGACTTACCTAGAGAGAGCGTGGAAATTATGGCTTTTCACAAGCTCTTCCTTCCCAAAGGGCCTTGCAAGACATTGGAGCACAGAAGTACAAGCCTCCGGGGCAGTGAGAAGGGGCAGGGGGTGGAGAGACGCTTTCCTGGTGGTGACAGGAGGATGCAAGGAGGGAGGTGAGGTTAGACTGAGAATTTCCTAGCTGGTGGGCATCGGGAGATAGCATCTTCTGGAAATCAGTCAGGACACTGAAGAGCTCTGTCCTTCCAGGCTGGAGCCATCCTGCTCGAAGAGGTAGATGGGATTGCTGTGGGGCAGGGGTGGGAGGGGAGGCCAGCGGCCAGAGACTGAACCATCCCCTTGGTTTTATTTCTGCTCCCAGACTGAGGACCATTTAGATCTGGTAAGTGAGGCTATGAGATGTTTGTTGTGGCTTTGAATTCTGGGTCAGCCCATTGCCGTGCAGTCCCTCAGCATGGAGTGTGTGTGTGCCTTTGTCCTTTCACCTGTGTACGTAGTGCGTGTTGTTTGTTTATTCGGTTATTTGCCAGGAGCTGTGCTCTGTGCCAAAAGGAACACAGAGCTGAACGGGGCAGGGGCAGGGGGTTGGACAGGCATGTGTGTGTACCCCAGTGGCCACAGATATCTTCGTGTGATGTTGCATTCCTGCAGACACACCTTCCCGTGTGTGTCATGTGCATGCACAAGGGGAGTGGGCCTGTCCCAGGCCTCGGGGGTCCCATCTCGATGTGCCCCAGGATCCCTGGGTCAGACTGCACTTGCCCTCTGACTCTGTTCGGGCCCACCCAGGACAGGAGCTTCCTTAGGAGGGGTGCCAGCCAAATAGGAAAGTGGCTCTTCCAGGGGAAGCTGAGGCCCAAGGGGCTTCCCTGCCTCCCTCTGTCTCGAGCTCCCCCTTGCACACAGCCTCTCCAAGGCATACACGTAGCCCTCCTTCTCTCTCACACACACACACACTTACATACTCACCGTCAGCCAGGAGTGGGGCGGGGGCTCCTCCCTTCCCAGCTCCCTGACGGGAGGCCAGAGAGACTGGAAAAGGCAGGCGGGCTTTGGCGGCCAACACGGCGGCAGTTTCGGCCCCAGCGTGGAGTTGGGATAAACAAGTGACTCAGCGGCAGATGGAGCTGACAGGCCCACGCACGTGTGTGCACACACGCAGGCACACGCCACGCCAGGCCCCTCATCCCCTCACAGATGCCAGCACGCTTCTACCGGGGCGTGTGCTGCAGTGTGACGGATGGAGGGTAGACTCTAGAGGGACTGGCCAGGAGGAGAATGGAGCCGGGGGCCCATGACAGGTGTTGGGGCCAGCCTCTGTGCCTCCCTCTTCACGTGTGTATAGGTGTGAATGAATCTGGGTGTGCACGCGTCTCTGTAAACGCACCAGTGTGTTTGTGTATCTAAGGGGGGCCTCCATGCCGAGGCGTTCCACGTGGGCCTTGGGATTCGGGGACCTCAGCTTGTCCTTGGAATAAGGGCCCAAGATAAAGCAGCCCACCCGTCTTGACAGACTGTTTTCTCCTGCAGAACAATGCCCAGCGCCTTGGGGTCTCCCAGTCTACACACTCACTCACCACCCCAGTGGTTTCCGTGGCAACACCGAGTTTACTCAGCCAGGGCCTCCCCTTCTCTTCCATGCCCACCGCCTACAACACAGGTGAGTGTTCCTGTGACATAAAGCTGTGTGCACTTGGCCTTGGAGCAGAGGAGGGACCGACC
The DNA here is from genome assembly GCA_004024745.2 of Catagonus wagneri. Taxonomy (NCBI): domain Eukaryota; kingdom Metazoa; phylum Chordata; class Mammalia; order Artiodactyla; family Tayassuidae; genus Catagonus; species Catagonus wagneri. The sequence continues at coordinate 1,104,745 of PVHT020000793.1, read as the reverse complement.
AGAGCGGGAACGTGAGATATTCTCTGAAGGATGCCCCAATCTCAGGAAGGCCGTTGATTCTGGGGAGCCCCCGCCTAGTTAAGGTTGTCAGAATTAGCAAATAGTGACGTAGAAAGCCCTCTTAAATTTGAATTTTAGACAAAATGATGAATAATTTTTTTAGTATAAGTGTCATTTAGTATAAGAAGTATGTCTCAAAGGCATACTCATGCAAAAATTACTAATTGTTTTTTCTGAAATTTAAAAGTGGGTATTCCATATGCCATGGGTGCGGCCCTAAAAAGCAAAAAATAAAAAAGTAAAAAATGGGAGTTCCCGTCGTGATGCAGCGGAAACAAATCCGACTAGGAATCATGAGTTTGTGGGTTCAGTCCCTGGCCTCGCTCAGTGGATTAAGGATCCGGCGTTGCCATGAGCTGTGGTGTAAGTTGCAGACGTGGCTTGGCTCTGACATTGCTGTGGCTGTGGTGTAGGCCAGCAGCTACAGCTCCGATTGGATCCCTAGCCTGGGAACCTCCATATGCCGTGAGTTCGGCTCTAAAAAGCAAAATAAATAAGTAAAAATTAAAAAAAAAAAAAAAAAAAGCAAACCTTGGAGTTCCCATCGTGGCTCAGTGGTTAACGAATCCCACTAGGAACCATAAGGTTGTGGGTTCGATCCCTGGCCTTGCTCAGTGGGTTAAGGATCCAGTGTTGCCGTGAGCTGTGGTGTAGGTTGTAAATGCGGCTCGGATCCTGCATTGCTGTGGCTGTGGCTAAGGCAGCTACAGCTCCTGTTAGACCCCTAGCCTGGGAACCTCCATATGCCGCTGCCAGATAAGGCAAAAAGACAAAAAACAAACAAACAAACAAACTTAAGTTGGTATGAGTATGTCTCCCCACTTCCTTTTTTGTTATGGCTCCACGTGCAGCACATGGAAGTTCCTGGGCCAGGGATTGAATCCGAGCCACAGCAACACCAGAGTCTTTCACCCACTCTGCTGGGTGGGGGAATCAAACCTGCACCTTTGCAGTGACCTGAGCCGCTGCAGTTGGAGTCTTAACCCACTGCACCACAGCAGGAACTCCCTGCCTCTTTTTTTTTTTTTTTTTTTTTTTCATTTTTACGGCCGCATCTGCAGAGTATGGAAGTTCCTGGACTAGGGGTCGAATCTGAGCTGCAGCTGCTGGCCTACACCACAGCACAGCCACATAGGAACTGAGCTGCGTCTGTGGTCTGTGCTGCAGCTTGTGGCAACGCCGGATCCTTAACCCACCCCAAGGCCAGGGATCCAGCCCACATCCTTACAGACACTATGTTGAGTTCTTAACCCACTGAGCCACCATGGGAGCTCTGCCTTATTTTTTAAGGGACCTAAAGGAGAAGGAAAGCTCTGTCCTTGAGGAGCCACCCATCTGAGGTGGATGAGCAGCAGGATGATTCAGGCCGACCAGGGTCGGGGCATGGGGAGGGCCACGTGCTTCTCCCAGAGGAGAAGAATGAAGGCATGAGAGAGACGGAGGCTGAGGAGGCTCAAGAGGAAGCATGGTTTTATCCTCTTGAAGCGAGATTTATCCAGCTTTCTGGGAAAGCCAGATAGGGAGGCTAGGGTGGGCAGCAGAAGAAGGAGGGTCTCTCCCTGCTGCTTGCTTGGTGGAGTGGGCGGAGGGGAGGAAGTGCGGGGGAGGGGGTCTGCAGCTCCCTTGGAGTCACTTGGAGACAAGGGAGAGGTCTCCGGGTAGAAGAATTTAGAAAGGACACTCAGCGCTTGGGCCATCCTGGGTCCCCGGAGCTGTCCTGGCCTCTGTCACCAGCTCGTACCCTCCCAGGAACAGCCTGTGACACTGAGCCATCCTTGCCCGCATTCCAAGCTGCTGTGTCAGGAAGGACTTCCCAGTGGCGAAAAGCCTTGTCCCCTCGCATCAGAGCATTGATGTGGCTGGGAACTTGGTCTCTTTCCCGCTGAAGAGGCCTCTGCTCTTCCCCAGCTTTTCTCACCTGTGAGTGGCTTGTATCTGGGCTGTTCTCTGGTGAGATCTGAGTAGACCCGGAGACCCCTAAGCTTCTCCCCAGGCCCCCATCCCAGAGTTGAACCATGCCGGGTCCCAGATACCAGTACAGATACCCGCAAAATCCACCTCTTCCCTGTGTGTGAAAACTCAGAACCCAGCTGTGTGTATAGGAAAGACCCTCGGGGCAGGTCAGAGAGCGGGAGGAACTCCTTCGCGTTGAGGGCCAGACCCTGGCCTGTGTGTGGGTGTCTGTAAAACCTCGTCCGTCGCCTGTGCTCCCCTGCCTGCACCCACTCCTTGGGCAGCTTCAGAGAAGATGGCTTCAGGTGGCCGCGCACGCGGGGCCGGGAAGAGTTCTCATCTGTAAGGGTTATGGATGGACAGAAGGTCTCTGAGGCCCTGCCAGCCCTGCCCAGCCCTGCCAGCGGGGCTCTGGGCCCTGACTAGAAAAACTGGCTCCCTGAGGGCGTGCCCGCATGCACCAGGGTGGGGGGCGGTGGGTGGTTGTTGATTGGGGAATTCCACGGCGGTGGTTTTCTGCCGTTCTCTCAGGTCCCCCACCAGTCTCCGTGAAGCAGGAGGGAGGTTACTGGGTGGCAGTGAACCTGGGACAGGTGCTCAGCGAGGCCAGACTTTAGACTCGATTTGTCAATCTGTTGTGAAGGCAGATTCTGACCTGCCCTTGGAGTCCTGCTGGGAAGTGTTTGGCCTTTCTCGGATCCTCTTAGAAACCAGGGGCTCCAGTTCCTCTTGCTGCAGGAGTAGTTAAGCAGACCTCAGTTTAAACAGCAAGTGTTTTCAGGTGACCCTGTGCATATAGACAAAACCCAACAGATGCATCGCTGTCTAGTCGTTCCTTGTTTAAGTCCTGGGCCCCAGTCCAGTTCCAGCTAGCTGGGGGTGCCCTGCCTGTGGCCATGCCGTGGGTGAGGGACAGGTCCGGCCCCTGACTGCAGGGGTCTGGCTGTGGTCCTTTTAGGAGCAGACCGAGGGGCCAGCTGGGGAGTCAAGTCTCCAGGCTGGAGTGTGGCGAGGAAGCACAGGACTAGGGTCAAGTCCTCACTCTTCACTGGCTGCGGGATGTCAGGCAAGGCCCTGCTCTGTGCTGGGCTGGCTTCCTTGGCTGCGAAGTGAGTGCTGTAAGTAGTTGGTCCTGGGGGCCGCTGTCCGCCCTCGGTCTGCTTTGTAAATACAGGCACCTCAGAGCCCCTGGCTTTGTTGTTATGAGACCAGAGGCAAGCATGGACCATCTATGGAGTGAGATTTAAAGGTAATAAAGAGGCCTGGGGTCTTAGCTCTGCCATTGGCTTTGTGACCTGAGGGGAGTTCCTCAAACTTGAGGCTGCAGTGGCCTCATTTGTCATTTAGTAACAACAGCAGGTAAATCTTTTGAATGTTTACTGCGTACCAGACACGACTCTGCGACTCTGCGTACTTCGTGTGCCTTAGCTCCCCCAGCCCTTGCAACAGCTGTGTGATGCAGGCAGGACTGTCGCCCCCAGTTTACAGACAGGAGGTAGCTCGCCCCAGGTCCCGTGGCCTCTCAGTGGAGGTGGCCAGGAAGTTTGACCCCATGGGTCGTGCCCTTCACCTTGCTGTTCTGTCGCACAGATGGTCCTGTCTTCCCCGGTAGAGACAGAGGGCTGGAGCACACGGCCTCAGGCCCGAGCACGGCGGTAGAGCGCCGGGACACGGCACACGTGCCTTTGCGTCACTGCCGGCCTGTGTTCCTCAGGGACAACAACAGCTTCTAAACTGTGCCCCGCAGGCCGAGGCATGAAACATAACGGAACCATGTAAATTGTGAAACGTCTCACGGTTCTGGTTGTTCTGTGACAGGGCAAACATCACCGAAAACAGCAAGCGCCCCCTCATGGGGAGCCCTGCCGGCACCTGGGCCGGTGGTACCACAGGCCCGTGTCCCTCCCTGGCCCTCTGCTCTCGCAGGCCCTTCTGGGCGGCAGTCAGGCGCCCCTGTACCTGCGGGGCGGATGGGTGCGGCGTGGCAGCTGGAACCCTTGCTGTTCCTTATTTTATGTGCGGACAGTCTTTAGGAGGCTGAGGGCCTTTGCGGGAGGTGGAGCGATGATAGAGTAACGGGCTCCGGGCGCGCATTCACCCAGCGGGTCCCACGACTCCCCTCTGGCTCTGAACGGTGCCGCTTGAAGACGTGGCGGGTGAAGAGGTGACACTTAGACATAGGTTAGATCTTCCCTACCTGCCTTTCTTCCCCTTCCTTTTTTTTTTAAATTGACGTTCTAAAAGCTACCGACAGTTTAAAAAGTCAGAAACTATTGTAAAAAAACCACCTCTCTTTACATCCCATTAAAAAGCCAGCTCCTCAGTTGTTAAGACTGGTGTTTCTTTGGGTGCCATCCTCACTGATTTTGTTTGGGCTTATTTAATTATTCACCTCTTGTCGTTACCAACGCCCGCATCTTGCCGGTCCCCCTGGAGGCGGCCCGCCTGGGAGCCTCCGTCCTCCCCTGCCCACGGCAGGCAGGAAGCTCATCCTCACTGTCCTCCCGTCCTGTCCCGTCCCCGCGCAGATTACCAGTTGACCAGTGCGGAGCTCTCCTCCTTACCAACCTTCAGTTCGCCTGGGGGGCTGTCTCTAGGCAACGTCACCGCCTGGCAACAGCCGCAACAGCCCCAGCAGCCGCCACAGCCGCAGCCTCCGCAGCCCCAGCCGCAGCCGCAGCCCCAGCCGCCCCAGCAGCCGCAACAGCCACCTCAGCAGCAGCCCCACCTGGTCCCCGTGTCTCTCAGCAGCCTCATGTGAGTCCTCGGGGGTGCCGGGGAGTGTTTGGGAAAGAGAGTTGAGGGGCGGGCAGAGGACGGGCGTCTCGAGAACTGGGATCCCTTTGAGGTTGTCTGTCCTCGGTGGACAGCGTGTGAGCCACTAAGTGGCAGCCCTGGAGACCCCCGTCCAGGCCTGGGAGACCCGCCTAGAGCCTTTCCCCGAGCCAGCCCTGGGGTGGGCGTGGGCTGGGCGCCCCTGGACTGCAGAAGACAACCCGGGATGGAAAGACAACTAATGTGACTTCTTTTCCTTCTTCCCCCTTCACTTGGCCCTCTCTCTCTTCTGGTCCCGCTGTCTGTCCGCTTGTCTCCGCCCCCCGCCGCCCCGTCTCCTTCTCTGTCCTCTCTCACTCTCTGCCTTGTGACCTCCTATTCACTTTTTCTGTCACTCCCCTCCTCTACTTCTGTCCCCTGTGCCCCGTGCCCATCACCTTTCTCCAGCCCGGGCAGCCCCCTGCCCCATGTGGGTGCTGCCCTCACGGTCACCACCCACCCCCACATCAGCATCAAGTCAGAACCAGTGTCCCCCAGCCGCGAGCGCAGCCCTGCGCCTCCCCCTCCAGCTGTGTTTCCGGCTACCCGCCCTGAGCCTGGCGATGGTCTCAGCAGCCCGGCGGGGGGCTCCTATGAGACAGGGGACCGGGATGATGGACGGGGGGACTTCGGGCCCACGCTGGGCCTGCTGCGCCCAACCCCAGAGCCTGAGGCTGAGGGCTCAGCTGTGAAGAGGATGCGGCTCGATACCTGGGTACTGTAGCGTCGCCCCTCCCGTCTGCCGTTGTCTGCTACACCCAGGGACTGCCCCGATGCCCCCGCCTGTCTCCTCTCCCGCCCGAGAGGCCGTGTGGCCAGCTAGCCCTTCCCGCAGACCCTTGGCCCCCGCCGCAGGCCCACGTCCCCTCCCGCCAGCCCAGCGTCAGTCCTTCTGCTCGATGACTCTCTCCCCTCAGAGCTGGCCCTGCCACCAGAATCCTGGCCCCACCGGGAGCGGGGCGTGGGGGGCACATACCCCAGGAGCCTGGGCCTCGCCCTCCAACCCCTTCTCCGTCTCCTCTCTTCACAGACATTAAAGTGACGATCCCCACCCCCCTCCTCTCAGCCTCCCTGATGAAGAGTTGACAATCTCACCGCCCACCCCTCCCTGTCCTGGGCTCCTCCCGCTCGACCCCTACTTCCTCTCTTGTGCTCCGTGTCCTATTGACGGTTACATTTGTGTATAATTATTATTATATTATTATTATTATTATTATATTTTTTTTAATTTGGATTCTCGCTTTGGAGAGGGGGTTACTCCCACCCCCTCTTTCTGCAACCCCCCCTGCCGTTTTCACTGGCTGGGGGGGGGGCCTCTTTTTTGCGGGAAGGGGGGGACACTTTGCACGTTGTACACATATGCTGCAGGAGGGGGTGGGGGGCCCGATAGGCCTTGGGAAAGGACAGGTGCCGAGCCCTGCATGCGGAGCCCTCCCACCCCATCCCCCAGATAGAGGGAAATAACCAAAAAAAACTACCAAACGACAAAAACCCCTTACAACAGACTGAAACCCCAAAGTCGGCTTGATGAGTGGGTTTGTGTTTCAGGGGAAAGTGAGGCAGATGTTCTGAAAAGGGTCTCTGCTTCTGGGCCGTTCTGCGGCCACGGGCACATGGGGCAGAATGCCCAAGCCTGGGCCCCAAATGCCCCTGCACACACACAACACACAATCTCACTGATCCTTGTGTGAGCTCCACCTCCAGGGTGTGGGGGTGCCAGCGGCCAAGGCTTTGGGCTGGGAAGGCTGCCTGGGAGTCTGAGGCTGGCGGGAAAGGATCTGAGGTGGGGGCCCTTATGAAGCACATTTGGAAAGACAGAGAGCCATGAGGAGAGGGCTGAGGAGGGGCAGAAGGGCTGGGCAAGGGGTGAATGGGGTCCCCTCCCTTCCCCGGCGTTTTCTCTTAAGATATGCAGTGCAATAGTTCCCCAGCCCTCAGCTGACACCAGCTCTGTGAAGCTGGCCACAGAGTGCAGGAAGGACTAGGGGCAGGGGGGAGGTGAGACATGAGATGGCTCAGCAGGAGACGGCCCCGGGCACCCTGGGGTGCCCGAGGCCTGGAACCCTTGCATCCAGGGACAAGTGTGAGTGAGGGGATTTGCTCTTCCTTGCACGTACACATCCCCAGAGGAGCGGAGGTAGGGGCGCAGTGTGTGAGGGTGGGTGCAGGAGAGGGGCAGGAGGAGGAGGAGGAGGAGGTCCACAGGAGGCCCGCCTCCCTTCTTTCCTCCTTGGCCCCTCTCCCCAGCCCTCCTCTCAGCTCCTTCCGCTCCTGACCCCACCTCCCTGCTCTTGGCGCCCTCATTGTCTCGCTACCTCCTGTCCCACCACCCCCAGGCTGCATCCCGCCTTCCCTCTTGGCTACTGTAATTGTAAATAGCAACCTTTGGAAGACGTTAGCCGTGTAACAGTCCAAGAAACTGTTTTTTTTGTTGTTGTTGTTGTTGTATTGATATGAAATGAGATTCTATTTTTGTCAAAGTATATTGTAATAATAATGATTCAAACGGCCCGTACTGTACAGACGAGATTCTTCTGCTGTTGTTCTCACTCCCCGCCTTTCCCCAAGTCCGCCCCCTCTGCGGCCTCCCCACTGGGGGCAGCCTAAGCCTGGGGTCCCGAGACCTCAGGCTGCATCACAGATCAAACCGGAGGGGGCAGGCCCCCAGCCCGAGATCCACTACCACCCCCTGCCCTAGGGGCCTGGCCTCAGCTCCTCTGCCCAAGGGCTGCAGGGCTCTCTTGGGTTTCATACCGGTGGGAAAATAGAGTTAGACAAGGCCTGGTTTTGTGGTAGGTGACTCTGCCCGCCTCTATGATCCAGCCGCTTGCAGTATTCCGACACCTGATGTAGGGAAGGAAACCAGAGGGGGTGCGTGTGCCTGCACAGGTGCCCGAGTGTGTGTATGAGGGCATCTGGTATTTATGCGTCTGAGTGTACCTTTCTATTTGTGTGTGTGTGTGTGCGTGTTTGCATGGTGTACCTTTGTGTGTCTCTGAGCCCATTTGGGCACGTATGTGAATCTCTGTGAACTGAGCTCTGCAGGCTGTGTGTGTGTGTGCGCGCGCGCGCGTGTGTGTGCACGTGTGCGCCTGGGTGTGTGTTTACAGAAGGACAGGTGGCTCTCGCAGCTCCACATCCCTGGCTTCTAACTCTCTGACCCCCTTCCGAGCACCGCTTCTTCCCCGCTCATCACCCGTTCTGACCCTCAGCTCTAATTTGCTTATGCCGCAGTTACAGGGGTCTGGTGGTCGGGCCTCTTGCTTCTCCCAGTAGCCCTGTTTCTCCCCCACCTTTATACACAGCTCCCTTTCCTGGAGCACCTTCTTCCCCCCTCCCCAGTCCTGCCTCTTCGGGGTGACACCTAAGTTCCTCTTCTTCTTGAAGCTTGTTCCTCTCCTGAGCGGTGACCCTTCCTTACAGCCTACCCGTCACCTGCTGATGGGGCACATGGCATGTCCAGTCTCCCGCAGCTTCCTAGAGGAGGTGTCAAGAATGGATGACACTTGAAAGAAGGGTCTTGAAAGAAGCCAGGGTGTAGTCTTGTGCATCCCCAGAGCTTTGCCCAGTGTCTGGCACACAGCTGGCACTCGATAAATGCTGAGCGGGTGAAAGGTGAGTGATAGGTGCTCAATAAACGTTGAACGACTGGCCTTCCCTTCTCAGGCTATTCCTGCCGTCAGTCCGCCCACCTTTCTAGGCTGGGCTTGGCCACCATTAAACACGGGGTGGGGGTGAGGGCCCCTGCAGTTCACGGTGCAATATTCACCAGTTTTGCCCTCTGCCTTGTAATGATGGCAAACCTGGCTTTTGATTACCATGTGCGGATGTGTGTGTGTGTCTTTTTCTCTCTATCCCTGGGGCAGGGGGTGATCTGTGAATGAATACGTGACATTTCTGCAATTCAGTATCCCAAGGTTGCCCTTGGGGCGAGGGGCTCCTGGCTGGCCAGATGAGTGGGTCCCTGGGAACCCAGACCTCAAGTGGGGACTTCATTTCTTCTTCCTCTCACAAGCCAAATTCGCCTCCACCCACTCCTTCCTCTGAAGAACTGGGCATTTGCCAAAGTAATCACTGGAGTCATCCGAATGCCCCTCCCCTCCCCAGGTTTCCCGCAGCTTCAGGGACAGTGGGCGAGAGGACCCCCCCCACACACACACACACACACAGCGCATCCCAGCGGAACACACCATCTCCCCTCCCCTCAGCAGCGCACTCAGTACAGCGAGACTGACGCCCGACCCTTTCCCAGCCCTCCCCACCTTGGACAGGAAGGAAGTAATGCACCTTCTCTTGCTGATTATTTATTTGTTTGGAGAGACAGAAATGATGTAAAAGTGTATCTAGAAATATCTATATATATTTTTAACTGACTCTTTGGAATCCCCTGGGGTGGGGTGGGGGGTGGCTTTAGGCTTTCATGAAGGGAAGGAGACAAGGAGCCTGGGAACGCCTCCCCTCCCCTCTGGCCACCTCTCTCCACCCCCTAAGGAGTGGGTAGGAGGAATGGGATTTCTATGGGGGGGGGCTGGAATGTTCTATGGAGAATCTGGATTCTCTCTGTCTTCCCCATTCAAGTCCCAGAGGGAGGGGAAGGGGAAGGAAGGGGGGGAGGCCGTGGAGGTGCCCCGCCCCCAAACCCGACAATCACCCACACTCCTGGGGCTCCTCCTGGGTCCTGGGCAGGGCGAGTCCAAGTGTGTGGCTGTTGATTTGTTTTCAATATTTCTTTTCGTGCTGTATGGTGATGCTTTCTTAGTATTCTACACAATAAGGAAAGACAAAAGTCCTCGAGATTCTTACGAGTTTTGTTTGAAAACTCTTTCACTATATTTGTTGTAAAGAGGTTTACTATTAAAAGAAAAAAGAATACACGTTTCTGATACTTTGGCCTGGGTTCTGATTTCTTTGGTGCGGTTGACTGAGGAGGGGAAGGAGGGTCGTGTGCTGTGTGAGAGGGGCCAGGACTTCCCCTGGCAGGAGAGTGTGGCGGTCAGCCTGCCGAGCAGACTTCACAGTGTCTGAGACGGGGTTTTCAGATGAGGTTTTCTCCCAGGTGCCATGTCAGAAAAGAGGCAGGAGTTGCCCTGTGGTGCAGTGGGCTGAGGATCCGGCCTTGGCCCTGCCGTGGCATGGGTTCAGTCTCTGGCCCTGGGACTTCCGCATGCGTTGGGTGCAGCAGCAGCCCCCCCTGCCGCCGCCCCGAAAAAGAACCCAGAGGAGGATCCTGGAATGAGAAAAAGAGAACACTTGAGGCCAGGCCAGGTCAGGAGCAGGACGGTGTGTGCGCGGTGGAGGAGCGTGTGGTAGAGGAGCTTCAACTACTGAGAATTTTTCCACAGCAGGAGCTTTCCAGGCACTGACTTAGGCACAGGTGGATTCTGCCTTCACAGATCCCACAGAGCTCCCTCCAGCAGGGGCACCTGCCCTGCCCCACCCTTTGGGAGGGCTTTTAACAGCGCCCGGAAGGAGTTCCTGTCGTGGTGCAGCGGAAACGAATCTGATGAGCATCCTTGAGGATGCAGGTTCAATCCTTGCCCTCGCTCAGTGGGTTAAGGATCTGGCGTTGCCGTGAGCTGTGGTGCAGGTCGCAGGCGTGTCTTGGATCTGGCATTGCTGTGGCTGTGGTGTAGGCTGGCAGCTGCATCTCCGATTCGACTCCTAGCCTGGGAACCTGCATGTGCTGCAGGTGTGGCCCTAAAAAAACCAAACAAACAAACAAATAAACAAACAGTGCCAGGGAGCCTCCCTTCCTGACATGACCCGAAAGGCTCCCCAGCTGGTGCCTCTTAGCAGGGGCTGGCAGGGGCTGCTGGCCTTTATTCCCTCATTCTCACAGCCCCATGCCCTGCACAGCTGTGCTGTGGGGCAGATGCAGGGGCTGTGCAGAGGCAGGGCTTGGCTCACTATCAGGATGTGGCCTCTCCTCTTTACCAGGCCTGTGCCCGGTGCCACGGAGGCAAAGATGGAGCCCCTTATAGGGGCTCCTCTCCAATGGCGGAGACAGGCCTGTACGTGCCTAACATCCACAGTGTATGATGGGTTAATGCTTTGCTGCCACATAAGCAGGCTGCTACAAGTACACGTGAGAGGCCTAGCAGTTAAAGGATCTGGCGTTGTTGCTGCTGTGGCTTGGGTTGCTGCTGTGGCACAGGTTCAGTCCTTGGCCAGGAACTTTCACATGCCACAGGCGCAGCCAAAAAAAAAAAAAAAAAAGGGAGTCGTGCACATCACAGGATGTCTTCATTCCTTGGGTTCTTCATCTGCAAACTGCGATGGTCTGTACCAGTCCCGCCTGCCTCCCAGGTCCTTCCTTCTCCCTCAGTTGGGGCAGGGGCGAAAGATGCTGAGCAGGAAAGCGTTAAGAAGATAACTGTCCTCCAGATGAGGCCCCCCTGCTGGCTGCCTGTGACCGGAACAGCCTTGACCTAACATGCAAAACCTCTTGGCTTTAATATCTCATATCTGCTCCTCAGATTGCCTCCCCTCTCCTTCTCTATAGGCCTTGGCCCCTGACGTTCTGAGTAGGCATTTACTCTTTTGCCCACGAATATTTCCCGTCCTCTTCCCCCTTCCTGGACACACAGATGACTGTATTTCCCAGTCCCTGTGTAGTCAAGCAAGGTCATCAAGTTCTGGCCAATGGACTCTTCTGGAAGTAGTGTGTGTCACTTCCAAAAGAAAACTGGTATGTGATTGGCCAAGTGCTCTTCCTCTATCCTAGGAACTGTGCAAGGACATCAAAACAGCCTGGATTACTAAGCTGCCTTGAGGTGTTGTCCAGCATCACTTTGTGTGAGTAAAAAATAAGTATGTCGTTGAGTTCCCACTATGGCACAGCAGGTTAAGGATCCAGCGCTCACTCTGAGGTGGTGCCAGTTCCATCCTCAACCTGGCGCAGTGGGTTAAACAGATCCAGCATTGCCACAGCTATGGTGTAGGTTGCAGCTGTGGCTCGGATTCAATCCCTGGCCCGGGAACTTCCATATGCCATGGGTGTGGTCAAAAAATGAAGAAAAGAAGCCTGTTATATTAAGCCACAGGGATGGTATGGATTTTGTTGTTGTTGTCTTTTTAGGGTCGCACCTGTGACATAAGGAAGTTCCCAGGCTAGGGGTCTAATCAGAGCTGCAACTGCCAGCCTACACCACACAGCCACAGCAATGCGGGATCCGAGCCACATCTGTGACCTACACCACAGCTCACAGCAACACCGAATCCTTGACCTACTAAGCGAGGCAAGGGATTGAACCTGTGTGCTCATGGATACTAGTTGGGCTCATTAACTGCTGAGCCACAAAGGGAACTCCAGGAAATTAAATACTGCAATAAGGGTCAAAGGTAGAGCAGATAAAGCTGAAGAGGTAGGCGGAAACCTCATGAAGGGCCTTGATTGCCATAATTTGGATTTAATTCTGCAGGAGATATTTGGTCATCAAAGGATTTTAAGTAGAGGAGAACCCTGATCAGATTTGCATTTCAGAAAGCTCCTACCAGTACAAGCTCCCTCTGACAGTAATGCTGAGAACCATTTGGAAGGACTGCAGAATTGAGGCCCAGTCAGGATCCTTTACAGGTAAGAGGATGAATTTAGTAAATATTTGAGGTAGACTAACAGAACTTGGAAATTGCCTGGGAAATTTCAGGGTAGAGGAGAAACGAAAGAGAGGCGGGTGAGGAGTTCCCGTTGTGGCACACTGGAAACGAATCCGACTAGTAACCATGAGGGTGCGGGTTCGATCCCTGATTTAGCTCAGTGGGTTAAGCATCCGGGATTGCCGTGAACTGTGGCATAGATCACAAACGCGGCTTGGATCCTGAGATGCTGTGGCTGTGGGCTGTGGTGTAGGCTGGCAGCTGCAGCTCCCATTCGACCCCTAGCCTGGGAACTTCCATATGCCGCAGGTGTGGCCCTAAAAAGAAAAAAAAAAGAGGCAGGTCAGTGACTCCCAAACTTGTGCTTGAACTACTGACTGGATGGAGGTGCTGTGGCGCCAGTCAAGGCCACCAGGTCTGTCCAAAGGAGGTGAGGTGAGTTTCATTTCGGACAAGCTGGGTTGGAAGAGGTGTATGTGGAAGCCCTCATACAGTGTTGATGGACGGTCCTCCTGTCCAGGCCAGTTGGATGAGGTCATCCCATGGGTGGGGAGAAGGCTTTTCTGAAGAGGGAAGCCATGCATAGCATTGGTAGCGTTGGTCACCCTTGGAGGAGTGGTCCTCGGGACATGGGAACTCCAGGGACCATGGAAGAAGGCTAGAGGGCGGGGCAAGGGAAGACTCGCAGAGAGGGCCCCATGCTGCCTATGAGTAGTGATACATAGATCCGTAAGGAGAGGGGGAGTCTTTTGCTCTCCAGGGGTAATTGCAGGGTCAGGTGTGGCGGGCCCAGTGCACCCTTGGAGGTCTTTGATTTTCTTTTGATAAGAGAAGAGGATACTTTACTAGATAGCTCAAGGGACTCAGAAGAAACTCCCTGGTAGGCAGCTGGATGGGTGAAGCTGGGGCTCAGGACAAGGCCTAGGCCAAGGCCAAAAACAAGAGAAGACTTAGGACACATCAGCCTAGAGAGTACCTGAAATTCTCCATGCCTCAGTCACTTTTAAGATGGGTTGCTGTGAGGTTTTAAAAAAAAATTACATATTAGTCACTTAAAGCCATTTCTGATCCATAATAAGTGCTCAGTGTAAGGTTTTTGTTTTTGTTTTCTTTTTTCTTTCTCTTTTTAGGGCCACACCTGTGGCATATGGAAGTTCCTGGTCTAGGGGTCGAATAGGAGCTGCAGCTGCCGGCTTATGCCACTGCCACAGCCACGCTGATCTGAGCTGCATTTGCAAGCTATGCTGCAGCATGTGGCAACACCAGATCCTTAACCCACTGAGCAAGGCCAGGGATCAAACCCGCATCCTCATGGACACTATGTCAAGTTCTTTTTTTGTTTTGTTTTTTCTTAGGGTCACACCCAAGGCGTATGAAGTTCCCAGGCTAGGGGTCAAATTGGTGTTGCAGCTGCCAGCCACCGCCAGAGCCATAGCAATGCAGAATCCGAGCCAAATCCGTGACCTACACCACATCTTACGGCAACACCAGATCCTTAAACCACTGAGTGAGGTCAGGAGTCGAACCCGCATCCTCATGGACTATTCGGGTTTGTTACCACTGAGCTACAACAGGAATTCCAGTTATTATTTTTATTACTGCTACTTGTCAAAGACATGACTTGGGTAAGAAAAGGTCTATGGGCAAAAACTACCCTACATCCCTAATTCTATCTGAAAACTTTCCTGTCCTTTAAGCTTTTACTCCTACAACTTTCCCTCCATTAAGCTTTTCCTGATTTCCCCCATCCCATGGAGCTGGCATGGTATCCCTCTCTTATGAAATGTCTTATGAATTTTCCCCTTCTTTATAGTTCCTACCTTATTCTACCTGAAAATGTAGGTACTGGTTTCTATTTTCTCTCTACAACTGGACTGAAGCACCTCTCAAAAATTCGATGCCTCACCCATTTTGTCTGGCTCAGTGCCTGGCACACAGTATGTGTTCAGTCAGACTACAATGAGATAATGCGTGTGAAAGTGCACTTTAATAAACTGGAGCGCTACAAACTACAAAGGATTATTTTTTTCCCTCAAGGGTGTGGTGACTTTCTGCAGCTTCTCCTCTACTTTCCGGCACCAGAACCGATGGGGCTAAGGAAGGAGAGTGGGTTACAATTTCTTCTAGTCAGCACTCCACTGAAGAATTAGCGCCCAGTGGGCTCCTACCCACAAAGAGGTGGCTCTGGGGAGGTGGGAAGCAAAGAGTGGTATCTGATTGTTCCAGCCAAGGAGGCCAAGCAGTTCCCTGTAGCTCATGTTCTTGTGACTCACTCCTCAGTCCCTTGGGCTGAGTAACTTTTCCAGCCTTGTGATTGTGGAAACTTGTTTCAGGACAGCAAGCGGATGTGCAAGGGACATAAGGCAACCCCACCCCAAGCTCCAGAGTGGCTCCTACTGAGCCCATTCAGACCGCTTGTTTCTAATTGAAAACATAAATCATTCTGCGTTCCCTGTTGTATTTCATAGTCAGTAAACCCTAGGCCCAAAAGGAAAAGGTAGGACTCCGGCTCTTTCCACAGTGCCTCACGCAGTTGCCAATTAAACCTAGTTCAGATCAGTGTGAGGGCCCAGGCTTTATTGCATCCAGTTGGAGTGATTTGCTTTGTATTCGTTTCCACGTGTTTACAGCTCTTTGGCCTCGCTCAGGCAGTTTATTTGGTATCTCGTAAAGTGAGGTCCCCCGCCTTCGCAGCGTGGCCGCTCCGAGTCACTCCCATTTACTGCGCATCAGCCGCCACGTGCCCAATAAAAGCTGGCGACGACGCGCGGCCCCAGGGGGAAGGGGAAGGCCCCGCCTCCATGAAGGTCACGCGCCAGAAAAACTGCCCGCCTTCACGTGACCTTCAGCCCCGGCGCCCAATCCCTGCCCTGCCAGCCAGTGCCAGGTGGGGACCATGAAGTGGTTCAGGATTCGGGAAGAATCTCCATCTAAGGCGAAAGAGAAAAAGGGAGGTGCGAGGCAATACAGGCACTTGTTTAACCTGCCCTACTAGGCTGGAAACAGAGATGACCGTGCCAAAGCGCCTCGGGCAGCGTCTGGCTCAACAAACGACTGGCTGGCAACTACCACTCGGATGCTGCCAGAAGCAGCGCTGACCCCACCGCCCTTTACAATGGCCCCTTTACTCCCTCATTCACCCTCCCGGTATGACACAGCAAATACGGCAGTCGTTCCGTAGCTGATGAGCCAACACTTCCAAGCTTGAAGCCCGCGCCCAGACGGACTTCTCAACGGGTTGGTGCACACGGGTATGGGTGCGGACAAAGACCCAGATCTACTCCCAGTACCTCCCACCGTAGGGCGGGGAGTGATTCTTGAGGCTCAGTCTATTGGCTCTTTCGATGGGAACGGATGGGACCATCAGCCAACCGCAGCCTGGACAAGACGCATGCGTACACGGAAGACAACCCCATATGGAAAAAACCCGAGCGGAGCAAACCAATTTTGGCCGGATCTCACCGGCGCCGCGAGGAGGAGTTGCGCATGCGTGAATCTAACGGCCTCTTCCAGCCCAATTCCAGGGTATGGTAGCGCCCTCTGGCCTCCTGGCATTTTCCCCAGTTTAGCCTCCGTCAACCTTCCAGCTGGATTTGGCGCTGCCGGGACGATCTCAAAGAAAGGAAGGTTTCCTGGTCCCTGCCCTCAGGGGCAGTAAGGCCATCCCCAAGCATAAACAGGGAGCCACTGGCCTGGTCCTGCTTGCAGAGGCCCCTCTGGAAACTTGTGGGCCAACAGTGACGTTTATGAGGTGACGTTTATGAGGTGACGTTTATAAGGCGCTTTGTATTTATTACCTCAGGAGTTCCTCGCAAAACAAAAACAAAAAAAAAAACCCTCCAGTTAGGTTAAAGTAAAGAAAGAAGTGGAGGGTCGGGAAGGCCAAGGGACGAGGCCCACTGCCTGTGAGGGTGATACCGGGACTGGAACCCAGGCCGGCCATTCAGTGCTCTTCAGCTATGTTAAGCTGCCTCCCAGCTCCCCAAGGATTTTGTCTAAGGACTAGAGCTGATGCCGGTTAAGATATAGGAAAAGTGAAAGCACAATTTTAGCCCATTTTGAAAATAGACAGTGACCAAAAAAAAGTGACTATTAGAGGCGTTCAGAGAGGGAAGGTGCTTTTGTGATCTGAAGAAGCTGCGTGGAGATGAAGCTTCAAAGTATTTATAATTGAGAGATCCCTCGTGGCTCAGCACGTTAAGGATTGGATATCACTGCCTGGCTCTGGTTACAGCTATGGCCCTGTTCCACCCCTGGCCTTGGAACTTCCGCATGGTGTGGCCAAAGAAAAAACAAAGTATGTATAAGCGCATTGACTAAGTCTTAGGAACATAATGTTGAATGATAAAAGAAATCTCAGAACACTGCAGATATTTGAAACTTTTCATGAATTTCAGAAACCAGCAAAATTAAACAGTGTATTATTTACACATATATGATCAAACATTTTAAAAAGCAGATGGATGATAAACACAAAATTGATTAGTAGTTACCTTGGAGAGAGGTTGGTGATGGGATGGGGAAGAAAAGTAGATGCTATTGGTAATATTCTGGTTCTTGGTTTAAATGGTAGATTTGTGGATATTCATTACATTTTATAACACATATAACAACTATTCTTTTGTATGTATAAAATATTATTTATTTATTTATTTATTTACTTATTTATTTATTTGTGGAGGGGGTGCAGATGGAGGTTCCCAGGCTAGGGGTTGAATAGGAGCTGTAGCCGCTGGCCTACACCACAATCACAGCAATGCCAGATCCGAGCTGTGTCTGTCACCTACATCACAGCTCACGGCAACACTGGATCCTTAACCCACTGAGTGAGGCCAGGGATTGAACCCACTTCCTCATGGAAACTAGTTGGGTTTGTTAACTGCTGAGCCATGACAGGAACCCCTAAAATACAATTTAAAGATGATAGTGGAATCACCTGCACCATCACCCCCAAATACATTACATAGTTGGGGGCAGGGGTGGGGGGAACCTTACCTATATTACTTGGTTTCCAGAGCATTTTTACGTGTGTTTCATCAGTTGACCGTCACAATAACCAAGATAGATATCAGTATCTCTGTGTTAGAGATGAAGAAATTCAACTGAAAGTTACTTGCGGCCCATGAACAAAGACAGGAAAGGTGGGAATGCAGAACGATGGTGGGCAGCCCTATACAGCTAGGTCTCCCTTGTGCCAAGCACTATGTCTGAGCAGGGAATGTGATCAGTAAATATTTGCTGAGTGACTGAGTGATTGAGATTTCTCATTACTTGGGTGTCTAGTAGTGAAATGAGCTGCCCTGGAAGTAGCTGAATACGCTGCACGGCAGGTGGCTGACCATTGTCAGGATCAGGAGTGCTACAGAAGTGATGACCTCTCTGGGTAAAGGTTGGATATAGATATCCGTTATTATTCTTTTCAACTCTAGTGCTCTATGAGTTTATCAGGGGCTGAAGGCAAAACCATGTTAAGATAGTAAGGCTTTCCCCTGGGAAAGTAGAAATGATCACTTAAAAATACCTTCTCTCTCTCTACCTCTCCCTCCGCCCCCAACTCTCTTAAAATCCTATGCATTATATATACTCTTTCAAAGAAACCGGGGAGTTCCCATCGTGGCGCAGTGGTTAACGAATCCGACTAGGAACCATGAGGTTGCCGGTTCGATCCCTGGCCTTGCTCAGTGGGTTAAGGATCCGGCATTGCCGTGAGCTGTGGTGTAGGTTGCAGACGTGGCTCGGATCCTGCATTGTTGTGGCTCTGGCATAGGCCGGCGGCTACAGCTCCAATTAGACCCCTAGCCTGGGAACCTCCATATGCCACGGGTGCGGCCCTAGATAAGGCAAAAAGACAGGAAAAAAAAAGGAAATATTTTATAATATTGAGTTATAAGTAATCTGCGCAGAAGTCATAGTTGAACAAATTCTCAAAGGGAAAATGTGTAGAAGATTAGAACAGAAGCAACACCCAGTTATCCGACACAAGAAAAAGAAGCCATTGAAAATGACATAGGAGTTCCATGGCTCAGTTGTTAACGAACTCGACTAGGAACCATGAGGACTCAGGTTCAGTACCTGGCCTTGGTCAGTGGGTTAAGAATCTGGCGTAGCCATGAGCTGTGGTGTAGGTTGCAGACCCGGCTCGGATCCTGCTTTGCTGTGGCCCTGGTGTAGGCTGGCGGCTACAGCTCCAATTGGACCCCTAGCCTGGGAACCTCTTTATGTCACAGGTTCAGCCCTATAAAGACAAAAAAAAGAAAACAAAAAGGAAAGAAAATGACATAGATCAGTCTCAGAAGTAGGAGAGATAATAAGAGCGGAGGTGGAGTTCCCACTGTGGCCCAGCGAGTTAACAACCTGACTAGTGTCCATAAAGACATGGGTTCAATCCCTGGCCTCACTCAGTGGATTAAGGATTTGGCATTGTTACAAGCTGCAGTGTAGGTTACAGATGCAACTAGGATCCTGCCTTTCTGTGGCTGTGATATAGGCTACCAGCTACAATTCCAATTTGACCCCTAGCCCAGGAAATTCCATGTGCTTCAGATGCGGCCCTAAAAAAATTTTAAAAATTAAAAAATTAAAGTAGCAGAGGTGACAAAATCAGATGCCTAGAGGAGCCAGGCAAATAACACATGAGTGAAGTGGTCTTGTGTTAAGTATGAAGGAGTGGTGGAGACTGGAGAGACCAGACCCATCTAGAGAAGTCAGCAGTTTCGGGTTACAAATGCTTGTGTTGCCACCTCTTCCAGTTTTTAAGATGAAGCTGGCAATATAGATTTTTGTTTGAAATCTCATGATTTTTAAGTGTGGGCAACCAATTCAGATTATTTTAAGGCTCTGTGCAGGTTAAACACACACAAACATGAACCTCTGTAAGCCAGCTTTATTAGGCCACCAGTCTCTGGCCTCTCTAGTATAGCACCGAGGAGGAGATTTTTTCCCACCCTCAAATTGAACGTGCTTAAGTGTAATTTTAGTGGAAGAGGTTCCTGTTCCTCTTCATAACAGTTCTATAATATCAATTCCAATCCTTCTTGGTATTTCCAGGACTTTGCCCCATCAGTTATCCTCTTGCTCTCCTCTGTTTTCAACTTTTCCTTTTCTACTTGCATCTTTTCTTCAATCCCAGTACAGGCTTAAGTCTTTCCACTGCTCCATTGTCCTATGATCCCTTCTAGGTACTTTTTAGAAATTTTTATCTCTTTTTCTTCAACAAATGTCTTAACAGAATTAATTGCATTTGCTATTCCTACTCCTTCTCTTCCCCTTTTCAGTTGGCTTCACTCTTCAACTCACTGTAATCTAAGGTCGGCCTCCATGACTCTACTAAAGCTTTTCTGACCAAGGCAAAGGTCTCTGTTGCTAAATCCACTGAACTCCAACTGGGCTAAATTCCTCAGAGCTCAAGTATTATCCTAAGTACCTGGGAGTTCCTGCTGTGGTGCGGTGGGTTAAGGATCCTGCATTGCCATGGCTGTGGTGTAGGTTGCAACTGGAGCTTGGATTTGATCCCTGGCCCAGGAGCTGCCATATACCATGGGTGCAGTAACACACACACAAAAAAAAAAAAAAGGGGGGGGGGAAGTTCCCATTGTGGCACAGAGGAAACAAATCCCTCTAGTATCCGTGAGGGTGCAGGTTCGATCCCTGGCCGTGGCTCAGTGGATTGGAGATCTGGCGTTGTTGCGACTGTGGTGTAAGGCCGGCAGCTATAGCTCTGATTCAACCCCTAGCCCAGGAATTTCCATATGCTGTGATTGTGGCCCTAAAAAGTAGAACAAACAAACAAACAACATTATCCTTAGCACCTAAAAGTGTTATTCAACATTATCCTTAGCACCTAAAAGTGTTATCCTTAGCACCTAATCAGTGTTTATTCAAGAAAGAAAGATGGTCAGCATTATCAAAGATGTAAAAAGATCAAAGACTGTGTTAGGCAAATGAAACCCACTGCATTTTAAGATAAGGAGTTTACTGGTGACTCTTGAGAGGGCAGTGTCAACAGAGGGAGTTGTTAGACATAGTGCTGTGATTTATAAAGAAAAGAGCTGTGGGAGTTCCCATCATGGCTCAATGGTAACGAACCTGACTAGTATCCATGAGGACGTGTGTTCAATCCCAGGTTCAGGATCTAGCATTATTTTGAGCTGCAGTGTAGGTCGCAGATGAGGCTTGGATCCTGCGTTTCTGTGGCGTAGGCTGGCAGCAGCAGCTCTGATTGGACCCCTAGCCTGGAAACTTCCATATGCCAAGGGTGTGGCCCTAAAAAGGCAAAAGGATAGACTTTTGAGAGAGAGTATAAATCATGTGGAGAAGTTTGGCACTATGGGGAAGAAAACTCAAGCAGGAAATATGGGAGAAATAGTACTAATTGAAGTTCTTAAGACAGACAATCCTTGCATGTTTATAGGTAAAGGGACAAAACCGGTGACCTGGGAGATGCTGAAAATGTTCAAAAAAGGGAACGCTTGAGAGCATCATCAGAGGGGATGGGAAAAAGTTAAGAAATCAGCCAATTGAAGGGACTGATTGGGCGGTTCCCGTGTGGCTTACTGCATTAAGGATCCAGCACTGTCACTGAGGTGGCTCAGGTCACTGCGGTAGCACTGGTTCAATTCCAAATGCCGTGATGCAGCAAAAAAAACTTTTTTTTTTTTTTTTTTTTGCTTTTCAGGTCTGATCACATGGCATTCAGAAGTTCCCAGACTAGGGGTCAAATCAGAGCTATAGCTGCCAGCCTACACCACAGCCAGATCCTTAACCCACTGAGCAAGGCCAGGAATCAAACTCACATCTTTGTGGATACTAGTCTGGTTTGTTACCGCTGAGCCACGACGAGAACTCCAACTTTTTTTTTTAATTGAAGGGACTGGCTGGCCTTTGCAAGGAAGTGAGAAGTCTCCTCTGAAGTAGGCAGAAGGGTTAAAGGCACAGGTCGTAATTATATACGGACTCTTGAGGTGGGGAAAGGTGATGTAGGAACATTCCTGTGCATTTTATCTTCAGTAGAGATGGAAGCAAGGTTACTCAGTACACGAGGTGGTGTAGTAGAACTGTACATTCTTTGTGGTCTTGGAGACATTATTCTTTGCTGGCTCTGCTCTTTTTGCTCACTCTGAGTTATTTTGCTCACTAGAAATTCTGTCTTTGACTGCTGTTTCTTCTTTACTCCTTCTCAGGGAAGTGTCATCTACTCCCGAGGTTTAAGCATTCATCTAAATGCTGATGACTCCCAATCTGTGCTTAAATCTCTCTCTTGAGCTTCAGATCTAGTAGCCATCTACGTATATGACATTTACCCAGGGTATTTCACAGATTAAACTGAACAGGAACTTAGTATCTTCAGGATTGAAACTGTTAATTTCTCCTACATTCCTTATCATAGCTAATGGTCACAATACTTTATTGCTCAAGCCAGAAACATGTCTTCTTCCCTCTCCCTGTCCTCTCATTCTCCAGATGTGTGTGTAGGTATATAGGTATTTAGAAGACTGGAAACATACTTGTATTTTGTGCATTATATTTTCCTTTTCACCTACTAATGTCATGATCATTTTAGCATGTCAGTAAATGCTTTTCTATATGTTTAGTGTCTGCATAGTAATATCTCCTAAGCATGTACTACATTCTACTGCCTTATTGAAAATTCTGTTTCCTTTTTTTCTATTATAAATAGTACTGAACATATATGTACGTATTTTATTTCCTTATATTGAATACTTAGAACTGAAAATGGAAGGCCAGAAAGTATGCACATTTGAAAAGCTTTTAATATATATTGCCAGATTGGCCTTTTGGAAAAGTATGTGGTAACCATTCATTTGCCAGTATTGGACTTTAACACCTTTAATTTTTGCTGACTTAACAGATTATATCTGACTCTCCAACTCTCAGGCCCTATCTTTCCTCCAAATCCTTTATCAGTCCCTCCTCACAACTCCCCTGGGATACACAACTCACTTAAAAGGCAGAGGGGAAGAGTTTCCTAGTGGAAGCAGGTTAAGGATCTGGCGTCACTGCTGTGGCTCTGGCAGTTGCTGTGGTGTGGGTTTGATCCCTGGCCCTGGGAACTTCTGAATGCCACGAGCTTAGCCAAAAAAAAGAAGGTGGAGGGGAAAGTAACACTATATTTCCCTAGAGGTAACTCTTAATATTCTGCCATTTCTTTAAGCCTCTAGTCCCACTTTTGCTGCTCTCATGCATGGTGATTTCTAAGTTATTCTATATGAACTTCCAAGATATATTTTTGGTGACTACTTAGTGTTTTCCTTTATCTCCCGTTTTTCCTAAATTCCTGTCTCTGAGAAGTTCTTTTTCTTCCCTCCTTGAAGGCTGACCCTCCCAAAGGACCTTTCCCTTATGTCAGCACTGTCTCCTGAGAATAGAGTGATAGTGTCTTCCCCCTGTCAGCAACACTTCAAGAAGTGTTTATTAACTCTCATTTACCTCTCACTCCTTGAATTATGTGTTCCAGCCCTTTTTTCTCTCCTGAAACTGCCGTCTTCAAGGTCGTAAACAGTCTCAAAGCCATATTACAAATCTTGGCTTCTGTTCTTTTCCTTCACTTCTTAGTAGCTGGTCATACAGAACCCTGGCCTCCATCCCGAGGCTGTCTTCTTCTGGCTGTGTGGTCCTGTCCTCTCCTGGTTCTCCTCTCCGAGGAAGCATCAGTGATTCTTCATGCCCTCTAAATGTTTGTGTACTTTAACCCTCATCTCTTCTCTCTGTCTCTCCCTGCTCTCTTTGGGTTTTTTCACCTACTTCTGTGGCTTCGATCATCTCCTTTTTTTTCCTTTCTAAGGCCACACCCGAGGCACATGCAAGTTCCCAGGCTAGGGTTAAACTGGAGCTGTAGCTTCCAGTCTACACCACAGTCACAGCAACATGGGATCTGAGCTGCATCTGCGACCTACACCACCGCTTGCGACAACCTGGATCCTTAACCCATTGATTGAGGCTTGCATCCTCATGGATACTAGTCAAGTTCATAACCCTCCGAGCCACAACGGGAACTCCCTTCAGTCATCTCCATTACATTGATGATTCATAGCCTTTCTCTTGAATTTCACACCCAAATGATACACTTGCCTGCTAGACAGCTCCACTTTGATATGAGTCCTTAGATTCCGTAAGTCTCAAATTGAATTTGTGAGCCAGCAACCTCCACTTTTCCCCACACAGAAAACCTGCCCTCCCACCAGGTTTCCCATTTCAATTAATGCCATCACCCTGCTTCTTCTCATCATGTTCAAAATCATAATCTAATAGCTACCATGTACTGAGTACCTGCAATATGCCAAGTGCTTTCCATACACAATCACATCTAGTCCTCTTGCAATAACTGTGTAAGGGTGATTTACTATTCCCTTTGTTATAGTTGGGGAAACTGCTGGAAAGGGTGGTATTCAACGAGTCTAGTTAGTGCTAAAGCCTCTGTGTGGTATTTTGCCAGCTAATCTCTTCCTGCTCCTGGGTACCATATCCCACCAGTTTCCAGGTCCCCTGTGTCTCTGCACGTTCACTGTACGTCTGCCCCTTCTCTATTTGCCCACCAGTTCCTTCCATCAGCCTTTGATCTTTTTGCCGAGAAATTAGCAAATTCTCTTCAACCATCACTGACAGATTTCGTTCTAAAGCATATTTTTATTTTTTAAATTTTATGGCCACACCTGTGGCATATGGAAGTTCTTGAGTCAGGGATTGAATCTGAGCCACAGTTGCATTCTATGCTGCAGCTGCGGCAATGCTGGATCCTTTAACCCACTGTGCTGGGCATGGGATCGAACCTGTGTCCTGACACTGCAGAGACACCACTATCCCATTGCACACAGCAGGAAGTCCTTGCTTCCCTCTTTTTTTTTTTTTTTCCTCTTTAGGGCCTCACCTGCAGCATATGTAAGTTCCCAGGCTAGGAGTCGAATGGGAGCTACAGCTTCTGGCCTACGCCACAGCAACTTTGGATCTGAGTCTTGTTTGCCACATACACCTCAGCTTGCAACAATGCCGGATTCTTAACCCACTGAGCAAGGCCAGGGATTGAGCCTGCATCCTCATGGATACGATGTCAAGTTCTTAACCTGCTGAGCCACAGCAGTAACTCCTCCTTTTCTTTCTTTTCTAAACCTCCTTCTCATATGTCTGTCGAAATCCTATTCACACTTAAATCCCAGTTCAGATGCCACCTCCTACCTAAAACCCCTTCAAATCTTCTAAGGAAACATCTAGTTCCACCTCTTCCAGTCCCCAGTCTTAGTATTTTTTGCATTTCTTCATCATATTTTTCCTCGTCTCAGATACATATTTGGCCATGCCCATGGCATGAGGAAGTTCCTGGACTAGGGATTGAACCCATGCCACAGCAGTAACCGGAGCCAGAGAGGTGACAATGCCTGAGTCACCAGGACACCCTTCAGAGATATTTTTATAAATGTTTGTCTTCCCACCTAGACTCGTACATTCTCAAAGGATATGGACTGTTTCTTAGTTGTCTTTATTTCTCCCACCTTATCCTCCACCGCCCCTACCGCTGCAACTAGGCAGTCTCCAAAGTAGTCATATGCTGTGTATTAATTTTAGTTTGGCTGACTTGAACAAATCAAACATTTGGTCCGTTCTTGTTAGTTGTTTGACTTCCACATTCAGGGCTCTGTCAGGTGAGCTGTTGTGCTGTGTTTCTGAACTGAGTGGCCTTGTCAGGAGGGAGTCGTTCCTAGAAACTAGAATAGATCAGAGATACCCCTAAGAAGAGAGGTTGTTTTCTCCCACTGGGTTCTGACGTAAATAAACATTGCCTACTTTTACACAGTCATTTGTATTCGGAGTATTGGGTAGAGGGAAGCAGTTGTTCCAGGTTTTAGAGCCAGCCCTGCGCCCACCACTTACTAGTATGACTCAATACGTGTTGCTTTAACCTCTTGGAGTCTCTGTGAGTCCTTACCTCGTAGAGTTGTGAGGAGTCAATATAATGGAAGTAAAGCACTTAGAACAGTGCCTAGCAAGGACTAAGAGCTTAATAAATGTTAGGCAATAATAGGGATATATAAAATACATTCAAAATGTATTTTTATCCATTTATATTATAGCATAATGTGCCTGACTTTCTGGAAATACACATCAGTGCAGACTAAATGACACTGCCTCCCAGCTTCTCTTCCCAGCCCAGTTCAGCCCCTCCAGCTCCTCTCTCCCTTTCTCTTCCTGTACGAAGGAGGATAGTGCCATATCCTGGTATGGCCACGAGGAGGCGCATTTGTGCCAAAGGAGGAGTCCCAACTCTCAGGAAGTCCACCTGAGTCTCCTGGTCACATAGGCTCCCGTCTAGAGCATTTTACTCTGTAGTGTGCCATTTTGTGATGCCACTACTGCCATGTCCCTGTCTCCTCCTCCTCCAGGCATATACAGGGCTCTCCAGTTCTGTATTTCCATTCTCTTCCTTCAGACAGTCTGCTCGACAGGAATGAACCCTGGATGGGAGCCAGGAGGCCTGTGATTTACCCAGCTTTGCCACTAATTAGCTAACTGCCTGTCTTTCTTTAGCATCAGTTTCCTCACCTGCCAAATGGGATACTAATATCTGCTCTGTGAGCCTCACTAGGTTGCTGTAAAAACTCAATATCCTGAGGAGTTCCCGTCGTGGCGCAATGGTTAGTGAATCCGACTAGGAACCATGAGGTTGCATGTTCAATTCCTAGCCTCGCTCAGTGGGTTAAAGATCCGGGTTGCCGTGAGCTGTGGTGTAGGTTGCAGACGCGGCTCGGATCCTGCGTTGCTGTGGCTGCGGCACAGGCCAGTGGCTACAGCTCCGATTAGACCCCTAGCCTGAGAACCTCCACATGCCGCGGGTGCGGCCATAAAATGACAAAAGGCAAAAAAAAAAAAAAAAACCTCAATATCCTGACATACGTTGACTCTATTTACTCACTATAACATGCCACTCAGGCTACACATATGTCTAATCTCATACTGTGTCATTGCTCCCTTCTGCTGTCTTTCCAATCTACACTCTTTACTCCGTTTTACTCCCGTCAACTCTGCCTCAGGTTGGAAACACGTTGTTCAGACAGGATTGGAGAGCACCACTCCTCTACTTATGCTCACAAAAGAAGGATTGCATTTGAACCTACGGCAAGAGAGATTGGAATTGAAACTTCAATTCTGGAATATTTAGCGAAAGGCTGGAGCCTCTTCTAACAGGGAGAAAAAGTGCACTGTTTAGAGCAGCGTGAAAGCAGGGATGGGGGGATGGGGCGACTTGCAACGTAATTGGCCAGAGGGAAGGCTTAGCATATTTTTGCTAAAACGTTGAAGGAGGAGTTCCTGCTGTGGGTAGGTGGTAACAAACCCGACCACTGGAGTTCCCATAATGGCGCAGCAGAAATGAATCCAGCTAGGAGCCATGAGGACGCAGGTTTGATCCCTGGCCTCGCTCAGTGGGTTAAGGATCCAGCTTTGCCCTGGGCTGTGGTGTAGGTTGCAGACGCGGCTCAAATCTGGCGTTGCTGTGACTGTGGCATAGGGCAGCAGCTGTAGCTCTGATTGGACCCCTAGCCTGGGAACCTCCATATGCCTCGGGCAGGGCCCTAAAAATACAAAAGACAGGAAAAAAAAAAAAAACCCAACTAGTATCCATGAGGAAATGAGTTTGATCCCTGGCCTCGTCCAGTGGGTTAAGGATCTGGCATTGCTATGAGCTGTGGTGTAGGCCACAGACACCACTCAGACCTGGTGTTACACAGACACCACTCAGACCTGGTGTTACTGTGGCTGTGGTGTACGCCAGCAGCTATAGCTCCAATTCGACCCCCTAGCCTGGGAACTTCCAAATGCCGTGGGGTCAGCCCTAAAAAGACTAAAATACAATAAAATGTTAAAGGGATCAATGGATTAAAAAATGAATGTATAAATGAATCTGAACGAGTGAGTGAAGGAATGAAATGTGGTCCCTCCTTAGGGTAAGGTATTTAAGATTTTAGGACACTAGGTGGCAGCACAAGGCAAGAAACCAAGAGAGCAGACGGGGTACCTTATCTGTCTTCCTCTGACTTTAAGCATTTTTTTCCCTTACCTGTGTTCTTTCAAGTGATGACACTCTCTGATGGTACAGACACTTAAGCAGGCAGGGAAGAGAACATCTAGGGGGAGCCAAATACATATTGCCTAGGGTCATTTTCAAATAGCCCCTGGGGTTGGAGTTTCTCAGCTTTAAAACGGCATTAAAAAGGGAAAATTTGGAACAGTGCATGAGAAATATGGATTAGAGTAAGGAAGTATCCAGCTAGAACCCCCAATCTAGACTGACTGGGGAAGGAACTGGTGACAGAATTTTTTCTTTCTTTCTTTTAATGGTACTCTGAGGAAGTTAATGCCTCATCCATTCCTGCCTCAGGACACCTCCGACATCTCTCCTCCAATTTCTTGATAGATAAAGAGCCCATAGCATTTATCAGTAAAACAAAAGCAAAGCAAAAATCAGGTGTGTCATTAGTGGAAACTCTTCATTTTATCCTTCCATCAAGTATTGGTTCTTTGCTACAAGAAAGAAAGCTCTGCCAAAAGCCAGAGGCCACTGGGTAAACCCTCATCTTGGCCGGGAAAGCCTGAAAAGCTACTGTGGTACAAAGCAGGGAGTTAATCATGCCGCCTGTGCCAGCATAATGCAAGTCTTCTGTCACAAACATCATCCCAGTGGAAAGATGTTGCCTTCTCTTTAGCTTCTCTCTGCTTGGTTTTGTAATTCTAAGACAAAATTCCCCTTTTTGTATCTTTTCCTCACCTCCTGTTGTTCTGTGCACCATCTTATTTTAGCAGCCATCTACAGATGTGCAGCCCAGCAATGCCCCCCGCAAAAAAAAATTTCCTTTAGCACAGTGGAGCCAAGGCCATGATCTTATCCCGTTTTCTCTATGGGCTATGACTCTCTTGACCCTTCCTGTTTCCTCAAGACCTCACTTCTTCCCATGATTTTTTCTTTGAACTATAATACTTACTGTCTTTGTAATAATGCATATAAAGTACTTGAAACAGAACACTCATTTATTCATACATTCCGGCAAAGATTTATCAATTATCTATTATACTCTCTGGGCACTTGATAGAGAAGTGAACCAAATGAGCATGATTCCTGCCTTCATGGAACTTTCCAGGAAGCTTACGGGGTTTTCAGTTTAAGCTGACATAACCCCTGCTTTGTGTTAGAACCTTGGCATTGGAAGGAATGTTAGAAACAGCTAGTTCAATCACTTAACGCAAATCAGCAATTCCTTCTTCTATGTCTTTGGGGAGTGGCCATTCTCGACCAACTATTCTCTGTATTTGGTCTTGTCTGACCATTTGTACATTATTCTTCATGCCAACCTTCATCTTCTTCCTTATTTCCATTCATCTATTCTTCTTCTGCACAATGGCCTATTAAATAGTTAAAGATAAATATCGTGTCTTGTATTTTCCATGTGCCAGGCACTTTGGTAGATGCTTTCATATAATCTCAGTTAACCCTCCCTTACTATGCAGCAAATGTCATTCTCACTTTACTCACTGATAAGGAAACTGAAGATGAGACAGGTGAAGTAACCCACCCATGGTCACACCCCTTATACGTTGCAGAGACTCTTCACTGTTGTTGGCTAATCCTCTCAGTGCGATCTTCTATGTCAGTATCTCACTTCAGATGAAGCCAGTTCAAAGAACAGTAACATTCTTCGTCTTTCTTGATCTGGATGTGATTCTTCCCCTCAAAGAGCCAAAGACCACGTTGGCTTTTAGCAGCTACATGATGGTATTGGTTCATAATGAGCTGATGATTACCTAAATGTTCAAGTCTTATTGATATTCATTATCATCAAGCATGGTCTCTCCCATTCTCTCCTTTTTCCAGTATTTGGGCCATATTTATCTTTTAAGGCTCATGCCACCTTCTTAATGAAACCTTCCACATTATCCCGGATTGAACATTATCTCATGCTCTCTCCAGAGAATTTCTATTCTGTTTTCTGAGCACATATCATGTCCTGCTGTATATACCAGTAATATGTATCCTTTTCTTCACTCTTAAACCAGGACATATATCTCATTCCCTTTTGTGTCTCTTAGTGCTTTGTACATAAAGGTATCCAGCAACACTTGCCAAATGAACAAATCTTATAACTGGGTAATTAATATTGTGTCTCTAAATGTGCAAATGCTTTATACATTGCTGTTACTTTTCTTGAGCAAGCGCTTTCTAACTTCTCTGCAGTGTTGGGGCAGAGTCCTTGCTCTGTCTGGCAGAGTGTTTTGTACAGGGCACCCACCAGGAACTGTGTATTAATTCACTGAATTTTCGCAGCGGTCCTGTGAGGTAGGCATCTATCACCTCTGTTTTACAAATGATGAAAATGGAGAGTCAGAGAGTTGAGCATCCAGACCCAGGATCACCTAACTAGTAAGCAGCAGAGCTGGAATGAGTCAAACTGAGATCTCCCTGACTCCGATGTTTGTGTGCTTTCTGTCACCATGCTGCTTTTCTAAAGTAAAGCACGTACCTCTTCTAGAGACCAAGTGTGTTTGAGGCAGTTGCTGCAGGTAGGCAGTTGTTTGGCAGATCTGGGGAGCCAAACAGATCTGCTGGGAGCCCTGTATTACCTTTAAAAAAAAAAAAAAAAGAACTAAAAACTAGTGGTTGAGAAACAGAATGAGCTAAAAGTGGCCAAGACACAGGAAACTGGGAAGAGACCAGCTATTCTTTGTGTGTGGAATTCTTTCTCCTGATTTCCTCTTGACTACTTCTCTAACCTCCTGTAAGTCTTTGTTCAGATGCCACCTTCTCAGTGAGGCCCCATCCCTCGCTCCCTTACCCTGTTTTATATTTCATTTATTTTCTATGGCAATTATCACCTTTTAATATATGACTTGAATGATCTAATTCCTGGAGCCCATTTGCACATACACATTCCTCCTGGTTCAGCCATAAGCTTCCCATGAGGCGCCTCCTAAGCCTCTCCCTCCGCCACTTATGAAGCCCCTTTTGGCAACAGAGTATATTCTGATTTTTTTGGATGTAATGCCCTGAAAATGTCAGTTAGGTCTAATTTTTCTATTGTGTCATTTAGGATCTCTGTTGCCTTACTGATTTTCTGCCTAGAGGATCTGTCCATTGATGAAAGTGGGGTGTTAAAGTCACCTAATATTAATGCATTGTCATCTAATTCTCCTTTTATTTCTGATAGTACTTGTT
>PVHT020000793.1:990447-1073111 GCA_004024745.2 Catagonus wagneri | reverse complement strand
GCCACTCCTGCTTTCTTTTCTTGTCCATTGGCATGAAAAATCTTTCTCCATCCCCTTACTTTCAATCTATGTGTGTCATTTGTTCTAAGGTGAGTTTCTTGTAGGCAGCAGATTGCAGGGTTTTGCTTATTTATCCATTCTGCCACTCTGTGTCTTTTGATTGGAGCATTCAGACCATTGACATTTAAGGTGATTATTGGCAACAGAGTAATAACAAGAGAATAAATGTGAAAAGCCGAGAGAAGAAATGACTTTTAGATAGAATCAAATTAGTGTTTATGTGGATTTTTGAGTCCTCTTCCCCACAGTTCTACCAAGGGAGAGATGAAAGTTAGATTTCAGTTATAGCCCAACAGTCACAGGTGGGAGAAACCCCAAAAGACTTGAGAAAAAGACAAACCAAAAATGGGCTGGGGCAAGGTGGCCTCCGAGCTGAGACAGCAGGACTGTGGGGCACAGAACAGCCTGTCCCACACCTCCACAGGGGGCTGATCCTCAGAGACCCCCAGGGCCCCGGGCCCGCCCCTCTCCCCAATTCCCATCGTCGCAGGCTCCCGAGAAGAATGCAGGTCAGGAGCATAAGTGACCTTTCACACCTCAGACAAGCTAAGTTTGTTTTCTCCTTTTCTGTCCAGCCCGCAGCGGGAGGGAGGGGGAAATGGGATGGGCCTTGTCGAACTTTCTCCCGCTACAATACCCCAGAGGAGCTGAAGTGGAGAGAGTAAAGGATCTATTTATTTTGGCTCAGGAGGGACAATGTAAGCAGATGGTCTTTGATGGGATTAGCGGCGTAATCTCTAAGACCCTGGTAAATTGGAAAATGATCCATTATATTCCTCGAACCTTTGGCGGCTTCAGCTCCTGAGGAGGGAGGGGCAGGGCCCGGGGGCACCTTGTTAGAAAGGACCCCCCTCTGGGAGCAGCCAGATCTTGCACAGAGAATTTGGGAAGAAGTTCGTTAGTTGAGCGATGGAAACCCCTCTTGAGAGAGCACAGAAATAAGAATTCTCCCAGCGCCCTCGTGGAGCCTCTTTTTTCTTCTTTTCCCTGCTCTCTTTCTTGGGCGTGCTCGGACGTCTTCACTGACATCCTCTGCCTCCAGCTCATTCCATTCCCAAGGTGTTCGGGCAACTCTTCTCTGAGGAGATACTGATACTGGGTCTCCTGCCACGGAAAGTCAGAAAGTTCCTCCTAGAATCTAGGTGATCCCTCCCGTGTAACCTCAGTCCATTTCCCATTCTGACACTAACAGCCTCAGAGGACTCCCCAGCACTCTCCATGGACCTGAAAGCCAGGCAGAGAAAGAGTCAAGAGGAGGGGGGAAGACAAGCTGCAACTCCTGGCAGGGACTGGGGAGGGGGAGAAAAGTGAAAGGGGAGATAAGGTGATAATGAGCTACTCTGCCCAACCCCCCATCCTTTTAACTCACCTCAGTCCCCCAGAGCCCTAGCGCCTCCAGGCATAGGATCCCCTCCATCTGGAGAATCTGGGCTGCCGAGTTGGGGGAGACCCTTTCAGTATGAAGTGTGGTGCAGTAGGTAGAGTCGTAAGAGGTATTTGCAGTATGTGTGATATCTTGCATTCATACAGCACTTTGCAGTTTATAAAAAACCTTTGATGTGCAGAACGGGGTGAGGAGGGCATTCGGAAAAAGTGGAAAGCAGGTTTAGAAGGAGTCAGTGACTTTCTTAAGGCACTGTCTTCAGTGACAGAGCTCTTTATAGCATAAGAACTACTCATGTTGATAAATATGTCTGAATTTTTCTTTTAACTACTACATTTAAGTAGTTTCCAAAACTTCAACATTTCATTCATTCTTGAACAGGTATCTGCTTGGAACTGTATCAAATTTATAGGTTTAACTTGGAGCATTAAAAAACAAAACACAAATGCATTTTTCCTTACACAGAATCCCCGCAATTCTTTGAAAATAAATACATAAATAAGGAAAGTCATTGGGGGGGCAGATAGAAGGGCAGCACAGATTATTCTGTTCCAAATAGAGATTCCAACACGTTTGAGTGTATTAAACTGTAAGAGATGTAGCAGGTGATTGGTGGAGTTTCCAGGAGAAATTCAACTTGTACAGTATTTTATTTTAGGCTATTTCAATGTATTGAAGTATGTTTTATTTTATTTTACTATCATTTTTTAAGAGTGACATTGTTATGTAGGTATTTGTTTCTTTGAGATAATTTGAGGCTGAGACAAGGATTTGTAGACCGGTTAAGACAAGAAGGCAGAGTGGAGAGGCAGCAAGCCACAGTCAATCCCTGTCTCCCAAGCCCCTGTCCTCCCTCCACGCCAGCAAATATGAAAATCGAAAGGCTTATATAATAATCCTGGACTGGAAGAAAGTTACTATTTCTGAGTGTCTATGAGGGGCCAAATGGTACACACTGGGTGCATTAATTCACTGAATTCACAACCCTGGAAAGTAGGTTTCATCTCCTCCATTTTACCTGTTCAGAAGGGAGGCTCAGAGAGTTAGGTAACTGGCTTAGAGTCACTCAATCAGCTCCAGTGGTGGAGCTGCCATTGCAGACTGTGTTCTTCCCAACACCTTGCACCCTCTGTCTGGCCTTTATGTCACCCTCTGCCCAGAGCACCCTGCCTGGCTATTCTTTCACCTTCCTGGGAAGTCCTCTTGCTCCTTGTTCTCTTGGGTTTCTTCCGCAGAAGTGGCCCACTCCTCACCTCCCACCCCCACAGCTGGTGGCTTTCTCTCAGGCTGGCCCACACCTTGCTAAAATTTAATTTACAATATGGTTACTGATGAAGTCCAAAGTA
The DNA here is from genome assembly GCA_004024745.2 of Catagonus wagneri. Taxonomy (NCBI): domain Eukaryota; kingdom Metazoa; phylum Chordata; class Mammalia; order Artiodactyla; family Tayassuidae; genus Catagonus; species Catagonus wagneri. The sequence continues at coordinate 1,070,321 of PVHT020000793.1, read as the reverse complement.
TTCTGGGATATTGAATGACCCACCAAATTTGGGGCTGGTCTTCCTTCTTGGCTCTGATCATCTTTCCACTAGAAGGACTGGTGACTCCCAGCCCCAGACTCTCCTTTCATAAAGGAGGAAACCACTTGGCCAAGCCCACATAGTTGGCCCTAGCAGCCCATGCCCCATCAGACCACGGATATGGGGTCTAGGGGAAAGGCCAGGGCAGGTACTTATTCAGGTGTTCTGGGAGTGAAGTGGCCATTGAGTCCAGGACACTGAAGTCAGCTGGGGCTTATGGGTAAGCTCTGAACTCAGACAGCCTCTTGGTGGCTGGGATCCCAGAAATGGCTCTGCACCTTGATCTGAAGGACGGACTTTGGCTTAGGCACCTTCTCCCTGCCCTAAGATGTTACAGCTTCCCTAATGCCTCACGGTCTCTCCTTTCTTTGCTTCTGAGAGCCACAGGCAGTTCTCCTGGGTCTGCATGTTTCCAGTTCTCTAGAGCCTATTGCAGGCTACCGTGCTGTGGCCTTTGCATCTGCCACTGGAAACCCACGGTCTAAATGAAGAATTTGGCAGCTTTGGAAGAGAAGGGAAGGGACCCCCGAAGGTGTCTGAGGGAAAGAGGTGTCAGGGCCTCTGGCCAAACTCCTTGAGCTGCCTGCTGCCCTTCCACCACCTTTTCTCTCTCTCTCTTTTTTCCGTTATTTATCCCTATGTTTCCTTCTCTCCAACATCTCTTCCTCTCTCATCCGCCCTGATCTCGGCCCCCTCTTTTTCTTCTCTGTCTCTCCTTCTCCTGGTCTTGCCAGGCTCCCCTTGCCCTTACATCCTACCTTCTCCTGGTTATTACTCAGCCCCCAGTTCCCGCACCATAGTCAGGACTTCCCGCCCGGGGGCTACAGCCCTGAGCCGCTGCAGGGAGCTGCGCGGTCGTGGATCCCCAATCCCCCACTTTCAACCCGCTGGGGTTTTCCCGACCCTCTGCTTAGCACCGCGAACCCAGAGACAGCATCTACAAGGGCCTTCGGCCAAGAATAAGAAACTTAGGGAGAAATGACCCTGACAGGCGGGGGATCCGAGCGTCATTTTTTGGTTTTATTTTCCCCGGCGATGGGTTCAGCAGCGGAGGTGAGGGGCAGTGGAGGTATGGGACCCTCTGTGCCACCGCTGCTGGAGTTGGAGAATGGGGACTAGCAGACCCTCCAGCGGAGTTTTTCGCCCGACCCGGGTACCAGGAGCTGGCAGGCGAGCAGAGGAGGCCCCGCGAGCTCGGCTTCGGCCGGGCGCAGCCGCGCGAATCCTGAAGCTCGCAGACGCCGCGTCGCCCCGTCTAGGCCCCCTTTCGCCTCGGGGGCCGTGGAGCCTTTTCTTCTCCATTTTGTTTCCTTGCCTTTTCTGTAATTTAGTGTAACATTTTAAATGCCTTTGGTGCGTTTCCTTTTTATTTCATTTAGTGTTCTTTTATCGCTTTTGTTTTAACGTTTTATTTCTTTCCACGTGGGTTTTGTTTTTCCTTTTTCTCTGTTTCCGATTCTCTATTTTTTCTGCTCACTTCTCGCCCCCTCGGCTCTCCTCGTGCTTTCATTTCCTCTCCTGGGCGCCCGCGGCCGTGCGACCCCAGCGTCCGGCGGCTTCCGCGGTCGTCCCGCCCTGGGGAGGAAGCGAGGATGCCCCCAGACTTAGCCCTTCCCACCCGGAACCCCCTTGGCGTCGCCCGGCCAGTCCGCGCCCCGCACCGCTGCAGAACCTGGACTTTGTCGGAAGCGGGAGCTGGAGCCGCTGCTGCCGGCGAAAGCGGCGGTAAGAGGCAGGGGCGCCGGTGGGGGCTGCGCGGGTGTGCTCCGGCCTGGCTTTGGCCGGGCCCAGGGACAGAGGCGCAGACCAGCAGTTCACACGTAGAGGCCCCAGATCCACACACACAGGGATTCGGGGGCCCGCAGACCAACGTCCACACAGACACGGAGCCTCACAGCCAACTCAAGAGCGTGCGCATACACAGCACACACCTACAAACACAGCGAGATCAACAAATGTCACGTACACAGCCCCAAACTACACACACACGCACCCCGTGGAGATACGGGGAGACACACACACACACACACACACACACACACACACACACACACACACACACTGCCGCTCAGGGGGATTTCAGTGCTCATTCAACGCAATGGTGACGGGGAAAGCACGGGCAGTGGGAAGGGAACCTGCCTGGTCTCATCAGCAGGCACAGCAGTAGCCGTATGCACAGCCACCCGGAGTTCAGTGCCTCTGCCTAGATTCAGGTTGTGGGGCTCCAGAGGTGAGGAATATTGGCTGCTTGTTTAGCTGAGAGATCCAGCCCCAACCCAAGAGCCTGAGCCCCAAAAATGAGCAGCAGACCTAAAGAACCCTCTGTGAAGCAGACAGAAGCGGGCACTGCACCAAGAAAATGGCACCATGTTAGAGTATTAAAGCAGGCATGAGATATGTGTGCCAGTATGTATTCTGTGCCACATGTATCACACACAGTGCCAGTGTTTGGCCAGGTGCCCACATGGAGACCATTATTTTTGTGAAAATGAGCAGAGGAGATGTATATGGTTCTAAGAATAAAAGTAACATATGTATACAAATATAGGTACCAATACACACTTAGGGAGATGTCAAGTAGAAAATCTCTCTCCAGCTCATAGGTTTTGTTATCAAGCTGGCGTGCTAGCCCAGCCTCTGTGGCAAGGTCTGTCTCCTTTCCAGGGCAGCTGTGATTGTTTGGTGCCATGGGAACTCTATGGTGAAAGACTGGTTTGTGGGAGAAACAGATGTATCTAATATATTATCAAGCCACCAAAAAGGGAGCTTTTGGCAGCCTTAGCAGGGGGTGGGGGGAAACTTTGGCATAAAAGACTATCTGAATTGCATCGCAGAAGTCCTAGTTTTGGAGGATGCCCTGGGCTATAGCAGCACCAGTGGTGGCCAGACGTGCTGCTGGACAGTGGTGGAGCCTGACTGCAGGCAGGTGTCGGTACACATAGACTGTGCTAGGTAAAAAACGTAAACGTGTTCATGCCATACACAAACCCGCTCCATGCACAGACAGCTCCTGACAACCCCACAGGGCAATGTGTGGTTTACAGATGTCCAACTGGATTGCTAGGGAGATTAATTTTGTAGGAGAGAAGATAAGATATTTATGTGCACACACAGAGCTCCATAGGTTTGGCGCTCAGTGACTGTACGGGAAAGCCACAGCAGCAGGAAAGTGCCTAACTCAAAAGAGAAACATCGGGCAGGGCAGGAGAGTCCCCATTAAGGAATGCCAGGCTGCGTGGAGAGATGGGTGTCTAAGGGGTGGCCCAGGGAGGGTTTGATCCATTGTCCAAATGACTCCAGATGCATGCAGAGGAATGAGCCTGATGAAGCTGCAAATCTACGCACCATTTCTAAGCTGAACCTGGGAGAGACACACGCAAAATTGAGGGCCACCTCCCAGGTCTCTAACATGAGCTAGTGAATGGAAAGGGTGGCCTTTGGGGCTGGCTGGCTCTCAGGTGTCTGGGTCTGCCCTGTCCTTGGCTGGGTTTCTGGTGCCTCTTAGAGCCTTTCTCTTTCACTCTCGAAGGTCACTGTATCTGGGTCATCTCTGCCTCTCTCTCAGTTTCCCCCTCTGCTCCATTTGTCTTTCTCTCACTGCCCCTTTGGCTCCTTTACTATTCTGTGTTATATGGCCACAGAGAAACACAGCCAGATCCAAGAGCGGCTATAAATATAAATACATAGCATATTGTAACACAGAGGTCACTGGTGATAAAGCCTACCCATTTTGCTGGTTTATATATACACTTATGTGACAGCACATTTTCATTTTTGTGTGAAAATCTAAGTACAGCTTTGAAATTTTATTCCCTTTCGGTCTTTTGGCTGCTGTGTCTTTGTGTGTCTGGTCTCTGTTTCTCAGGGACCCTTCCTCTTCATCCTCATACCACTCAGGAGCAGTCCTTTTGGCCCTTGCACCCAGCCACAATTTTGGTAATCCCCCCCTCCCCCATATTTCCTTCTTTGAAGTTTACCTCAAAAGGGCAAAGGCTTTTTGTTTTGTTTGGGAAATAGAGACAGACAGATTGCCACATTGCAGGTGGTACCTGGGGAGAGACATTTGAAACATAATGAAGATGCAAGAACATCTAGGCTTTGGAGCCCAACCCCCATTAATTCACCTAGGGGTTGGAGGCTTCTGAGTGTGGGGGAGGAAGGATAGATAATATGAGCCTCTGAAATCCCAGTCGCTGGCCCACGGCTTGCCTTCGTGTGTCGGCAGCATCCCACCAAGCCAGGTAAAGCAAGAGGTACCCAATTCAGTCGGGCATGCCTTGGGAACAATATGAAGGAAAAGCAATGAAAGCTATCAAGGTCCCACTTCCCCAACTGTGGATCTGGTATAAATAATGTCAGAAAAAAGAAGAATAGAATATGAAAAGGGAGGCAGTGGTGTGACTGACTTCCTAGGGACCAAAGCACGAGATCTAGCTAGAGAGGGGAAGACCAAATGGGACAAATGGGACGATGGTAGCACAACCCTGGTGGGAGAAAGGAAGCTGGAGAGTGGGACTTCCTTCCTGGATTTATACTTATCATGTAATGGTTGGAATACATGCTGCACCAGAAGCCTCTGCTTGGGTCCCCTGACCATTTACTAGGTGGTGGAAAGAGAGTAAAGACTTGGTAGTGTGGGTCGGGCTCTGGAGCCAGCAGAGGACAGGGAAGGTCTGGGCAAGGGGTTGGAGCAGGCCCAAGCCTGAGTGAACCTGGACAGCCAGTCCCTCCTGCCTCCAGATCCTTGTTTGCTGTCCAGATCTGGATTCTTTCTGTGTGGGTTTGCAACTGTTTCTGGCTTCTCCACTCCTTTGAACTGCGGATCTGTCTCTCTCTGTCTCCGTCATTGCTTCGCAGCTTTTCTAGCTTCATCTGTCTCTGTTCTCAGGTCTCTGTCTCTTCATACCCCTTCCCTTTGTTAATTCAAATGGTTCTCACTGAGCCCCTCCCTAGACTTCCCAGAATAACATTGAGTAAAATGAGATAAAACCCGCCTGTAGTTTTATTTCTTGTCCTGCTCCCCTCAGCCCCCTCCTCCAGGGCTACAACCCCCTCTTATAATGTCAGATAATTGCTGGTGTGCAGCTCTGAGAAGCCAGAGCTGATACCAAGGAAGGAAGGGAGGGGGGAGAAATAAATAATAATCTGCTTCCATTCAGTGTATATAGGTTACCTGATTTGCATATATGCTAATATTGCTATAATTACCCTGCTGTTCTGGCCTATGATCAAGTTCTATAAATACATAGGATAGCAGAGTTAGGCCTAGCAACACTTCCCTGAAAATTATCAAGTATACATATGTATCTGTGTGCAGTTCCATGTACTCTAAACCTATGGGCCTCCTTTGATCTAACACACTCCCTTACAGATCCTAGCTCTTCTGGCCTTCTGCTACCACTCCTATGTTTTGAGGTCTCTCCAAGGGAGGAGGAAAGGACATGCCTGAGTGAGAAAATACTCTAGGTTCTATTTAATTCTTAGAATTAATATCATTATGAATAAGTTATTACTATTTTTTAGAGAAAGCAAAGATTTCCCCAAATTGTTGAATAAGTTATTACCACTTGAATGCCCCTACCTCCCCTGGGCCCATGCTTTGAGGTACAGGTTGGGGGGGTAGGAAGAGGATGCCCCCATATCTTTGGCCCCGGGCCGGGCCGTTGAGATGTTTAAGAAGGTGCTGCCTGTGGGAGAGGAAGTGGAGTCCCCTTCCCCAAATCTGCCCCCACACCTTACTCTCCTAGCACACCCCACTCTCAGGAAACCAGGGGGGAATATGCTCAAGGAGTTGTGCAGGTTTTTGGGTGCTAGTGGCAGAAGTGGGGAGGAAGCTTGGAGGAACATAAAAGATGCAATCCACAGCTGTCTGCTTTTAATTATAATTATCCCCTTTCGCTTCCTTTCTGGCTAATGAGGGGGGGGGATTGCATTTTTTTCTCTCTTTTCTCCCCCTCCCTCCTTTCTCTGGAATTGAGGGGTGGAGTGAGTTCAGGGTCCTCCTCCCCTTCCTCCCCAATCCCCTGGTTACTGGGAGAAAGGCAGACTCCAGAGGGTGGTGACAGTATGAAGAGATTTGTAGGAACAAAGGAAGGACAGGTTTGGATTGCTGGACACGTCCCAGAGTTGGAGAGACCCCCCCCCCTCCAATCCACTGGCACCCCCTCCCATCAACCCCCCAGCTCCCTAGACAAGGAACTCAATGTCTTCCAGCCGGTGAGAAAGGAGCTAAAGGGAGCCCTAGTCTAGAGGGAAGGAGGAGGGAAGGGGTGGGGAGCTGGGGGTGGGGGTGCAAAATTAGTCTCAAAGGATCTTTATTTCTGAGCTAGTGAAGCAGATGTAATCAAGGGGAGAGCAAAATAATCATAATGGGAGGAATGAGGGGAGGGGGAAGCTGAGGCTGGAATGGGGGGACTGGGCCAGGACAGAGCTGAGACTTGGGGGGCAGGGAAACTTGAATGGGGGCAGTCTCTTGCCTTCTCCCACCTCCCCAAAGTCTCCCTACCTTGGGGTAGGGAGAGAAGGACCGGCTGTATAGACTCTGACCTTCGCCCTCAGAATCCCTCTTTCAGAGCTTAGGGATGGCCGGGCCAGGAGGTGGCTGGGAAGGCACCCGGGAGAAGAGAGCCCCCCGCCTCAGCTGAGGGAGGCAGTGAGGAGAGGGGAGACTGAAAGCGGTGGGGGAGGGTGAGAGAGGGGAGCCAGCAGAGACTCAAGTGGCCTCCAGGTCTGTGGGACAAAAGTTGGAGGGAGATTTGTGTATGAGAGAAGAGGGGAGGGGGCCTTGGAGAAGGGGGGGGCTTTGACAATGAACTTGAGACAAACTTCATTAGCATGCAGGCCTGCTGTCTGTCACGTCGAGCTCAGACTGAGTTCCCATGCAGGCCAGGAAGAGTGGGAGGGAGAAAAAGGGAGGGGCTGAGGGTGGGGTGAAAGAGAGAAGAGACCTGACCATTGTACCGTTCTGGGCCCCAGCTTCCACCAAATATCGGGACCCCAGCCCTGGAAACCAACCCCAAATCGTTCTGCCTCCTCTCAGAACAAGATAATTTATCTCCCACTTTGAATCTGTGGTCCCACCCCTCCTCTTCCCTTGTCTTCCAAGTGCTGGCCTTCACCGCCCCTCCCAACCGGTCCCCCCATCCGCTCTCAGCCTTCATCTTCCAATTGTCACTTTCTCCTTCACAACTGAGATGTGGATCTGTCATGAGCTGAGCTGACGGGGGACCAGGAGTTGGGGGAGGTTTGGGAAGGGGGGAATGGAATGCTTTGAACCTCCAAATGGCAAACCGTGGCTCCTTCCCATCACTCCTTATCAACTCCACTCCCCACCCCAGACACACAGCATTTGATCACGCTCTCGAGTTCGAAGGTGAATTAGAACTGGAAGGAGACTGGGGACAGGGGTGTTTCTGTCACACCTTGTCTCTTGCTTTCTTTGGGGACGAGAGTGGCCTGGAGGAACAATAGCTTTCAGTAGCCCCTTCTTCCTGCCTCAGGTTAGCAAAGGCAGTAGGAGGAGGTGGGAAAGAGTGGAGATGACAAAGACCCCTTCCCAGCCCGGCATTAGATGGAAAAGGGAGGGGCTTCCTCAGAGTGGGCTGTTATTTTGGTGGTGGTGGTGTCTCCAGACAGGGGCAGCACCCCCTTTTTGCTGCCTTTCCAGGGAGAGCAGCAAGAGAAAGAAAGAGAGAGGCAAGCGAAATTCCTGAATGGATAGACAGATGCTACGTCATCCGGAGCTGCATCCTCCACTCCACAAGAGGCTAGGAGCCGGGAGAAAGAGGCAGTCCGGCAGCAGGGGCCACCAGCGCAGGCTCTCCTCCTCCTCCTCGCAGAAGCCCGGTAAGTGGCCATTCATTCGGGAGGGTCCTGGCCCCTCAGACATCTGGGCAGGCGGTGGGCAGGGATCCCCTAAAATCAGGCAGGGCGCCCTAACCTTCCTACTTTACCCACCGCTAATGGAGGCGGTGCAATAATCATTTGCAGAAAGGAAAGGCTGATAAAAGATTTAGGAGGCGACCCAAAGGCAAAGGCATGTGTGCGGAGGAGCAGCTGGCAGGGTGGGATTTCATCCCCTGCTCCTGCATCTGTCTATGGAGGTGAGCTGAGGTAGGGCCCTGCCCGGCTGCCCCAGAGCACCTCTTGGTCTCCCTCCTTCCTCTAGCCCGGCCAACAGGGAGACCAGAGACAGCTTACTAAGTTTGTCGATGGGATTCAGGGGGGCTTTAGGGTCACGGTGCTACTGATCCCATTAATCCGCCCCTCCCTTCTCTCCACCAGACACGGCCAACATCTTAATGCTTGCACCAAAGGAGAGGCAGGAAGATTGTAGTGGAGATGGGAGGGAAGAGAAAAAATGGTTCTGTGTTTGGACTCCTGACCTTCTTTCCTCGCCCTGGCTCTCATTCCTCTCTGCCCCCAGAGACTTCAGGGTTTAGGGACAGACAGAGTCTGAGGGACTGGAGTGGTTGGGGAGGTGGGGGGAGAAGCCATATCTCCAAAAAGGTGTGGACCAGAATTAGGAAAAAATCCAAAAACATTGATAGAATTTAGATTAATTTGATTCCCCTTTTTCTTCCCTTTTCCCGTGATCTGGGAGGTGGGAAAGGGGCTGAGGGGAGCTTAAAGGGAAATGAAGTGTTGGGGACAGATGCTTAGGTTCAAGAAGAAGAGAGAACCTTGCTCCAGCCTTCATGAGACCCATCTGATGGTGGTTTTTTATTTCTTGTCTTCTAAGAAGGGCCAGGGGAGACAGAAAGAAGGCACTATTCTTATCCCCAGTCCCCACCCACAACGGTACTTTTTTGGAGATAGGCTGGGACCACTGTAGGACAGTAGAGGCTGGAAGCCAGCAGACTATTTCTGGTACTCCAGAGACCAGATTTCTGGGAGAGGCTGAGGCTGCCAGCCACCAAACAAACACACACATGTTCTATGCCTCCTGGGGTGTGGTCCTTGTCGCCATGTCCCCCTGGGCATTGTGTGTAGGGGTGGGGTGGGGTGCAGGGCAGAGGTCAGCAAAGGAAGGGACAACTGCTCAAGGGACCCAGGACTTTTCAATTAAGATGGAAGAAGGAGCCAGAGGCCCCCCAACTATCCTTGTGCTTATTTTCTAGCAAATTGAGGGTTGGGGTTGGCTGCAGAGCTTGGGCTTGGAGTCCAGTGGGTATTCATGGGTGTTTGAAGTGGGGAGTGAGGCATTCAAAACAGCCCCACTAGAAATGAGGCTTTAAGGCTTCTTCTGTCTCCCAAAGTTCCTTTTTTTTTTTCTTTTCTGATTTCCTCAGCATTTAGATAGGTTCTCTTTCTGACATTAAAAAAAAGAAAAGAAAAAAGGAGAATTAGTTGTGGAATTGAGTTTGAGGTAGAAGGAATCACCAGCTTACCCCAGTACACACACACACACACACACACACACACACACACTAATACACTTCTCTTAGTATTTTAGGAGCTGGGTTATCTATTGTATACATGTCATTTCTCAAAATCATACCTAAGCCTGAAAACAAAATACTGGGAAAGTAAGATTATAAAATATTGAGACTGGGTTTCATACCCAACATTAAAAATAAAAAAAAAAACTGCTCTGTATTCACACCTTTTGTATATGTGAGAAAGAGAAGGAGAAGAAGATAGGGAGAAAATTGTTAGCTACAGGATATGTCTTTATAAATCCTTAGTGATATGCATGGATAGATGATAGGTAGATAGGTAATGATGAGATGGAGGAGAAAGCTAGTGACATAATATGATTGACAGTATCTTAAGTGCATAGCACTTTACAGTTTACAATGCAGTTAGGTCTAGGTAGACAAAAGTATATCCCTGACCCCAGGTCCTTCATTCTTTCCTGAGCATGCTTTCCGGTAGAGCATGAGCAGCAGGAATCTGTGAGGAGACGGTGGCCACTGGGTGGGGGATTCCTTTTCTAGGTTTAAGTCAGAAGGGCCACAGCATCTCTACAGGCTCAGTTCAAAGCCCTGGGACCATATGTTTTGGAGGGAGGTGGAGGGAGGTTGTGAGGATGGGGCTGGGTTAGAATTGTCCAGACAAGATGGAGCTGGAGAGGCTCTGGTCAAGATCCCTGCCTTCCCTGCACGTCTAGGCTTTTCTCTTTCAGCTCTCTCCCTGTGCAGCCTGGAGCTCTCGCAGTTCAAGAGGGGAACCTAGGCTGTCTAGGTCTGAAAAGCCTAAGACTAGGAGAAAAGGAGTTGGTGAGAGAGTGACAGGAGACAGGGTATGAGGGAGAGAAGACTAGAGCCACTTGAAAGAATTTAACCTTTGCATTCTCCTCCTTGACAGGAGCTGGCCATCCAAGAAGAAGCAGCCTCGTTTGTTTCTGGTGTCATCGTAGGTGTCCACTTTTGGCTTTGGGGGTATTTATTTTCTTATTTGTTTTTGATGGTGGTGTTGGGAGGAGGTGGAGAAAGAGAGCTGGTCCCACAGTCACCTGGGTTTTCTCCTGTTCCCTACACCTATCTACACCATGCCCTGTCTCATCTAGCTTTCAGCCCTTGGTCTGGGTCTGTTCTGATTGTAGGGAGACCTGCCTAGTCATTGATAATGGGACTGGAACACGGTGACTTAGGGACAAAGGCCACACTGTGCTCAGCTCTGTGAGAGGGAGGAGAGGCACCGAGGATTCCAGGGGCTCTTTTACCTTCTCACATGGGCTCCTGAGGGCAGAGATGGAGGCCAGCTGACCCTGGGGGAGGTGGCTGGTTGCAGAGGGAATAAGATGTATGTGTACATGGGTGACAGAGGTGAGGAAGCAGAGGAGTGTGGGTTGTAGTGCAGGGGGACCTGGGGAGCTTAAACTGTGAGTGGATGTGGGTGCCAGGGTGTGTAAGCATCGGGAGGTGGTACTGTTGGGCGTGTGTGCAGATGTCATTGCGTTTGTCTTAGCTGATAGGTTTGTGTGTGTGCGCGCCCATGCCTGTATCCACACACAGCACCCTTACACACTTATGCTTTTGCCCCCAAGGAGACCATTTGCTGATGATGGCTGACCTTCTAACATCTCTGTCACCTTGTTCTCACCTTCCCGACTCCATAGGGCTCTCAAGCAATTAAAGGGTGTGTGTGGGTTCAAGGACAGCACTGGGAGCAGGCAGGGGAGGCAGCACTGAGACAGGCCTGAGGAATTCTCCCGCTGGCCTTTCAACAGGAAAACGTTGAGGGGGATGAAGGGTATTATACCCAGGGACCTCCACACCCTTTAAACTCCTCTGTCTGTCTAGAGATTTTTTTCCCACAGCTTTACCATTTTTTTTTTACTGCCAATTTTTGCTTTTATTTGTCACTATGCCATATACAATGCAAATATTCTATAGCAAAAGAATAATGTATAATAATGTTCACAATAATGATGTACTTATAAGACATAAATAAATATCTGATCCCACCCTCCTCCAAATGCAGCTTTCATCTGCATCTTCAGGGCAAATTAACCTGATAATTGAAACAAAGAACAAATGTGCTTTTTATTTAATTATCCAAATATAGCAAAAGAGCGCTTGATTCCAAAATGTGTTTTGGGACCTGGATCATAGAGAACTATCCAAAAGCTGCATCCAGAGAGCATGATTCAGGCCATGTTTTTCTTTACATGGTCCTCTTCAGGGACACAGACAATGCGTGGGCATCAGGGCTATAGGGATGGGGGTCGGGACAGGCACAGGCAAAAATGTAGGCTCCTTGGCTAATTGAGACACTTACAGACTCAGATCAGCACCAGGGATTTGGCGTGTGGTCTCCACCGTCAGCCAGAATTTCCCTGGAAGGATCTGGGTGGGGTCTGCAGACCATGGCTCTACAGAACACTGCAGCAGAAAGTGCCGTGTGCTGGAAGCAGAGGGCTCTGCTCCAACTGAGGCCTCTCTAGAGAGGCTGAGGCTGATGGGCCAAGCACAAAGGGAACCAAACGCACCCATTTTGCTCCAACTGTTAGCTTCTCACAGGTCTGCTGTATCCACTTCTAGGTAGTAGAAGGGTTTCCTCTAGTCAAAGGAACTGCCAAATAGTCATTAGCACACAATAAGATGGACACAACTCCCCCCATTGCCTGCTCACACACGCAGATCTCACAAGATACACATTTTGTCAATACCCTCCTCCTCCACCCACAATGGGCTCAATCCACATGAAGGCAAACTCAGACTTGCAGACACACTCCCAGGTACACACATACTTTGATTAATTCATCATTTACTGGGCACCCACTTTGTTTTAGGCATAGTGCTAGATGCCATAGAGTTGAATAGTATGAAATCACCTCTTGTTCCTCTTGAAGTAGTTTCTTTTTTGAAATTGTAGCAACATGCTTGGTATACAAACCAGTCTCAGTTAACATGGTGGCGGGGAGTTTTCTACTTCTTTCTGGCCTATAACTCCATCTCCACTAGAATACAGGTACCCTGCTCATTCTCAGCCCTGGGCAGGGGTTGTGGGAGATCAGGTTGTCAAGTGCACCCAGACAAAACCAAACAAAAATGACTTCATCAGGCATCTGGACAGAGAGGAGAATTCCAAGTAGATAGTGCCAGAACAACTTGGAATAATCTTCATTTTCTTTCTTGGGGCCCCACTTTAATTTGGACACTCTGTTTAGGCTGAGGTACCTCTGTAGGACCCAAAGCCACAGTAAGGGGCAAGGGGATCTATCTCTTTAGCTAGTTATTTGGGAAAATTTAGATATATTACTCTTTTCTCTCCTGATTTGGTTTTGGAAGAGGTCCAGTTGTGTATGAAGTTGACTAATAAAGGTGGGAGTGGGGCTTTCTGTCAGGGGAGAACAAAAAAATTTCTGTCCTCCTCCCTCTCCAACAAAAAATACAGCGGTAGCTGAAAGGGAAAGTAGGGTCCTGCAGTTCCCAACTGTTTCTTGCTAGGCTGTCTGGATGGCCCAGGCCAGGGGAAGGGATTGTGGAGATAAGCTTGGGCCCCACAGAGGGCAGGGGGCTTGGTTAGAAACTGGTGACAAAGAAAGGGGAGAGTGCTAGCTAGTAGGACCACCTCTTTCGCACATGTTGGCATCAGCCTCCAGCCCCCCACACCCATGAGAGAAGGGCAAAGGGGCTGAAAGCTTTGCTCAAGTCCTTTTAAGGGATCTTGTGGGAGGGCAAATGGGGAAATATTTGAGGGGAGTTTGGTGGTATGTTTGGGGAAGTGTAGGCCCTAGACAGGATTACTGAAATGTCTAGAGGATATTTGGTGTCCTGTAAAGGGGGTATACTGAGAAATATTTGAGGAGGTTTGTAGGCACAAAGAAGCCTGTATTTTCTCTGGGGCCTGGCATGGGGGATGCTTTTAGGGAATGCGTTTAACAGCATGCCCATAGGGTAGTTCTATCTGTGAGCGTGGGGAAGGTGCCACTTTTCTGCAACTGCACACCATCACCAGCTGGTATGCTCTCAGTTCTGGGAGGGGGAAAAATTGACACTGTGGAAGTTTCTAGAAATCCTTTCCCTTGGGTAAGAAGAGCCTTGAGACCTTGTGGAGGCTGACAGAAGGGGAAAAGGTGTACCAAGCACAACCTTGACAATGCCCTGAGACCTGGGGAAATCATGCCATCTGCTTCAGCTCCCTATATTACTCTGGTAGGGAAACACAGGTCCCTGGACTTTATCCTATCTCAAACCTCCCCCCCCCCAACCAAGCAGCAGTTATTCAGACATTTTCCAGTCTTTGGCGGGGAGCACCAAATAAAACCCACTGGCATGGCTTGCATCTAACCAAGGCAAATAGCTTTCAGGCTGGGCTTTGTCCTAGGCTATGCCGAGGCGGGACCCTGGAGTGGATAAAACAACCCGGCTGGGCCTAATGGCCAAAGGCTGGGTCCCCTGGAGTGCACCCATAGGATCTCTGGTGGTAGGAGCCAGCCCATATTAAGCAGACAGATTGGCTCCAAGCATCCAGGTCTTGGGGTGTTTTTTGTTTGTTTTTAAAAAGAGGCCTAGAGGAGGGTGGGTGGAGGGTGGGGTAACTTGGGACCAGGAATTAGAACTGCTCCCGGTCAGGCACATTGGCTCAAATGGGGGACCGCATCTCCACCAGCCAGCGAGAATCCGGATCCGCCTGCGGACCGGCGTGTGCCTTTCGGAGTTGGGACGCGGCGTTATTCGATTGATTCTCCCGGCCAGATGAGAAGCTAGGACCAGAAAGTCCCGAACCAGAAACCTTGCTGGAGAATGATTTTTCTCCCGGCGGGCTCGGCTCTCGGACACCCGAGGTGGAACCCGGGTTGGGGTGCAGGGCTCGCGGTTGGAGGCGCATGGGGTGGGGGAAGGGAAAGAACGCGCTAGCAAGGGCCTCCAGCGTAGGGTCAAATCTGCGGGTGTTGCCCAGACTAACGCTAGCTGGGATCCTCCAGCCTCCTCTACCTGGAAATTTGGTGCTGCCAACAGGTTCAAGAGATATTCCCATTTCTGCAAGGCGAGAAAGGAGGCCCAGCCTCGCTCAGACCCTGCTTCTCCCAGTAGGAGTACCAAACTTCCAGAATCTTTGCCTCACAGTTTTGGGTTGAAAACCGACAAGGGAGGTTCTTGCCCATCCTAAGAGATTAAGATCAGAGTCTGGGAGGAATCAGAATCCGAGAAACACAAAGAATATCCTGATGAGAAGAGGCAGATAGAGGTAGAGTCTCCAGTGATCTGGTCGTTTTTGAGGAGTATCACCCTATCTCTTTTCCCTTCTTTGAGCCCTGAGCCGGGTGCAATATACATAGGGCCAAAATGGAAATGCAGAACCTACGAAGAGTGAGATCAAAACCACAAATGGCAATGGACTGGAGATGGCAGGCAGGTCTCGGGGATACGTGAGGCAGCAAAAGGCTGGAAATCAGCACACATAGTAGTTCCTCCCCACTCACCATTCTCCGGGGGGTGGGGGGGGAAGGGCGCCCCAATTGCACGCTCCGGCTGAACCTAGGAAGGGGGAGGGGCGGAGCCGGCGGAGGAACGAGGCAGTGACGTCAGACCCTGCGGAGCCAATCAGAGGCTGGCCTGGGGAGGGAGCGTGAAAGGATGAATGAAAAGTCCGGAGCCGGAGCGCGCCCGGGCCAGAGCAGCGGCAGAGGCTGTGGCGAGAGCTAGGGAGGTGAGGCCCGCTCTGCCCAGTTCGCCTTGGCTCCGCGGAGGCTAAGATCCTGACGGGCGCCTCCACCCCTGAGCCCGCTGAGCCCTGGCACCTCGGACCCAGGGCCATGGCGCTCCGTGGGCGGTAACGTGCCTAGAGGACTGCGCGGGAGATCACGATGGGCACCCTGGGCTCGATGTAAGTGGCCTGGCTCGCTTGGGGCACGAGGTGGGCTAGCGCCTCGGAATCCAGCGTGTCGGCGCCTCCGCCACTAGGGGTTAGCGGAGCCCCACACCCTCCTCGGGGCTCCTGGGACCTCCTTGACGATTCCCATTCCTGATCGGAACCGCTATCAACCCCTAGAGCACCTCTCGTTTCGGACCCCTGGCCATTTTCACAGCCCTAGGTGATTTCTGGACCTCTTTGTACAAAGGCGTTTCTCGGGGGGGTGGGGGGTCCGGCGAGGGCCGGGATTCGGCTCACCTTCTCCGCCCGTCCTCCGCTTTTCTCCCACTTACCATCTCATGGGTGCCCTCTCGGATCCTTTCCCGGGTGAGGTCTCTGCCCTTTCCTTCCTCTCCTTGAGCTACTCGCTCGGGAGTCTCTGGGTCGCTTCCCACCCCACCCCCACCCGCTTCCCTCTCTCTTTGGGTTGCCGGGATTTCCCGGTTTCCTACTGGGACGCCTGCGGGGTTTTGCCCCCAGGATTTCGCTCCCCCGCTCCCTGCTCCAGTCGGCGGCTAGGATCCAGCCCTTTCCCCTGCAAGAGCTTCCACCGCCCTGGTGAGTTGGCGAGCTGTGGTGGAGCGGGCTCCGCGCCTCTCCCCTACCACCCCTACGCGGAGGCTCGGGCTCCGCTGAAAGCTAAGGCTTAGGCTATCGGATGCACTCTGGATCTTCCGAAGGAGGGCAATGGAGACCCCGTGAGGTTTGGGAGGCCTCCGCCTCGGTCCCTGCGGTCTTCCCGGGTGGCACGAAAAGCCCTCGAGACCCTCCTATCAGGGACCAGCAGAACTCTAGCTTCTGGCTCAACTGGGGAGCGGGAAAGCAGGCGTCACAAGCTTTTGGGATCCGAGGGTGATTCCCGGACTTCGACACCATCGACCGTCACCTCCTTTCCACGCCTTTTTCGGTCTCTGTCGTGTCTGTATCCCTGTGTCTCTAAGTTTTGTCTGTCTTGGACTCTATTTCTCTCTCCGTCACCCACCTCTACCAGTGTACCCTTTCCTCAGCCCCCACCGGCAGACAACCGAGAGGCTGCGGCGGCACAGGCGTCGGCAGCTGCAGCCGAGAGGCTGCATGGAAGAGGCGGCGACGGCAGCCAGGAGGCGGGGTTGGTTGTTATCTTTGGTTATCTAGCTGTATGAGTGGTGTGGAGTCTTCATAAAGCTAGATAACCGAAAGTAAAAATAACCCCATACACTGCGCAAAGGGGCCCCGGGAAAGCAGGCCGCACGGTCGGGGTTGGGGGTGGGGGGAGCTTAAGCGAGGGGCTAGAGCCGCAAGGACCCACCGACCATGGGAGGCAAGAAGAGGACCCGGCGGCCGTCGGGCCTCAAGACCACACGGTCGGGGCGACTTTCCACCCTCCAACTTCGGTCAGCGCAGGTAGGAGTCGCCGTCCCATTTCCCTTTAGCCAGACTCAATGCAATATCTTCCCCCGCCGAGTTGGGGGGTAGAAAAAAGGGGCGTTGTGGTTACTTCTCGGAATGGGGCCATTTCTGGCAGTCTGCGGACTGGGTGACGGCCGGAGAAGCGGCTCCAAGGGAGTGATCTGTCGAAATCTCCTGGCAGGGTTATTCTGAGCAGGGCCTGGGGTTCCTGGCCCAGGTCTCTCCCACGGGCGCTGGGGAGCAGCTTCCTGCAGGCTATTCACAGCTATTGCTGGGGCGGGGAGAGTTGGTGGGAGGTTGCCTGAGAAGGCTAGTCTTGGCTTTGATCGGCTCTCTGAAGCTACATAGGTCTATCCAGCTTGGTAGAGAGCTGAGAATGGCAAAGTGAAGATAAGAGGTAGGCTGGAGGTACTGGGGGTGGGAGCAGGTTTGCTTAAAAAGAGGGCAGAGTGGCTGGGGAACCTTTTTGCCCAGCCTGGGTTCTGGGGCAATGAAGTGCAGAGTATTTCTCAGCCCTCTCGTTTTTTATATTCTTTCCTCTTTCCCACTCAGGACCTGAGCCTGATGTCTTGAAAAGCTTCTCATGCCAGCTTTGTCTTCACTGACCAAAGGGGTTGAGTTGGGGGTCTTTCAGGACACTCTGCCTTCACACTCCATCCTCAGTGTCTTGGAAATCATCTCCAAGCGCAAATGGCCTCAAGGAGCTCAAACACAAAGGAATCTGCAGCTTGGTATTTATGCTACCCAGAGAAGGCAAAGAATTAGAGAGATTAATCAAGGCCTTTCCTAAAAGAATCCATTTATCTGGCCTGACCTAAATATTTTAAGCAAAAGAGTGTTTAGGTGCAGTTGAGAGGAGGATGGTTTAGTCACTTGGTAGAATAAAAGTACATGTAGCAAAATTAGAAGTAGCCCCCTCTGCATTTATTACCTCTCCCACCCCAACAACATCCCCTCCATTCCCCCCCCGCCCCCCCCCCGCATTCCAGAACACAGGGCAAGGCGGTAAGGAGTCAAAAGAGGGCAGGAGAACTGGACAAATGACCTTGTGCTGACTCCTGCTTCCTGTGTAAATTTAAAATTTCCTCCCAGGAGCTGATTTTATAGCTAGAAGATTATGATTCAATTATATATTATGTGGGAGAAATATTGGGGAATCCAAGCTAGAAAAATTGGGCTTCGGAGAGCCTAGAGTACATATGTCTTCTTCCTTCAGAGGTTGGGAGGAAAGAGAGATTAAAGGCCTTTTTGCTTTTTCAGCTATTTGGAATCTGGGTTTTTTTTGGAGGGGGCAGCTGGAGACGGGATTAGGGAGAAAGGGAGCGGGTTCAGGGCAGGCGCTAATAATCTCTAACACCCGCACTGTATTTCCCAGTAACAGCACTCTGCCTCCATGCCTTTCTTTGATCCCCTGACACTGTGAGGTAGTTGTTATTAACCCCATTTTACAGACAAGGAGCCACAGACTGCAATGAGTCCAATGAGTAATTCACTCAACGGTTTCAAATCAATACTTTTTCTACTTCTCTACGCTTGCCTCAGAGAAGAACTAGAGAGGGCGGCGAGGCGGGTAGACTGAGGTGGAGATGAGCTGAGGAGGGAGGGGAATCCCTGCATGGGGAGAGGGAAAGCCCACCGAGAGACGCAAGGCCTGGTTGTAGGGGCTGCTGTATCGGGATAGGGTTCGGAGGAGGAAAAACACCAGGAAAGATAGGCTTTTTAAAAATAAACTTTGCATGTAGCTGGCTGGAAATGTGTACTTGCACTCTGCTGAGGCTCATCCACGTGAGACTCAGAACCTCTATTATTAGCCACACAATGGGCTTATATTGTTATTGTCGTATCCCATTGGCATATTTGACCACAGGATCTCCAAAAGAGAATACAGGCCCTAAGGGAACTGAGGGGTTAAGGGTTTCCATCCTACAAAACAAGCACCTCTGTGGGAAGGGGGCGTAGAAGCCAGGAGGGATGTGGGGGTGAGGGTTTGTGTCTGTCTCATGTGTACATATGGTGTGTGGGTGTGTGGATGGGGTTGTCAGGAGATTGATGGGTGATAGTGTTTTTGAGCTGTGTGTGTCTGCTTACGAGGGTGAGAAGCTGAGTGGCCTGTGACCTGGTATGAGATTAGATGTGTGTGGTCCATGATGGGTAGGAAGCTCCGATGTGAGCTTAGGGATGCCTGGCTACTTGGAGCTGTGAGTCCACTAGAGGAAGAGGCACTGTGGGATTTGGTTTTTTTTTTTTTTTCCCAAATGCAATCACAGTGAAACACTGGGTCCTCCTTCTGCCTCCTTCAACCTTTATACCAAATAGCACCTCCTCTAGCTAAAAATAGGAGAACTGATGGAATGGGGGTGCATGGAGGCTGGGTGGAAAAGGACTCAGAAGGGCCTCACCAATTACCGGTTAGGAAAATTTCTCTTTTGTATCATTACATTTCGGTCAGTGTCCAAGAATTTTTAGTTCTGTTCCTCAGATATTGCAATATCCACCTATTCCTATTGGAAAACAAATTCCAAGCTGGCTTCTTTACCCATATCTCCCCTCGGCCTTTTAGCCCAATATCTTCCCCTACTGACTTCTGAGGCCAGGAGTTCAAAGGCAATTTTCTTCTCAATATTTGTCTCAAGTTTTTCATTCTCACTCCTACCCTCACCCTGGGACAGATTTTTCCCAATTCTAGGCATCAAAATGTTCCTGTTAAAAAGTCCTTATGGTAGTAGGAATCTTCACAGTCAGCAAGCATGGGGAATGAAAAAGAATGAGCAAGTGTGACTGAAGCAAGGTGTATGTTTAGGTGCCACTATTTACCGACCTCAGATCAGATATTCGTGTAATGGGGTTAAGAACGTATACCTTCAGTGTTGTTACATGGAGCAAATGAAGAATTCTATATAAAAGATCCTATAATATGTTACGATGAAAGAGTAAATCTTAGATTGCAGATGGGTTAAAGGCTACGTTTAGGAAAAATTGTTTGAAAGCACTTGATTGATCTCAGAATGCAAAAAGGACAGCTCTTTGCCATATTCTCCACTGCAGATCTCAAAACATTTAAACTTGAGGAAGTTCCTACCTTTCCAGCTTTGGAGTCAAGGAGGGCTTCTTGAAACCTGAGGAAGCAGTGTCCGAAGCCAGGGAGAGGAGGAACAGATCCTGGGAAAGCTGTTAAGGGAAGAGGCTGGAGTCCACGTGGCAGAATAACCATTGTGTTTTTTCTCCCTAATGGATCTTACCACGTATTGGTAAGAGTACTTATGGTTGGTAAACTGACCTATGTAGATAGAGAGATATGGCATGAGATAAGATGATTCCAAGTGTATTCTGTTAAGCTTCTAGAGTTACTAAAAAGTTTATTAAAGGACCAGTTAGGAAGTGGGTATAATTAATGAACCAAATACAGATCTGCCTATCAGTGTGCAGATTCTTCCTCACTAAGTGACTTTAAGAAGGGGTATTGTCTATCCTCTTGCCTCCCAGCCTCCCAACCTTCCCAACAGTCACCTCCTTTTTTTTTTTTGATGGCCGCACCCACGGCATATGAATGTTCCCCGGCCAGGGAGTGAATCCAAGCTGTAGTTCCAATGGCCGCAACTGCAGCAATGCCGGACCCTCTAACCCACTGAGCCCTGCCAGGTAGTGAACCCATGCCTCTGCAGTGACCTGAGCTGCTGTGATCTTAATCCAATCCGCTGCACCACAGTCACCAACCCTTGATTCCCAAGGTTGGGAACTCACCAGAGCACAGGGCCCTGTGCATTCTTCTGTATCTGGAAGTCCTTCATGAAGTCTGTGCTTCCCAAAGTTTGGAAGTTGAATAGCAATAATTATTTCTTCACCTTCTTTCCACCCAGGTGTTCTGGGGATATTTGACTTTCCCATCTTCCTTCCTTTTCTATTGAGACCTCAGGGATCTTGAGCCGTTAGTGCCATGTCTCACCCAGAGGCAGGGTGTGCCAACTTCCCTGGGAGTTAAATAAGTTTAGGTTCATGCTTTAAAATCCTTGGAGGAAAAGAATAGGGAAAACTATAATTTGAGAATATAGATATTCTCAGAGCTTCGAGGAGAAGGAGGAGCAGGGTCATGGAAGGTAAGAGTGGGCCGGTGTGTATTTAGATAGGAGAGAGACGAGAGAAAAGGGGACCCCTTCCTTGCCACCCAGGCTCTCCCAGGGCTCAGAGTGACACCCCCCCTCCTCCCGCCCTAATCCCCCCATTAAGGCTGCTCTGAGTTTGTTATGACAGCGGCTGAAGGCAGCTGAATTGCTGTTTGCTGTGTCTGCTAATTGGACTGAAGGGTTGGAATCTGGACACTGAAAGGGACCATTGTTGCTGTTTACCTTCCACAACTGCCTCCCTGGGGACCTTCTGGGTGAAGGGGAACAGCAAGCCCTCAGGGTCATCGCACCCATTCCCTGTCTCTGCACAAGGGACTGGGGTGAGGGATAGTCCATCTCATTGCCTTGGAGTGGTTTGAACTCCCACGGCACAGAAGAGACAGGCCCAACACCTGAGTCGGTCTCCAGGCCAGGCTTGGGGCCACTGGGAGCTCCTAGGAGAGGGAGACTTACATGCTTGTCCTTCTCTTCCCTATTCGTTTCCTTCTTCAGGGGCCCTAGCACTGCCTTTTCCTCCAGCTGATCAGGCTTAATCCCAGAAAATTTTCTGATCTGCTTTCTTCCAGATCAGTGATTCTCAACTTGTTTATGCACAATATCACCTAGAAAGCTTTTTAAAAAAATATTGATGTTGGGGTTCAGTAGAGTATCTGAGAATGAGGCCTAGGCATCATATCATTTAAAAGATCCCTTGGTAGATTTCCTGTTGTGGTGCAGCGGAAACGAATCCGACTAGGAACCATGAGGTTGCGGGGTTCAATCCCTGGCCTCGCTCAGTGGGTTAAGGATGCAGCATTGCTGTGGCTGTGGCATAGGCCAACAGCTGTAGCTCCGATTGGACCCCTAGCCTGGGAACCTCCATATGCCGCGGGTGCAGCCCTAAAAAATAAATAAAATAGTAAACAAATTGATTAAAGATCCCTTGGTGTTTCTAAATGTGCATCTAGGGTTAAGAACCACTGATATTAGCTCATCTCTCTGCCTAAGAAACACACACATACATGTGCACACCTGTGCCTGTGCACACAGGCACACACGTGCCCTTTCCTGCCTTCCCTGCTCGCTGCCGTCCCCAAGCTCCTAATAGCCATAAACTATCAGGCAGATTGTGTATCTTCCTCATCTTTATTACTAAATTCCTTGTAGGAGCCTTAGAATTTCAGGTGGAATTTAGAGGCTTGTGACCTGTCAACGGCTTCAACCTGAACACTACCCCAAGGGCAGGAACTCCATCTCCCTGTGGATTTCCAAGTTGGATCCAGATGAGGACTGAGCTAATCCAGGACACTTAAGTCATTAGGGATGAACGAGTGTAAAGTTCAGAGTTTCTGTAACTCTTGGTCTCTTCTTCCCACAAAGTAGTATTGGCAATTTGGAGATCTTCAGAGAGGGGAAACTTTCTTCAGAAATACACCCTCCCCTTTCCCTGCTGTTTCCAAATGTTTCTGCCTCTTCTCTTCCCTTTAGCTTCTTGCCTGGGACAGGTGCGTGCCCCACCTCCCTCCCCCTTCCTTTCCTCCTCAAGGGCACCAGAGCCGCATCCAGAACCATGGACAGCTCCCAGGCGGTGAGTGAGGTGGCTGTGCCTACCCCTTTGGGGAGGGCTAGGAAGGGATCCTGTCTGCACGGTTAAATATCAAAGACTGTAGAATTTCTGATCTTTGGGAGTTGTTTGCAGGCAGCTGTGGAGTCTCAGGAAGAGGAAAAGGCTAAGGGCGGTTGCCATTCTATCTCCAGGGTATTGGGTTTGTCCATGTCGGAGAGTCCGAATGAGAGGGCCTGCTCTAGCAGTACATAAGATAGAGTGTATGGATCAGGTAGAGCTTTAAATAACATCAGCTCTTTGCCCCTCATTTTACAGAGCCCAAGAGAGTGGGAAAGATGTGACCAAAGTCACTCAGCTGGGCATTGGAAAGGCCATGATCCAGGCTTCTAAATTCCAGCTTCTTAAGGAGTCTTCTTGCCTGAATTGGGTGGAACAGCCATATTGCTGGTAGGGAGAGTTCAAGGTTGCCTCCATACAAAAAAGGACAGGTTGCATGTCTGGGCATATGAGGTGTGCACACAAGCCAGGGAGAGGTGGAACTGACTATCTCTGCCTGAGGAAGTCTGAAGGGGAGGCCTCAGGGAGGAGCACATACTGCTAGGTATGTAGCAGTAGCTGGCAAGCCCATGGGAGAAAAGGCAAGGAGGCAACCATCTGCCAGGGCAAAGAGGCCAGTAGATGGCCACAATGAGTCTCCAGAGGCCAGCAAGAGTCACACAAACTGGAACAGGGCCTGGGAAAGGCCCTTCTGTGTGCCCAGTCCTGCTCCCCCAACACCGCAAGCCTCGAAACAAAGGGGCCATTCTCTCTAGGATTTGATGCCGCAATCTCCGGCTGGCAGTGCCAGGTGGTGGGGGCATCAGGGGGTGTCAACCCATTATCCACCCCCCCAAACTCTCCAGGTCCTCTGGGGCTGGATGTTGTGGAGGTGGGTGTTCCATGCCATGTTGCCATGGCAACCACCCCAGCCCCCACCTTCCAAAGCACAAAGAGAGACAGCTTTCACCCCCACCCCCAGGAAGAATCTGGGTCTGGTTGGGAATCTTCCCTTGGGAATCCTCCTTTCTGATGCACAAGCCATGGCATGCACCACCCTCCTTTCAGCACCCAGAGCTCAAGGTTCAGCCATCAGTAGACCATACAGGCAGGGAGGTTGGTACGTCCAGAGTCTCTGGGCAAGGCTGTGCCAGTGAGTCACTTATTCTTAATTCTCTCCCTCTGCAAGCTCTCCTGTCCCTCACCTGTAGCCAAGGCCATCCTAGGCCTTTTCAGCTGAAGTGAGGGGGCCTTGGCCTTCTGCTCTTTCCCAGAAGTGAAGGACACCTCACTACTCCCAGCAAGCCTCCAGGCTGTGGGAACGGAGAAGAGGGGGCCATTCCTGCCACCCTCCATCTGCACCCTCCGCCATTACTCATTAGGCATTCTGCCCCCTCCTTCCGCTCGTTAAGCCTGATTTGCATATATTTGCATAATACAACTCATTTGCATTCCAGGAGGCTCTTGGTAGGAGCCAGGAAAAAAGGGGAGGGGGGGCTAGAGAAGAGAAAAAAGGGGAGAGATTTTGTTTTCATCAAAGTGTGTGTGGTGGGGGGGTGGCAGGAAGAAGATAGAAATAAAAACTCACACTACTCTCTTTCTTCCCCTCTGCCCTCCCTCCCTGAGCTGGACTCAGATGCCAAAGAGCGATGCCAAGGGGCCTGCTTTTTTATCCTTTTTTGTCTTGCTTCCTCCGGCCTTGGCTCCCCAGCCTGGCCCCCCACCTTGTTGGGCTCAGGCTTCAGAAAAAAAGGGGCAGTGGTAGGAGGCAAGGCTGTGGGAACGGAAGCGGAGGGAGAGGGAGGCCACCATCTTAGGTAGCCGGTGCCTAGAAAATGGCCGCCTGCGCCAGGTGTGGGCTGCGAGCCAGCCGGGCTGGCGGACGTGGAGGGAGGTGAGGCCGTGAGGAGGGGCTTCTGGCTGATCAGGAACAATGCTGAGTCTTCCTCCTAGTGGAACTGGGGAAAAAAGATGGGGGGAGAAAGAAGGAGGGAGAGAGGAGGGTTGGCGGCCCCGGAAGAGACGTGAGCCTCATTTAGGAGCAGGTGTGGTGGGGAGACCTCTGCCCTGGGTTTGGTTCCAGACCCCTCGTGAGTTCTAGTGGTCAGAGGACTTGGAGGACTATGAATAATATTTTAAAAAAGAAATCTGGAGGAATTAGAACTGGGAGTATCAGCAAGAAGGGCAGAGGATGAAGTGTGATCCGTTTGAGGGTTTCTCTGGGGCCTCGGAAGGGCCCCTATGAAAACTTGAGGCGAAGTTCCAAGTCTTCTCTCCTCAGCCCGCCCTTCTGGCCTCCATTTTCCTAACTGGTGAAACCTGTGCCCTCTCCAGGCCCTCACTCAGCCTCCTCAACCAGACCCAGTGGCCCTTGCTCAGCCTGGTGACCTCTGTGGAATATTTCAGATTGATATCCATCCTATCTTCTTTGGCCTTTGGTTCTTCTGTTATAACTGATTATTCATTCCGGGTCGTATTCAGTCAGTCTTCTGGACTGACTCCATTCAGTCTCCATTTAGATGTATTCCCCCAAGTTCTATTATCATTTTTTTTCCTTTCCACTCATATTCTTTCATTTTATCATTTCAGGATCACTAAGAGTTATAAACATTCATTCATTTCTCTAAACTCCAGATTTGTACCCTAACAACTACCTGTGGTCCTGCCATTAGCTCTCAGATCAGACTAGAGCGGTGCATCTGACTGGCCAAGCCTGGAGGACATGAGCAGGCCCGAGCTGCAAGGTAGCCTGGGAAAGCACCTGTGCTTTGGGTTTCTGTAGTGTCATATAAGTACGATCCCCTCCAAAATTCATGAGATGGCTGTTCCCCAGACATAGGGAGGGCCTTCAGATGCTCACTCATTTGGTATTGAGTGTGCTTCAAGTCTTGCCCTATGTTCCTACTTCCCTACCTCTCTCTACAGCATCTTTAAAATTCTAGGTCCTCAAGTGCAAATCCTGAGCATTATCCTGGATTTGCCCTCTTCTCTCCCCTCCTCCAGATCAGTCCCATCAGAACCCATCACGTTGTAGCGCTTCTCACATCTATGCCTTCTTTTCCCTTACCCTTGGCTCCATGTCAGCTCATTCATTCAACAGACATTTATTGGGTGCCTACTGTGTGCCAGGTGCTGTGCTGAAGACAATGGTGGAATACAAAGCTGCTCTGAGGGGCTTAATAGCCTAGTGGGGGAGGCAGACAGAGATAATTACAAGACAGTGTGAAAGTTGCTGTCCTGAAGACCTGTGCAAGGTACATGGCAGCAATGGGGGCCAGAGCCCTGGCCACCTTAGGGGAGGTAAGGAAGGCTTTCTGCAGGGGGCCAAAGATAAGTGATAAAAGATAAAGGGGATAAAATCAGTGAAAGGTAAGCAGAGGGCTGTCAGTCTAAGGAGTTTGACAAGTGTATGGTAGGGAGCAGACAGCACCTCCGAAGGCAAGGAGACAGGAAACCGGGGTGTGATGGGGACTAGAGTGTCCATCAAAGGGAGTCCGGGCCAGAGGAGATGGGACATGGAGGCAGAAGTTCAGTTATCAAGAGCCTACGTGGAGTTCCTGTCATGGCTCAGCGGAAACAAGTCTGACTAGGATCCATGAGGATGCAGGTTCGATCCCTGGCTTCAATCAGTGGGTTAAAGATCTGGCGTTGCCGTGTGAGCTGTGGTGTAGGTTGCAGACACAGCTCAGGTCCCACGTTGCTGTGGCTGTGGTGTAGGCCGGCAGCTAAAGCTCTGATTAGACCCCTAGCCTGGGAACCTCCATATGCAGCAGGTGTGGCCCTAAAAAAGACCAAAAAAAAAAAAAAGCCTACGTGCTTCACCAGGGAGCCTGGATTTGAGAGGGGTACCGGGAGATCAGCCGACAGCATCAGAGATACTGGGTGCAGAGTGCGGCTCAGGAGCCGCCAAAGACCACTCCCGGGAAGAAGGCGGAAACCCGAATCTAGCTACCCGCTGAGCCCAGCACCAGCCAGATATTTAACTGACTCTCAGATGGTTCTGAACTAATGGAGGAACACGAAAGGACTTGGAACCACCTGAAGGAGGGTCTGTGTCCCCCTCTAGAATCACCCTCGCTCCCCTTAGCCACACACACCGGCACTCTGGGGGCAGGCTTGGGGGACCATGTGGGGAGAGATGTGGAGAAGCCAGGGTTGGCCTCCAGCACAGTGAGTGCTCTGAGGTCAGGTCAGGACAGGAGGTGGGCCTCTGGGACCAGAGGGAAGAACAGAGAAGTTCAGTCCTGGAGACTTCTCGGAGGAGGGAGTGAG
This sequence comes from Catagonus wagneri, assembly GCA_004024745.2. NCBI lineage: Eukaryota > Metazoa > Chordata > Mammalia > Artiodactyla > Tayassuidae > Catagonus > Catagonus wagneri. The sequence continues at coordinate 1,043,591 of PVHT020000793.1, read as the reverse complement.
GGAAAGAGTGAAAGGAGGGGATGTAGGGGTGGGCAAGACTCTGAGGAGATTCTGGAGAGACAGCTGAGGCAATGATGAGGCCACTGCCGGCCTCTGGCCTGGAATGGAAGTGAGGGCGCCGCCTACCGCCCTCCCCCAGGCCCAGCCTCTGCACAAAGACCTCTCTGTGGCAGTGGCCCTGTCAGGTGAGAGGACTTAGCTCCAGGGCCCATGGGGGTGGGCTGGAATGGGCTGGAGGAGGGGAAGGTGTGGAATGGCCTCCAGCTTTAACCAGGTCCTGGAAGGAAATAGAAGCTGAGACGGCTGGGTCTCAGCAAGGCCTTGGTGGAGCCGCTCCCAGGACAAGCTCGCTTCTAGCACCAGGGCCCCACGCCTGCTCCCTCGCTGTGTCTTCCCAGATGTGACTCCAGATCCTGCCAGGCCTCTCCAGCACGCTGTCCCCAACACAGCCCTCCTCTAGTGCCTCTGTAGCTGACCCCACCTTGAGCCTCTCACTTCTTCCCAAAGTGTTGACTATCGGATCCCCTCCAGCTCCTGCACAGGGCTCCCCTCCAGGGAGGGGGAAAGACAAGACAGGCCAGAGCTCGAAAAGGAGTCCAAGGTCCCCTTGGTCTCCACACTCAGGCTTGTCCTCCCCAGGGGAGGTCCTGCTCCTTGCCTGGCCTCTTGTCACTTACGCTAACTAGCAGTCTGGCTAGACCTTCTCCCCCTCCTCCTGGCACTGGAAGTGGTAGAACAGAGCAGACACACCTCAGCCCACGGCTGCTCACAGATTCGATAGAGGAGCTCTCTCCATAGGAAGAACAACAAAAGGTTTTGCGGGTTTTTTGTTTGTTTGTTTGTTTTTGTCTTTTTAGGGCCGCACCTGCGGCATATGGAAGTTCCCAGGCTAGGGGTCGAATTGGAGCCACAGCTACCAGCTTACACTGCAGCCACAGCAATGCCGCGTCTTCAACTTACACCACAGCTCACGGCAACGCCAGATCCTTATAACCCACTGATCGGGGTCAGGGATCGAACCTGCAACCTCATGGATGCTAGTCGGGTTAGTTAACCACTGAGCCACAACAGCAACTCCTGGGTTTTTATTTTGTTTTTGCTTTGCTTTTCAGGGCTGCTGGTGCAGCATATGGAAGTTCCCAGGCTAGGGGACGAATCGGAGCTGCAGCTGCTGGCCTACAGCACAGCCACAGCAACGCCAGATCCGAGCCGCATCTATGACCGACACCACAGCTCACGGCAACGCTGGATCCTTAACCCACTGAGTGAAGCCTGATCTGCATCCTCAGGGATAACGGTCAGGTTTGTAACCCGCTGAGCTACAATGGGAACTCCCAGAGTTTTTGGTTTTCGATTCTGGAATCAGGCAGGCTGGTCAAGATACAAATTTTGTCTTCCCTCCCTTACTAGTTGGGTGGCCTTAGCCAAGTCTCTTAGTGTCTTTGGATCCTAACTTCCACTGTTACCCTTAGGATCAAACGGGGGGTTGGTGTGGATGAAAGTGTTTTACAAGGCTGTGAGCAGATGTCCAGTGTCCATTCTAAATGCCGAGGGACACAGAGGTAGAGGGGCCACCATAGGCAGGTGAGGACAGTCAAGGAAGGCTTCCAGTGTTTGGGAATGAGGGAGGGGATTGCTGGGGAGGAGGGTGCAAAACCTGATGAAGGTCTGGCAGGGCTCCATGACCGGCCGGAGCCCTCTGGTCTCAAGCAGGTGAGCACCTTGCTGAGAATGGTTTGGGTGGCACTTGCTTTAACAACTCGGTGGTGAAATGGACTCCATGACCACAGCTACTTTCATCCTTCTCAGGAGGCACTTCCTGCCGGCCCTGGGAGAACCCCGTCCAGCAATGAGAGGAGGGTGGAGGCAGGCTCCACTTCCCCCCGTTGCCCTGACCTGCTCTGCTCGCTCAGCTCAGTGTCCTCCGGAGGGAACATTAGCCAGACATTGTGACCCTCTGCTGAAAATGGGTCACGGTGGTTCCTCCGAGCCCTGACCCTCCAGATGCTCCCACGTCTGATTTTATGGTTCCTTAGCATTATCAGGAGCGAGCTAAATTCAGACCAATTTAGATCTCTCAGCCCGTGGGCCAGGGGGACTTTGCACAGGAGAGTTTTTGTCTCTAAGCAGTCATTCCTTGTTGTACAAGCAAGAGTCAGGAGGAGGAATGGTTTTGGCCTCATCCCCCACAGATAGCATTGGAGCCTTTAGGCCTGGAGAGAAGGGCCAGGCTGAGGCTGGCATATGGAGGGAGAGCCCTGGGCACAGGGGGCATGAGCTTCACCCAGCTGGGGCTACCTTCTGCTGGGCTTGTCCATCTGGCACCAGCTGGCTTCCCGGCACTGTCCCCGCAACCAACCAGACTCTTTCGTCTGCTGTTGCCATGGCAATTGGCTGCCATCTTGTACTTGGGGCACTGTCTCATATCTGGAGTTTCCCATGGGGCTCCTGGAGGATGGGAGATAGGTCTCCAGGGATTTATCCTTTCCTCTTTGTATCTGTCCAATGAAAATTCACATTAATATACAATTTTTTAAAATAGCCAAAATGAAGGCTTACTTTATGTAAGGCTCTGCTAAACACTCCGTGTTATTTAATTTGGCTAAGAAAGCATTAATGAGATAAAATTCAATAGGTTCCCACCCAGTTTCCTGTTGCTATGATGGACCTTTTCTCTCTCCAACCAGGAAATGCCAGGTCTCGCTTATTCCTGCCTTGGGAAGTCCTTCCCAGTGTCTAGCCGAGATTTGTACTGCTGAAGTCCCCTTTCTTTGACCCTCGGCTTGACATGGCTAACTTGTGAGGTAAGGAAGGAACTGCCACTGAGCCTTAGTCACTTTATTGAGCTTCCTGGACTCTAGCTGCTGGGATAGGGAAACTGAGACTGGGCTAGACTGGCGAGACGTTCCAGTGCCCCTTAAACACTCGAGGGCCCCAAGTCTAAAAACTTGTTTAGAGAAGGGGAGTCAGTGTCACAAAATGCTCTGAAATCCCGTTTCGTTGTCCTCATCCCAAAGAAAGAGGTGGGAGCCGGAGATCATTGGGAAGTGATAGCCTCTGGCTCTGGGGACCGGGGCGGAAGGCAGCCCCTCCACCTCCAGCTCCCGGGGAGGTTTCGACAGGGTCCCTGAGAGATCCTGGGATGGTGAGAATTTCCTCTGCTGGAGCTCAAGCAGAAGGCAGAGCATGGTCACCTTGAGCCAGAGGGGCACCTACAAGGGGCACCGAGCGGGGACCGGCTTTTGGAGGGAATCTTGAATGAGGAGCAGGTGGAGAGAGAAAGGAGGCCATTCTCAACTGAGGAAGGGTGGGCTGGCAGAGAGGGGCTGGGGGTAATTTATGGTATCTTGTTCCCCGCCCCACTTTCCCAGCGCCCACCCTCTTCCCAGCCCCCTGCTACTGTACGGTTGCTAGGGGTTGCTAGGAGATGCTGGCTCTGTCTGGGCTGGGAGGGTGTAACAGGCGGAGACTGTTCCATCTGGACTCCTCCTCCCCCACCCAGGGGAGGGCCCGGCCCCGAGTTTCATCTACCACCCCTTCCCAGGCCCTGACAGACCCCAGTCTCCTCTCATTCCCCCAAATCCAGCCAGCCTGGGGCTAGCAGGTTTCCCAGACAGCCTGAGGATCTAGAGCAAGGACGGGGAAAAGGGAGCTGTGGAGGGAGAAGCCAGCAGGCTTAGTAGGGGCACTGAGGGACAGCTGGCTCATCTCGGGACCTCTAGGAGCCAGCCCAGGCTGCGGGGAGACCCAGAGGGGGTTAGGGACACAGGCCTGACAGAGCCCAGGTTGGAGGGAGGCTGAGTCCTTACCTTTGGGGAGCTTCCAGTAGGATGTGTGAGGCAGACCTCCCATTCCCACCCCTCCATAGGACGGTCAAGGTCAAGGTTAGGGACCTGGCAAAAGTGGGGATGGGGGTGAGACAGGGGAAGGAGGCAAATCTGGAAAGTCTGAGGAGAGTCTAGATAAGAGGAAGGTGACAGGGGTCTGAGCAGAGCTGGGCAGTGCAGGGGTAGGGCCTGGATCCCCTCCTCTTTCTGAAATTCTCTTCTCAGATTTTTAAAGCCCTTGGAGAAGTCAGTTGAGGTGAACTCAGGGCTCCCGACTCTGGGAGGAGGAGGAAAGGAATTCTGTGTCCTTCTGATTTCTGTGTAGCCCCTGCTGATTTTGTTCTTTCCTAGGCACAGCCTCTCTCCACCCCAGGAAGGAAGGAACTGACCTCGATTCAGCACCCACTTCCTTGCATAAGCCTTTTTTTTTTTTTTTTGTATTTTAGGGCCTCACCCGCAGCATACGGGGTGAGGGGTCCAGGCTACGGGTCCAATCGGAGCTGTAGCTGCCAGCCTTCGCCACAGCCACAGCAACACAGGATCTGAGCTGCGTCTGCAACCTACACCACAGCTCACGGCAACGCCGGATCCTTAACCCACTGAGCGAGGCCAGGGATCGAACCTGAGTGCTCATGGATACTAGGCAGGTTCGTTAATCGCCCAGCCATGACGGGAACTCCCTGTGTAAGCCCTTTCTTAGCCATTATGTCAGTGAATCTTCCAACGGTCCTGAAAACTGCGTGATACTGTCGCCCCTACACAGAGGCATAATCAGAACCCCAAGTCGCAGGACTAGTAAATGGAGCTGGGCTTCAGGTGGGGCCTGGTGGATCCCACAGCACACGCGGTCTCCGCCTCCTGTACTGACTGCCTAGAGAACGTGTTCCAGACACAGTCGGGGGCACTGAGAGGGGAGGGCACCAGGCAGGCAGGGGGCCTCCTCTGCAAGTTCTCAGGGGGAGAAGGGGCGCCCCCTCTCAGGTGCAGCAGTGAAGTCGGAGGATCGCTAAGGCAGCCCTCCAAGGGTGAAGGCGGGCCTGGGGAGAGAGAGGCCAGGCAGCCCTGGAAGTCAGCAAAATCCTCCCAGCCGGGCTCCGGCCAAGGGAGTCCCACCTCCCTGAAGCCAAGTCCCCAGGGCTACCGCCTAGCCTCTCACCTGCCCGAGACCTGAGTTCCCGGCCTGGGCATTCTCCCCTCCCTGCTCCATGGCCCTGGGTGGAGCACCGAGAAGAGACGTTGAGACCCAGCCACTGTCACGGGGGCCCCCTTTGTGCGGAGCCCTCCCTGGTCTCTTGCCTTTCCTGGCCCCTGGGCGGTTAGCCTCTCTCTGCCTCCTGCTAGGGTCTCCATCCAGAGAGAGGCTTTTTCACTCTTGACCTATGTTTTTCTTCCTTTTCAGACCAAAAAGAAGAATCTACTTCACCCAGCTGGCCTGGGTTCCCTCCGAGAAGCTGTCTTGATTGACTGAAAGATGAGGCTAAACTCTGGCAAGTTGAGCGGCTCCTCCAGGAATCCTTTAAGCAGCATAGAAGTGGGGAGGCCCCACCTCCAGCCTGGGCGGCCGTTATACCTGGAGCCGCCTGGCAAAGACTCTGCTTCCCCATTGCTCCAGTGTCTGCAGCTGTCCAGCCTGGCCAGTCCTGGCTTCCCCTGTGTCGTCTGAACTGAGAATCTTCTGAGATGGCAGTCCCATCTCACGCCTAATAAAGACTCTCAAGGAGTTCCTGTCGTGGCGCAGCGGTTAACGAATCCGACTAGGAACCAGGAGGTTTAGGGTTCGATTCCTGGCCTTGCTCAGTGGGTTAACAATCCAGCGTTGACATGAGCTGTGGTGTAGGTCACAGACGCGGCTCAGATCCTGTGTCACTGTGGCTGCGGTGTAGGCCGGCGGCTACAGCTCCTATTCGACCCCTAGCCTGGGAACCTCCACATAACGTGGGTGTGGCCATAAAGAAAAAATGACAAAAGGCAAAAAAAAAATTTAAAAATTAAAAAAAATAAAGACCCTCAAATGTTGAACAACAGTACTGGTGGTAGTGGATGTACCTGGGCAGGGGTGGGGCTGTAGGAGAGGAGGGCGGTGTCACGCTTCCTCTAAGAGGCCAGCGCTGTAGAAACCACCATTGCCACAGAAGCGGGCAGCCTCACCAAGGCAGCTCCCACGGTGCGGGGGGTGCCTGGGGAGGAGAGATCTTGACTCCTTCCGCCCCTCCCAGCCACCCCTCCTGGGAACACCATCCTTGATCTGGTCAGCTCCAACTCAGAGCGGCATGCTGATGCGCTCAGCCCAAGAGGCCCCTCGCTGCCATCCCAAGGACCAAGAGAATGGGAGAGGGTGGGGTTGCTCCGCCAGAGTGCCTCTGTGGGAGGTCACTGAGTGGCCCTCTGTCTCAGCCATGCAGGGACCCTTTCCTTAGAAATGTTCTCCTGGATTTGAAGAGAACACAGAAAGAACAGCCCTGCTTCACAGGGCCACCCACACCTGTCCACCCTCGGTAGAGACCGAAGGAGATGAGTATGCCTAGCAAGAGAGACTCAGGTTAGACAGCAGGGAGGACTTCCCAATAATGCCTGGTAGGGAACCTGAGGGATCAGGGGAACAATGGCAAGGAGCTGTGCTCTCTATGTTCTCCCCCCGCCCCCCAAATAGGCCCCCTCTAACTCTCTAAAGAGTTACTGCTGCAAAGGGTTAGGAGACTCCAGAAGGCCAGCACCTTTTAAGCTTTCCACCACTCTCTTAAAAAGTTCTTCCTCCCATTTAATAACAATCCCTCCATGGAATTAGAGCTTGAGTTAGAGCTGAAAGTTTTCTAAATAAAAAGCCTTAAGATAACATACATGGTACCATTCTAACAGCACAAAAGGCAAAGTATGTCTCTTTCCCACCTCTGTTCCCAGACTCCCACCTCCTCAAGAGGCAACCGCTGGTACCTGTGTCCTCCCTAAGATACTCTATATGCCTCCAAGCACACGTGTCTACACCCTGCCCCCTTCCATTTAAACTCTGACCGCAGCATTTTTAGCTCCTCTAGACCAGGGCTCCTAGCCTGAGGTCAGGATGAACCTCAGGGGATCCTTGCACCTGCTGAAACGGCACACAGAATGCTGGCTTGGCACCTGGGCATCGTTTCCGGAAAGAAAGAATGCTTTAGGAGCCACCTGGTCTGGCCCAGCTCCGCATTTTACAGAGAAAACTGAGGCCAGAGAGGGGAAGGTCTGGGTCCAAAGTCCTCAGCGTGTTGGAGGCCTGTCAGGAGAGACCCAGGCTCCCCAAACCGACATTTCAAGGAGCCCCAGAGTGCCCCACAAGGACAAGGTCTACGAGGCCAAGGACGCAGACAGGAAATGACAATTCTGTTCGTGTCACAATTGGACATATTCTATTCGAGGGGCTGAGCCTGGGCTTACCAGGCCAGACAAGTGCTTCTGAGGCTCCCTGACCTCTTTTCAGGACCCTTCCTGCTGCCAGGCCTTACAGGGACCCACTGTAGCCCTAGGGGTCAGTCCCTGGAGGAGGGGTGAATGGAGACAGGCCCTGGCACAGAATCACATAAAGGAGGTTGCCTACATCTGGCCATCCCCTGCTTTTGTTCGGATCCCAGCACCTAAGTACCGACCTTCCATGGCTTTCTCACCCTTTATGTGTTGGAAGGCCTGGGCATAGGAGAGGCAGCCGGTGACTGGGGCCAGCCTTCTGCTCCCACTAGTGGCCTGGCCTCCTGGCTTGGAAAGGAGGTTCCTGGTGGAGGAGCTGGGGCAAGCAGCACAGGGAAAGGATAACAGGACACTGGTGACAGCAAGTGGCAGAGGGGCCATAGAGGGTCCACTGCTTTTTGGAAACAGAAAGACCCAGACCCAGACAGGGGCAGAAGGGGTGGGGAGAGGCCCCTGCCTCCACCAGGATGCCAGGACTGGGGTGGGAGGGTCCAGGCGGACACTTAGGAATGTGCTCTCAGAGTCCCACTGAGCATATGCAGATGAGGTCTGTCTGTATGCAGATGAGGAAAGAGGGCATTCTCTTCTCAGGGTTACCATAGAGCCCACCCCTGCCCCCTTCCCTCAGGGCCCCAGCTGCAGGGCAGCCTGGGAAGAGGCCAGGCCTCGGGAGGAACAGGCCATAATAGAAGGTTAGACTTCGGGAAGGACTTACCAAAGGAAAATGGCCAGTTCTGGGAAAGGAACTGGAGATGAAACGAGAAATACAGAGCGGCTGCTGAGAGAGCTTGGCAAAAAAGATGGGGGTGGACCGTGAAAGAACATCTCAGTCACCCAGAAACACAGACAGACTGCAGAAAGCTTTCAGAGGGAGGCAGGAAAAAAAAAAAAAAGAACTTCGACTGAGCATCCACATTGTGCCAGGTCCCACGTGGAGTGTCTTGCACTCACAGTCTCATTGTTCCTGTTGATAACCTTGTGAGGCCTCTCACAGATGAGGCCCAGACAGACTGACACGTTCAGGTCGCACGGTTTGCAGACGGCAGGGCCCCGGCTTAGACTCTTCCTACTCCTTCCGGCAAGCAGCTCCTCCTAACCTGGGGGAACTGAAGGGCCTTAGGGGTGGGTGAGAGGTGCTGATAGACCCTGAGCGGAGATCTGGCTGGGTCTTAGGCCCAGATGGGACCTGCAGAGGGCTGGGGGCTGACAGCGGAAGGTAGGGTGGGGCTTGAGCGCAGCTGAATAGGCAGAAACCAGGAGGGGGACGTCGGGACCGGGGAAGGATGCTAGGGATTAGGTGGAGTGGGAAACTGAGGCCCAGAGAGATTGGGAGGGTTGCCCTCCTCACTCAGCAGAGCCAAGGCCAAGCTGGGCCTGAACCCAAGGCACTGGGCCCCTTCCAGGGAGTGCAGAGGCTAGGAGTGGGGGTGTCTTTGAGAATAGCCTCTCCTCTTCCTCCGGTGGCCCCCGGCCCCCCACATCCAATGGTGTAGCCAAGGCCTTTGTGGGGAAGCCATGGGGAAGAGAGGCCCCTTGTTGGCCCATTCATCATGCTGGAGGCTCGGCCAATGCCAGCCCAGGCACCGGCTGGGCTCTCCTTCCTGGGGGTGCCAGCCGGCCCCCACCCGCTGCCACTGTCCGCTCCCCAGCTCTGTCGTTTCCTGGAGCCTCAGGGCTTTGGCCCTGGTCCCGGCTGAAGGATGGTGGGGAGCCCCGGCCCCCGCGCCCCCCACACCTCGCCTTTCACACGCTGGCACCAGAGCCGTGGGAACGCTGGACGGCAGCTGGGCACCGGTGCCCGGCTCTGCCCACCCCCAGCCCGGCCCGACCTCAGAGAAGGGAGAGGAACAGGCTGCCCCCAAAAAAGCCCCCTCCAGGATGGGGCCCTAGAAATCCTTAGCACTAATTATGAATCTGGGGACAAACAAGGCATTTGCAAGTCAATTAGTGACAGAACTTTCCCAGGAAAGAGCTTCATCCAGGCTCGACTTCAGACAGGGCCACATGCTGGGTCATCTTGTCCCTCCCCCTGCCTCTGCCCTGCTCGAAGCTCAGGGACAGAGGCCGCCCCATGTCCTGCCAGCCCCTAAGTGACGGAGGGTCCCAGAGTCCTGGCGGGCATGAGGGGCGGGAGGGCAAGGCCATGCTCTGCCGAGGTCAGCTGGAGGTCACCGTAGGGTCTGCCGTCGGAGAAGACCCGTCAGGGCCCTGGCCTCAGTTCCACCTGTGACAGAACCTGGCGGCTCTTAGATGGAATCACCAAGGAGACAGCTGACCCGGACAGGCTGGCATGGAGGGATTGACGGGAAAATAGAAGTCATTGTCAGAGTTCCCATCGTGGCACAGAGGAAATGAATCCGACTAGGAATTATGAGGTTGCAGGTTTGAAACCTGGCCTTGCTCAGTGGGTTAAGGATCCGGCATTGCCGTGAGCTGTGGTACAGGTTGCAGACGTGGCTCAGATCCTGCCTTGCTGTGGCTGCGGTGTAGGCCGGTGGCTACAGCTCCTGTTAGACCCTTAGCCTGGGAACCTCCAGATGCTGCAGGTGTGGCCCTAAAAAAAAAAGAAGTCATTGTGAAAGGGCCAGGGGAGAGACAAGGGGTCGCAGACATCTCAGCTTGTGCCCAGGCAGGAGGCACACAGCCCACCCGAGGAGGGAGGGGGCGGGGGTTCAGCCACCCCCAAGGGAACTTCAGGGGCAGAAGGCGCCCTGCCATCTGGGGCCACTTCCCATTGAGGGAGACAGAGCCCATGAGGTGGCTGCTCCCAGGAGGGGAGGCCTTTCGCTGGCAGAGGGGCTGTCTGATGAGAGGACCCCTTAACTGGAGGAAGAGAGTGAGGGAAGGGGCTGTTCGAGGCAAAAACCCTAGAGCCAGCCTCGCCATCTGAGAAAGATTAAGGGATTATAATTAAAACGTGTTTGAGGGACTCCAAGCAGGTGGGTTGGGGCTGGTGCTAACGATCTAATTGCTGCCTTTAGCCAGGGCTTTAGCCGGGGCCTGGCTGCTCGGGCTTCGTAATGAGTGGGGGTGGGGGTTTTTTTCCGAGGAGGGTGGGTGAGAAGAGGCGGAGCTGAGGGGCCAGGAGGGGGCCTCTTTCTCTCCTTTTTGATCACCTCAGCTGGCAGCGTCTGGTGCCTGCGGAGAGGCTCCCCCTACCGCCCTCCCCGAAAAACCGCCGGGAAGATAGTGGCCTCACGGAGTTCTGGGAGGCCCGGAGAAGAATTTGGGGGGCCAAGAAGAAGCAAGGAGGACAGTTAGGTCCCCACTGAGAGGGGACATTGAGACGGGGGCTGGTGTCCTTGAAGCACTGATAACAGCCAACATCAACTATAAAGGTATCTGTGTGTCAAGCGCTGTACGAAACCCCTTTCTAAACCTATTTAACGGAGTTCCCGTCGCGCAGCGGAAACGAATCCGACTAGGAACCATGAGGTTGCGGGTTCGATCCCTGGCCTCGCTCAGTGGGTTAAGGATCCGGCGTTGCCGTGAGCTGTGGTGTAGGTCACAGACGCAGCTCGGATCTGGCGTTGCTGTGGCTGTGGTGTCGGCCAACGGCTACAGCTCCTGTTAGACCCCTAGCCTGGGAACCTCCATATGCCGTGGGTGCAGCTGCCATGGGGTGACCCTAAATAAATAAATAAATAAATAAATAAATTACTCAGAAATAAGGCTGGAGGTAGTTCCCGTTGTAGCACAGTGGAAATGAATCCGACTAGGAACCATGAGGTTGCATGTTCAATTCCTAGCCTCACTCAGTGGGTTAAAGATCTGGGTTGCCGTGAGCTATGGTGTAGGTTGCAGGTGTGTCTCTGAACTGGCGTTGCTGTGGCTGTGGCGTAGACCAGTAGCAACAGCTCCAATTAGAGCCCTTGCCTGGGAATATACTTGGCCGTGGTGCTGCCCTAAAAAAAAAAAAGGAAATAAAGCTGATTTTAAATATTATTCCATCTTTTAAATTATTTATTTATTTTGTTTTTTTGGGCTGCCTCGGCAAAATATGGAGGTTCCCAGGCTAGGGGCTGAATCAGAGCTGTAGCTGCCAGTCTACACCACAGCCACAGCAACGCCAGATTCGAGCCGCATCTGTGACCTACACCACTGCTCAGGGCAATGCCAGATCCTTAACCCACTGAGCAAGCCAGGGATCAAACCCGCATCCTCATGAATATTAGCCGGGTTCCTTTCGGCTTCACCATAACAGGAACTCCCCATCTTTTTTAAAGGCTTGGGAAGGACAGCATTTAACCCCAAAAGCTAGAGCATTAGAGAACCCCTGAGACTGCTCACTGGGGAGCAAAGAGTGGAAATTTAGTTCCTTCCCGCCACCTTGCCCTTCTCCCGCATTGCCCCTGCCTCCTCCCAGGGCCTGGTCACTGTGCCCTGCACTAGGCCTGGGTCCTCCAAGGACCTTTCCGTGTCCACCCAGAGAGCACAGCGCTCCCTCCATTGGGTGGGCATTGTGGGCAGAGCCCCTGGATTCTCACTAGCCCTCCATGCCCTCACCCCACCCCCACCTCGTCTATGTGGCACATCACTGAAGCTGCCCGTGCCAGCAGCTGAGGGGGGCACAGTGACGGCCTGGCTGCCCTGGGTGCTGCTGCTCTCCCTCCTCTGCCCACGCCCGAGGGACTCTTGCCACCCAGCCCAGCCATGGGCCCTGCTAACGTGCTGTGTGCCCTCTCCCGGGCCACCTCCCGCGTCTGTGCATCAGTGTCCCACATCCACCGGGGACATGGATGCAGCCTTGCCCTGCCTCCCCCTGTGTGGCTGAGGAAAGGAGCTCCGGGCACCCGGTCTTAGCATTCTGATCTGAAAAATGGGGATGCAAACAGTAGCTATTTGCCAGAGCTGCTGGAGGAATTAAATGAGATAATGTATGTAAAGTGCTTGGCTCAGCAGGGGCACGAAGCGGGGGCTCATAAATGGTGGCTGTTATTATAGTTATTAAATGGGAGGGACCCTGCAAAATGTGCTAGCCTGGGGAAGGGACTCCTCATTATTGCTCTGGCTGGGAATAATGAGGCCTTGTAGTAATAGCCCCTCGCACTCCCAGGCCCCTCTGACAAAAGGACGCAGCGGCTGCGGACAGGCCCGACAAAGTGAGAAGTGAATGGTGCATAATGGGACACTTAGGGGCTTAGCCCAGGCCGGGGGGTGCTGGGAAGGACCCTCCGGCTGCGGCTCCAGGTGCTGAAGGACCCCACAGGCCAGAAGCCCAAGCCCATAGACCGCCTTTCTCTGCTTCCAGGCGGCTCAGCCAAGAGCCTTCAGCTGCAAACCCAGGTCATCAGGGCCTTGGCTGACGTGGACCGAGTGCCCCTAAGTGCCAGGTGCTGCTCTACGCGCCGGGGCGCTGGCCTGCACCAACAGACCCCAGACCTCTGGCCTCACGAGTCTAGTGTGGGAGTTAGATATGAATCCAAACAAATAAGCAAAATACATAGAGATGATGATGAGTGATCATCTGGAAAAAATAGAAAGGAAAGGGGACATAAAGGGCTGGAGTCTGGTGGTGAATTCAATTTAAAAGGTGCTTGGAGTTCCCGTTGTGGCTCAGCGGGTTACAAACCCAACTAGTATCCATGAGGAGGTGGGTTTGACCCCTGGCCTCGCTCAGTGGGTTAAGGATCCAGCCTTGCTGTGGCTGTGGCACGGGCCAGCAGCTGCAGCTCAGATTCAGCCCCTAGCCTGGGAACTTCCATACGCCGAGGGTGTGGCCTTAAAAAGCAAAAAATAAGAATTACAAATAAAAGTAAAATAAGGTGCTTTCAGAAAGCCAGATTTTGATCAAATTTTTCTTGTGCAAAATGTTAAATAGATGCAAAAATAAAGACTAGTCAAATGAAGCCTCACTCATCATCCAGTTTCAACAAATGCCATTCTTTTTTTTGTTTGTTTTGTTTTTTAGGGCCGTACTCGAGGCATATGGAGGTTCCCAGGCTAGGGGGTCTAACTGGAGCTACAGCTGCCAGCCTATGCCAGAGGCAAGCCGCATCTGCAAACTACACCACAGCGCATGGCAACGTCACATCCTTAACCCAATGAGCGAGGCCAGGGATCCAACCCACAACCTTGTGGTTCCTAGTTGGATTCATTTCCGCTGCGCCACAATGGGAACTCCAACAAGTGTCCTTCTTGTTTCATCTGTACCTCTGCCTACTCTTCTCCCACCTCCCATGTCATTTTGAAACAAACCCCAGACTTGACTTCTCCTTTCCTGAAAGATGTGATTTGAGCAAAGACCAAAGGAGCTGAGGAAGGCATTTGGGAGGTGAGCGCTCCAAGCCAAGGATGCAAGTGCAAAAACCCTGTGCCTGGGACTGGAGGACCAGGCTCTAATCTCAGCTTTGCCTGTGTGAACTCACATGGGTCTCTTAACTGCTCTGAACCTCAGTTTTGTCATCTGGGAAATGAGGCTGATGCCCTCACCCCACAGGGAATTTGTAGGGAGTTTGTTGGGGTAGAATGAGAATCTCTACAAGTGTTTTATAAAGTGGAACAACGCACCAGGGTCAAGATCTGCTCTTACTTTTTTTCCCTTTTTTTAGGGCCACAATCCCAGCATATGGAGCTTCTCAGGCTAGGGGTCAAATCGGAGCCTTCGCCACAGCCATAGCAGCGTGGGATCTGAGCCACGTCTGCGACCTACACCACAGCTCACGGCAATGCCAGATCCTTAACCCACTGAACGAGATGAGGGATCAAACCCGCACCGTGGTTCCTAGTCGACTCACTAACCGCTGAGACACGCAGGGAAGCCCTCAGGGTCTGCTCTCAGAAGCTCTGTCTTGGTGGAGGCGGGGCAAGGCCCCAGGGCACCCAAGGCCAGGAGGGGGTCGGGAAGGGTGTCTGGGGGCGGCTTCCTGTAGAAGGTACCGCTGAACCGAACCTAGTCTAGCCGGCCACGGTGACCGGGAGGGGGCTTGAGCCCAGAGTCAGGCCATGCTTGCTGGCCTGCTCAGCACCTCCACCCCTGTGGGTGGGCCACAGGATCCCAGGCTGCTGGAAACAAGAGAAGGGCTGAAGGCCTGAATGACCAACTGTTTTCTGGGGAGGCCCCCTTTCGAGACCCTTATCACCACCTCCACCTCCCTCCCAGGGTGATTATCACCCAGAGGGGCCTTTCCTGGGGGACACAAAGAGACCCTGCACTCCCATCCTCCAGGCAGGATAATGGGCCATTCACAGAGGGGACCCCGGCCCCACACCTGGCCCTCTCAGGCAGTCCCCGACAGCCCCATTGTCCCAGGCCCGCCTTGCACACGGGTATCAGTGGCAGGGAAGCCCTGGCCCCAGCTGGAGCACTCCTGGCCCTTCCCCCACCCACCTCTCCAGCCGCCTGGACTCGGGGCCTTCATTTGGGGGGAGGTGGGCCCACCATTCATCCCCGCACCCTCTCACTCGGAATTTCACTCCTCTCGAAAGTCCTTACAGAGTGATGGGAAAATGGGAGGGAATAATTAGGAAAATCATTAGCGTCTCAAGGCCCATCTGAGAGGGATTAAGGGATTAAAAGCCTTCCAACCAATCTCTCCTACTTTAAGGTTGTTGTAGGGGTTTTGTTTTCAAGACCTTTTTTTTTTTCTCTCTCTCTCTTCTTTTTCCCTGGGTTGGGGGAGACCAAAGTCTTGGTGGATCCTTCCTTCAAAAGCTGCAGGAAAAAGTCAAGACATTGAAGTCCAAGTGGAGAAGAATGGGGGAAGAGCAGGTGTGCGGGGGAGGGTCCCTTCCCAAGCCTTCCTGGGCTGCCTTGGGCCACTTCTCCAGACGTGAGTGGATGGGGAGGGGCCCAGACAAGCCTGCTGAGAGCGGACTGGCTCCCTTGGAAGGCCCCTCAGGGACCCAACCCTGCCTGCCAGGCCACCTACCATCTCCTCCAAATCCTGGCTGACTGGGTCCAACTGAGGTAAAATGGACCAAGGGCTCTGGGCCGCACCTCCTGTTCTGAAAGCCAAAAGCTGGAGGTCAGAGGGGAGGGGGCGGGGCGGGAAGGCTGTGTCAACAAAGCCTTTTACTGTTTGGCAGTACAGCCCTTGTTGTAGAGAAACGCATCGTCCAGCGGGGTGAGCAGGTAGACAGACAGCTGTGGACGATACACTGTGAGGCTGACTGCAGTGAGAAATGGGGTCGGGGGCTGAGGGGTCTACAGAAGAGGCAGAACTCATCCGGGCTGGAGGGATTCCGGACAGTCCCCTGCAAGGAATGACTCATTCCTTTTTTTTTTCTTTTTGCCTTTTCTAGGGCCACACCTGTGGCATATGGAGGTTCCCAGGCTAGGTGTCCAATCAGAGCTGTAGCCGCCGGCCTACGCCACAGCCACAGCAACGCGGGATCTGAGCCGTGTCTGCAACCTACACGGCAACGCCAGATCCTTAACCCACTGAGCAAGGCCGGGAATCGATCCTGCAACCTCATGGTTCCTAGTCGGATTCGTTAACCACTGAGCCACGATGGGAACTCCCAGGAATGACTCATTTCTGAGAGATTCCCTAAGGCCTGACCCCGGGTCAGTACTCAGCAATTGTGAGGTTAAGTGTTCCGTTCAGGTGCATCCTCCTATTTCACAGGCAGTGTCTCACTGTCTCACAGAAACGGTGCCCCAACTGTAGGAGGAGGAATTCAAATACTAGGTCACCTGGCTGGAGGCAAAGCCAGTGTTTGGGTTTCTGGAGAGCAGAGGTGCACATTAGGGGGAGCGGGGCACTCAAGCTCTCTCCACGGTTTACACGAGCTCCATCCTGACCCAGCCCCAAACACCCTGGGGAGGGCAGATATGGGCACCACGTGACTCACATAGCCCCCGCCCCGCCCCCACGCCGTCCTCTTGGGGCCACCCTAGAGCGAAAGCTGCCCCTCCACTTCCACTGGAAGCCTCAGCTCAACCCCCTCCAAACCTCTGTGCCCACCAACCCTTGCCTCAAAGGTCTGAAGCCAGGCGGGGCGGGCGGGGAAAAGGAGCAGCCCTTCCCAAGATGGAGGCAGGCGGAAGCCATGCCGGAGCCAGCGCCTTGCCAGCGGTGTGAGTGAGAGATGCTGACGGCTGCGGCCAGCCCCGGCATTAATAATCACGTTTATAAATGGTCTTAATTAGCAACTGCCAACAAGAAGCCCGGTACTAATTCCACTAATAATTGAGGCTTGCGGGGCGTGGACAGGAACGGGAGCTGAGGGGACGGATGGCTTGCACACCCTGTGTGGAGCCTGCAGATACCGCGCAGACAGACGTGGGGTCCAGTTACAACAGAGGCCAGCGAGTGGCCGGGGAGATGAGACGAAGGGGGACCCTGGCCCCCCACCGGCTCCCACACCAGGGTTCCTTGACCCCCCGTGGCGCAGCCTCCTCAGATGGTGTTGGGACAAAATGAAGCGTGAGGAATCGCAGGGAGGAGGGGAGACCCCTGTCTGTGCCTTCAGAGCCAGAATCCAGACGGCAGCCTGTGGGATGAAGGCGAGCCTGTAAAAGCCTGAGTGAAATGAGCTAGAAGGGGATTGGGAAACAAGCCCCACAGTGTCCCGGAGCCACATTCCTCGCTCTGGGGAGACGGAGATGGATGGTGCTGAGCCGGGAAGGAGGGGACCCCGGGGTGGGGGTGGGGGGCAGCTTCTCCAGCTGAGGGCTCTCCTGCCAAGAAGAGCAGGGTGGGAAAAGGGAATTTAAGAATCCAGCCCATGCCCCTGAACAACAAAGCCCATTTCCTCTCTCAGCCTCGGAGCCAAGCTGGGTCCGCCTGGGCCCTGCCTAGGGACCTTGCAAAGATCATCCAGAACAGGCCCAGAAAGCCCCAGAAATCTGGGCCAAAGAGAGATGGCCACTTTCAGGGCAGGGCTCTCTAGTCAAACCTCTTGTGAGGACTGCCCCCAACAAGGGCATCTGCAAATGTCCCAGAAGAGAAGAAGGTGGGTCACGGAGGGAGGGCGTGGGCTCAGGGGCTGGAGGCTCTAGCCCGGTGTGGCGGCGACCTGTGAGGATTTGGGTTTGGCTTCTTCCAGAGGTGGCTTTCGGGGTCCCTGGAAGAGTTTCCCTGAGGCTGGCAGCCCCAGCTCAGAATGGTTTGGAAGTTTCCGGGGTTGGAGCAGAGATGTAGTGAGGAGTTGCAGGAGGGCCCACTTTTAAGCGCCCAGCCCACCTCCCCTGACCCCAGCTTTCTCTTATCGAAAAGTCTCCTAAATGCCATCGCTCGCCTTCCCCCACACCCCAATCAGCTCTCTCCTGCCTTAGGGGGACTGAAAACCTGGACTGCCTGGAACAGATTCTAATTGTGATGTTGCTCCTGTTGATTTTGCCCGGCAAACCTTGGCAAACCTTATGAGTCCCAGATGCATCACTGCTTCAAAGGCCCAGGCACCGTCTCAGACGTTGCCCCCACCTGAGCGGCCTCAGCCTGTGATCACGAGTCTGTGCGGGAGGTTTAAGAAAGGTGGACTCAGGTCCCGCACCTTGCAGGGTTGAAGGCCCACTTACTGGAGCCCAGCCTTGAAGTACCCAAGACCAGGGGGCCAAGTTCCCAGCTAGAACGGACCCGGCTCCCAGCCTAGGGTCCCTTGCCCACTGTCCAGGTGTTTTCCTCATGGTCGGACCAGTACCGTCTGCCAGACGGGCACAGGCTCCTGGGCTGGGGTAGAGGGTTGTACCTCTTTCACTTGCGGAAGGGGACTTTCTGTGGCAAGCTCCACCCCCTGCACCTCTGCATCACTGGAGAAGTTTATTTCAGTCCTGCGTGGCTGGGTTTCTCCCAGTAAAAGTAGGCCTACTTAACTAGTGGTGGGTGGCGGAAGGAAGCAAGAAGGAAGTCCTGGACTGGGTCCGGGGCTTAGGGGTCAGAGAGAATCCCTTGGGACATTTCTGTCCAGTAACCTGCTTCGGGAAAACCATGAGTATTTCCCCCGAGGTTCTGGAAGGGAATGGGCTCCGGAGACACCTCTGGTCCATGTAATGGGAAAAAAATGGATGGAGTTGGGGGTGGCTGTTCACAGATAGGGAGGATGGAAAGCGCATCAACCCTGGGCTCGGTTTAACCTCCAAGAACAGCAGCTCAGGGAAATGAACCCACTCCTGCAGGCTACCAAGCTAGTGCATGGGGGAGGCAAGCTGGGGGGAGCCCACCAGGGTCTGACCCTAAAGTCAAGGCTCTTGGAGGAGACGGTAGATCTGGAGGGAAGAGACGGCCACCCCTCCTTGGCCCCAAAGCCTGGTTTGGGTCGCCTTCTCCCTTCCTCCCCGGGCTGGCGAACTCCATCGGCGATCAGACGGCGGCATATAGACAATGGCGCTCTGTCCGGGGCGGGCGCTCCGGGACGACAGCTCATCCCTATGCAGTGACCGCCTCCCCCACCCGGGCCTGGCCGCCAACCCCTTTCAGGCGGTGGAAGCCGGAGCGGCGGCGGAGGGGGATTCTCACAGGCCGTTGGGCATTTGCATAGCCGGCTCGCCCGCCCGGAGACATTGGCCCGCATTGTTCCCGGGCGGCGGCGGAGTCGGCGGGCGCACGGGCCGGGCCACTCGGGGCGGCGCGGCGGACCCGGCTGGGAGCGGGCGGGAGGGCCAGACAAAGGAGACGGGGCGCGCGGAGCCGGGCGGCGGGCGGGTGGGTGGGGGAGATCCTGACGGTGGGAGAGAAATATCGGGGTGAGGTGGCGGGGGGGGGGGCGGGGGATGCGGCTGCAGAGCTAGTCTGTCCCGGGACTCGCCACCGCCCCCCACTTCGGACACCCACGCCGTGTCTAATTCCTCCCCGAGCTGGGGCCACCGTGCGTCGTGATTTGAATCCCAATAGCGGGGGAATCTCAGGCCTTTCCCAGGCTGCGCAGGTTTGGAGCGCCGGGTCCTCCAGGGGTCAGAGGAGCCGCTCCGGGCCCGGGGAACTCTGGCCACACAGGCACAGAAGCACCCTGAGGCCCCTGGGAAACTTTGGGCCTCCCAGCCAGATGTCGTGCAGGAAGCCCTGTTGTCGCCCCCGGACATTTTGTGGGGAGCCAGAACAGTGGCCACCTCCAGAAACCCTTCCCTAATGCCTCTGGCTCTGCTGGCTTGCCACTGACCCCAGTGCAGCCTGTCTTCCCCATCACTGGGGCTCTGGGAGGCGAACAGGGGCCCAGTGTCCTCGTCCATCATTGTCCCCAGAGTTCAGGCATTGGGGCTGGACAGACAGAGTTCATGAGTGGGCAAGTGTCCGATTGTCCTGCATTGAGAGCAATAATGGTGGTGATCAGAGGGGCTGTCCCTGAGGGGCAGAGGCCCCATTGTCCTGAAGGGGTGAGGAAGGTGCCCCCTTGGCCCCTGTCCCCGCCATCTCCTTGACCTGCTTATTGTCACCCTGTTGACCCAGCCTGAATGGATGGGCCACCATGTGGGGGACTGATGGTGCTAAGCCAAGGGCTACAGGAAAGATGGGGGAGGGGCTCAGTCTTGGTTTTGCCCAGAGGCTCCAAGGATACCTGTCTCTCCTGCCCTCTGAGCTCTCTGGCTGAAAACGGTGATGGGACAATCGCCCTCACACCCAAAGCCTCAATCCAATTAAATGGAACAATCTATGGACTGCCCACCAGGGTGCTAGGCATTGGAGGAAAAGCTGGAGGAGGGAGAGGAGGAAACACAACGAACAAAAACCCAAGGGCCTGGCCTAGGAGAGTTCAGCCCTGGACAGAAAATCCCCTAAGCCATGGGACCAGAGTGCTAGATCTTTTGTTAGTTTGTTTTGGTTTTTTCTTTTTTGTCCGCCCTGTGGTGTATGGAATTCCCATATGCCAGGGATCAGATCCCATAGGCCAGGGATCAGATCCGAGTCACAGCTGCGACCCACGCTGCAGCTGTGGCAATGTTGGATCCTTAACCCACTGTGCCAGCTGGGATTGAACCTGTGTCCCTGCGCTCCAGAGAGGCCTCAGATCCCGCTGAGCCACAGCGGGAATTCCCAGGGTGCTGGATCTTGTGTAGAGCTCATCAGTGTCTCCCAGGCCAGGAGAGGCTTCCAGGGGGCTGATGGAGCCTGAACTATCGGGTTATGGGAAATGCAGGGTCATTTCTTGTGGGGCAGCCCCACCGTGTCCCTCCTTTCTCAGGGACCTCTGGGTAGGCTATCCTGGAACATGTAGCCTTTCCTCTCATTGAAACTGGCTGGGGAACCACCCTCTCCTAGGGAGGATTCATTAGTCACTTCTCCAGGAAGCCTTCTTGGATTGAGATGGCAGCAGTGACCAGCCCGAGTTGGAGCAGCCCCCTTTTTCAAGCCTGGAGGAGACATGGTTGTGGTCAAGAGAGAAGAAGAGGCAAAGGATCAGGTGGGAACAGGTTGGTGGAATTCATAAGTGAATACTCAGAGCTTTCCGCCAGCCAGAATGCACCAGCAGGGAGGATCTCCTCCTTAAGTCTCCCCCTTTCCTACAAGCCTTTCAGATCTGTTTGAGGACTGCTGGGGGAGCTCAGGGGCAGAGCAGGTCAGCTGGCTGTACCCAGACTGGACTGGTGCGGGACCAGAGGGAAGGCTCTACAGGGTGAAAGGGAAGTTGGGCTTCTACCCTCCCAGACTTTCCCTCCCAGCAGGGACAGACGGTTCAGGGTAACTTTTTGCAATCTCAGTAGTCATCCTTCTGCTGCCAGCACAAGGATCTCCCTGCAGCATAACCCATCCCAGCTGGCAATGGGCAGGGGAGGCTGTGGAGGAAGGAGGGTAGCTGAGGGGCATGGGCATTCCAAATATATTGGAGCCGCACGGGCAGGGGTGGGCCGCTTGGAGCGCTTGTCCCTCGGCTCCCCTCCCTGGACCTCCCCTTTTCCTCAGCTCTGTGCTTGGCCTCTTTCCCCAGCCAAACTCTGTCCCTTCGACTATAGTGAGAATGGAGCCCCCACGCCTCTTGCCCTGTCCCAGGGCCAAGCCCCAGAAATCCCTCCACTTCCTCATTGGGTTCCTGGATCTGCACGGGTCTTGGTCTTGAGGAAGAGGTTTGCAGTCATGCTCACTCCTGCCAGAAGCTGGGGAAGAGCAGGAGAGGGCAGAGGGGGCCCAGTACTTTGGGGTTAGGAAAGGAGCCTGGGCTACGGGGGGGATGGATTCTCTGTTGGATGAAAGATCTAGCACCCGCCTGACACGGGGTGGTGACTGGGTGCTCAAAAGAGTCTTATGGCAGGAATGGTGAGGACCAGAGCTGAAGCAGACAGGAAGGCGTTAGGCTGCAGGAAGGACTTCCATTCTTGGTAGAGGATGGAGGGGCACGAAGGCCACATCTTTCCTCTGCTGGGTCTGGCGCGCCCTCTGGTGGTCAGATGGCTTCAGGCCGACCTAGGCCCTGGGCCAGCCTCCCCCATGCTTTGCAGCGATTCCCACTTGCCCTTCCTAGTCCTTATTCCTTGGGACAACGACAGAAGTAGGTTGCCTCTAGCTTCTGAGGAGTTAGTGGCAAAGACCTCCTTATGCTCCTTTTAGGCCATGCAGGGGCCCTCTTCCTACTCTGTTCAGAGGCCACCCAAGTTGAGGGTCAGAGTGGCAGCCATTGTGGAACAGGAAGAACTCTGCAGAAGCCGGTTACAAACACAGCCTTGCTGGGAGAGAATGAGCTCTCCATCTCGGGAGGCAGGTAATCCCAGACTGGTCCCACCTGAGGTTCTAACATTGTGAGTTGGAGGGTGGAATGAACACCCCAAATTCCCAGTGCCCGAAAAAAGGAGAGTCCTCGGTGAGAGTGGTATTTATCACCCTCAGAGAGCCAGGCCCTGGCTCAGGCTTCACTGTAACTGGGTGACGCTGGTCCAGTGGGTCAGGCAGTCACTTGGGCGCCTCACTTGCAGGGCCTGGGGCGAGGGCAGTGGGACTGTGTGAGGTTCTCCCCACACCATGGCCAGTTACAGACAGCCGACTCCCCACTCTCTCCCCAGCTCCCTTTGGAAAGGAGGCTCCTTTGGACTCCTGTCTTCTTTCTTGCAGCACAAGTGATGGGAGCTAGAAAAGAAGAGCTCCCCAATGGTAGCTGGTCATCATCTTCCAAAGAGAGCATCCTTTCAAGAGCTGGAAGCAAGTCAGGCCTGAGTGTCTGGTTCCTCGGGCCTCAGAGGTCCCTGGGCTGCATCCGCATGTTCCTCAGGTACCTGGAGGGCAGGGACGGAGGGGCAGGTGAAGGGCTGCTCCAGGGTGGCTGGAGACCACCGCTCAGGGGCGAGTTCCAGAGGAGAAGGAGCAGGTAAGGAAGGGAAGAGGAGGCGAGGCAGGGAAGGGAGGGCTGGAGGATGACAGGGCCCGAGGGGCTGCAGCGCCATCTCACCTCCCAGTAAATCTGGTCCTCATAGCACTGGGAGTCTGGCGGGGAGTCCAGGCAGGACAGCCTCAGCAGGAGCCCTAGCGGCGGCAGAGGATAGTGTGTGAGGCTTTTTGCAGCCCCCATGGGGGAGGCTGCCACCCGGTACCACGGGGCACGGAGGAGCTGAGAGGCATGAGCTCAATGGGGTGCCTGACAAAGGCAAATCCAAATGGTATTTATCCAGCAGCAAACTTTGCCAAGCCCTGTGCAGAGTGCCTGACAAGCATTGCCTCCCTGAGTAATCACAGCAGCCCTGCAAGGTCAGTCTGATCCCTGTGTTACAGAGAAGGGGACCAAGGCTCAAAGACGTTAAGTAACTTACTCAACTTTGCATAGCTGGGAATGGACCAGATAGAGTCTGTCACGAACCACAGCTTGTAAGCTTTCTGTGGCCTCCTGTCCAGAAGGACTGCAGAAAGTGTGGAATAAATAAGGTTTTTTTTTTTTTTGGTGTTTTTAGGGCCACATCTGTAACCTATGGAAGTTCCCAAACAAGGGGTCAGATTGGAGCTACAGCCTATGCCACAGCCACAGCCACACCAGATCCCAGCCACGTCCGCGATCTACACAGCAGCTCACGGCAACGCCAAATCCTTAACTCACTGAGTGAGGCCAGGGATTGAACCCGGATCATCATGAATCCTAGTCGGGTTCTTAACCCGCTGAATCATAATGGGAACTCCCAGTAAATGAGTAATTAAATGAATGGATGACGTGAACACTGGGAATGAAAATCTCAAGGTGAGAGCAGGAGGGTGGGGATAAGGAATCACATGTTTTATTTGGAAGGCCAAAAGGACTAAGGCTAGACATCAGGAAGGACTGCCTGACCTAGCATCAGAGGGCAGGTTGCCTCTGTGGAAGATCTAGGGGAGAGCCAGAAAAGCCCCTTCCCCCACTGCCCCTGCCCAGAGAGTCGGCTCTGCTCGCCCCTTCAAGGCCTCAGCTGAGGTTGGACTGCCCTCTAGTGGGCAGAGGGAGCAGCACAGGAAACCCACAGAGGAGAGAAATCTGTCAGCCCCTGAGGGCAGGCTTCCCGCCGCCTCTTGGCACCAGGAGGGAGCAAGTATCCCCTTCATCTTTGTGTCGGCTGTAGGGTGGGGTCATAGAGTAAAGAGGTTACCCCTGAACTCTACAGCCGCACCCTGCACCTGACACAGAGTAGGTGCTCAGTAGTTATCCGTGAGTAAATGAGTGTCGGGGGATGGGAGCCAGTGGCCCCCCTGCAGAGAAGCCCTCCTCCCTGATGCTCCCGCCAGCCCCCACCCCAGCCAAGGTCACTCACCTCCAAGGCCCCCACCCACTGAGGCAAATATCAGTGTGACAAACAGCCCGAAGAGCTGGTGCAAGGCCTGAGACGTCGCAGTCCGCTGGCCCTCGGCCACCAGTGGAAACACACTCCCTAGGCTGCGGGGAGAGGAGGGTGTGGGGAGACAGGGATGGAGCACGGAGCTGGGGCTGGTCAGGGCATCAGTGCGCTGCACTGCGCCTCGTCCTGCAGCGGCCAAAAGGGCCTCAAGGGAGCCTGCCAGGCTGAGTCTCACCTCCAGGCCCACAGCCTGGAACACCCTCCGGCCCTCGAGCGCTGGCAACCCCCTCACACATTTTAAGGTTCAGTGTGAGGGTCACTTTTGCCTGCCCTCTCCTCTGAGCCCTGATGTGCAAAAGTCAATTCTAAGCGTCAGTATCTCCCTCTCTCTCTCTCTCTTTTTTTTTTTTTTTGTCTTTTTAGGGCAGCTCCTGAGGCATATGGAAGTTCACAGGCTAGGGGTCCAATTGGAGCTGCAGCTCCTGGCCTACGCCACAGCCACAGCCACGTGGGATCTGAGCCTCGTCTGTGACCTACACCACAGCTCACGGCGACACTGGATCCTTAACCCACTGAGAGAGGCCAGGGATTGAACTCGCATCTTCATGGATCCTAGTCGGGTTCATTAACTGCTGAGCCACAAAGGGAACTCCCTCGGTATCTCTTACTTGACCCTTTAGTAATGACACTATTGAAAGCACTTGTTCAATGACTTTCTTTTGCACTTGACTGAGGACCAAGAAGGCAGTCACTGGGCTGGTCTTGTTCATTCCACTTTCTTCGTCCAGGTTATAGATGGATGGATGCATGAACAAATAAAAAGAGATTCTGCTTTTTTTTTTGGTCCACAAAAGGAGGAAGAGGGTGAAGGAGGTCATTCCAGGGGGATAATAATTTCATTGAGGATGCTGGGGGCGGGGTGGGGAGAACTCACCCCTCTCCGTAAGCATCACGGGTGGCCAGTCCAGCCACAAGGACCCCCAGGAGGGCTCCCAGCACCCCAGGCATCCCATGGAGGTTGTGGACACCACACGTGTCTTGGATTTTGAATTTTGACTCAAGGATGGGCTGGAGGACAGGACACCAATACTAAGTCTTGTGTGCCCCCTCCCACCCTGGGCCTGTTGGAGAGGTGGGAGGAAGGGTGCTAAAGACCCGCTGCTCTGCCCAGGGCCCCAGAGGCATCCGTACCGTGAAGAACTTGAACCCCAGTGTGGAGACAGTCCCAGCCAGGAAGCCGGCTACCAGAGCTCCAAAGGGTGTTAGCATCATTTCAGCTGATGTCCCCACCACAACCCCTCCAGCCAGTGCTGCGTTCTGGACGTGGACCTCAGGGAACACAGAAGAGTAAGGCGTCGAGGGCCCTTTCAGATCACCACGCCCACACCCAACCCAATCCCACCCGCCACAGTAGCACTTACCACTTCTGGCAGTCCCTCCACCATCCAACCTCTAACTCTCCTGCTTTCCTGTCTTGACCTCACACTCTGACCCCACCGCCTACAGTGCAGATGGAGTTCCCCTGTGCCTGGGTCCTTACCTGTTCCCCTGGAGAACTGGCCCTGCAGGGACTCAGACCGCCCCCCGCCACCAGCCCATCCCCTCAGCCTGTCCGATGCCTCTTCTCCAATATACCATGTCCAGCCGCTCAGCCGCCCCAACAAGGGCTGACAAGGCGAAGGTGCTGAGGGTGCTGGCGCTCAAGGAGTAGTACGTGTTGAGAGCTGTCCGATGCTGCCCGTCCCCCAGCGGAGTGAGTGCAGAGTTGAAACTAGGCCAGAAGATCCATAGGAAGATGGTCCCTAAATGGTGAGCAGGCAGGCAGGGTGACAGGAAGTAAGTGGCTCCCCCACAAGGTACAAGCTGGGGAACTGCAGTCAAGCCAGCTGCTCTCAGCAGCCTCAGTCTCCTCATCTGTAAAGTGGGGCTAGTGACGCCTCTCTGACAAAGTGAGGACTAAATGCGGTGATGCGTACAAAGGCAGAGCCCATGGCCAGACCACTACTAAAGGTCCAAAATGGTCCCCATCAGGAGTTCCCATCGTGGTTCAGTGGTTAACCAATTTGACTAGGAACCATGAGGTTGTGGGTTCTATCCCTGGCCTCGCTCAGTGGGTTAAGGATCTGGCATTACCGTGAGCTGTGGTGTAGGTTGCAGACGCGGCTTGGATCCCATGTTGCTGTGGCTGTGGTGTCAGTGGCGGCTACAACTCTGATTAGACCTCTAGCCTGGGAACCTCCATATGCCGCAGGTGTGGCCCTGAAAAGACAAAAAAAAAAAAAAAAAAAAACTCAAAAAGGAAGGGTACTGGCACAAAAGGGAGTAACTTGATTGAAAACCACAGGTGGCTGAGTTTGTTTTGTTTTGTTTTTTAGGGGCCACAACCATGGCATATGGAAGTTCCCAGGCTACGGGTCGAATTGGAGCTACAGCTGCCAGCCTATGCCACAGCCACAGCAACTCGGGATCTGAACCACACCTACACTACAGTTCACAGCAACACCGGATCCCCAACCCACTGGGCAAGGCCAGGGATCGAACCTTCATCCTTATGGGTACTAGTTGGATTATTTCCTCTGAGCCACAATAGGAACTCCGAGATTTTTTTTTTAAGTATTGGCAAAGGAAAGGAAAAAAGGCAAAGGGCACGACCTGTCAGGCACTAATCTGGTGCTTTGATATTCATATCTTTTGTTTTATAACCTCAACTGCCTCCTGGGGTGGGGGGCGCTGCCACCTACACTGATGGGCTGGGCTGTACATTTGGGGCAAACTGGGAGCTCCACTTGCCCTGCCTGCCCTGCGAGTGAGTTCCCAGGTCAGTCCCAGAGGGAGGGGGAAGGGAGGCTGGGGACCCCGCAGGGTAGGGCGGGCATGGCAAGGAGGCCTGAGGGACTGCCCCTTGGCCTGAGTGGTCCCTGAGTCGAGGTGTGACATCACAGCCAGAACCCCACGGACTGTAGGTGGCAGCTGAGATGAGGCTGGGGATGAGCGCCCCACCTAACCCCTCCACCTCAGCAGTCCTCACCAATCATGGCGAAGAGGTCCGAATGGTAGACGGAGCTCCGGCGATGCTTGCTCTTCTCCAGCTGGGGCCTATAAATGACCCGCGAGAGGACCAGCCCGAAGTAGGCACCAAAAGTGTGGATAGTCATGGAGCCGCCTGCATCCTTCACCTGGGGAGGCAGAGCTGAGACGGAGGGGCGGTCCCTTGTCCCCCACCCCTACCCCACGCCCTCCTTGTTCAGGGCCTGGCCCTGGCCACCCCCACCCCTCTCTCCATCCCCATCCAGACTCACCCCCAGGAGACTAAGGAGCACGAACTCGTTGAGGCCAAACAGCACCACCTCCAGCAGCGCCATGAGCAGCAGCTGGGCCGGCCCAGTCTTGCCCAGTATGGCACCAAAGGAGATAAGCACGGCCCCAGCGCAGAAGTCAGCATTGATCATGCTGGGGGGTTGGGATAGGGACGGTGAGAGGCGGATGGAAACAAGGGCAGCCCTGGGGGGTGTGGGGAGGGGAGAAGCAGCGAGCCTCCTTGTCTAAGCTCTTCGCTGGTAGGTGGGGAGGGATCACCTCGCCTTTTCTTGAGTCTCAGGGAGGTTCTGGGACTTGTCCTAGACAAAGCCCACGACAGGTGGATGAACCAGATCTTGAACCAAGAGCTCCTCCACCCCGCCCTTTTCCATGATGCTATCTACGCAACCGGCAGCTCTTGAGTAATAAAGGAGCCTAAAGAAATGGGGAGGTGTGCTTGAGGATGGGAGAAGAAATCAGGCAATCAGAACAGGCAGGGCACCTAAATGAAATCAATTGATGGGTCAGGAAGCCTGGGTCAGGGAGCAGACTTGAAAAATCGAGCTTGAGCTGGGTCCCCTGGGCAGGGGCCACCCACATAGGCCTGGGGGCAGCCAGGGAGGCCGCCGCTGCCCACCTCTCCATGCCAATATGGATGTGGCCACTGTGGAAGGTGTGGAGGAAGCCCTGGACAAGCGTGGACCACTGCAGGGCAAAGGCAGCCAGGAGGAAGGTGAAGGCCACGCTGCTGAAGCCATAGCGCTGCAGGAAGGCCATGAGGAAGCCGAAGCCCACGAAGATCATGGTATGCACGTCCTGGAAGCCTGCAGGGGGGCATTGGGGGGCTGATCAGGCCACCACCCATCCACCAGTAAGCCACCCTACCTGTGCCCCCAGCTCGCACCAGCCAGGGCCGCCTTGAGGCTGGAGCTGAGCCCATAAAACTCCCCAGGCGTGGCCGGGCCTCCCAGCCTGGGCCACCTGTACAGAGCTGGCCGGTTTAGTGCAGTGGGACTCAGACACCATCCCTGCTGTCCCCCAGTCATAGCAAGAGAGTGGAGGCTTCTGGCCTCTCCTCTGTCCTGCTCATTTGGCTTATCCTTGTGTCTCTTACGGTGGGCGAAAAGGCCAGCCTTTCCTGTGCTCTTTCCTGCAGCAGCCCCTGCCCCTCTGTACTGGTAATTCTCTTCCCCTATGGGCTTCTCTTCGATTTTTCCTTTCTACTGGAAGTCCTTCTTGACGTCTAACCTCCATTCCTCATACTTCAGGATCTATACCGTTCTATTTTCAGAATTAAAAAAAAAAATTTTTTTTATGGCTACGCCTGTGGCATATAGAAGTTCTTGGAGGAGTTCCCGTTGTGGCTCAGTGCATTAAGAATCCAATTAGTATCCATGAAAATGTGGGTTCTATCCCTGGCCTCACTTGGTGGGTTGAGGAGCCGGTGTTGCTGTGAGCTGTGGTGTAGGTCGAAGACGTGGCTGGGATCCTGAGTTGCCGTGGCTGTGGTAAAGGCTGGCAGCTGCAGCTCCGATTCAACCCGTAAAATGGGAACGTCCATATGCCTCGGATGCAGCCCTAAAAAACAAAACAAACAAACAAAAAAAAACCAACAAAAAAAAGGAAGTTCCTGGGCCAGGGATTGAATGTGAGCCACAGCTGCTGCAGCCTACACCATTTAACCCATTGCACCTGGCCAGGATCAAACCCACACCTCCACAGCAACTCAAGCAACTGCAGTCAGATTCTTTACACACTGAGCCACAGCAAGAACTCCAGGATTTTATAAATTGATTTACAAAATACCTTAAAATTATTATTTTCTTTATTTATTTATTGTCTTTTTGCCTTAGCTAGGCCTGCGCCTGTGGCATATGGAGGTTCCCAGGCTAGGAGTCTAACAGGAGCTGTAGCTGCCAGCCTTCGCCACAGCAGCACAAGATCCGAGCCGCGTCTGCAACCTACACCACAGCTCACGGCAATGCCGGATCCTTAACCCACTGAACAAGGCCAGGGATCGAACCCTCAATCTCATGGTTCCTAGTCGGATTTGTTAGCCACTGAGCCACGACGGAAACTCCACAATCACCTTTTATTTTAATCTGAAGAGGCAAAGCAACAAGCCAAAAATGTATTACTGAACTTTAGAATGCAATCAATAACTTTGAGAGAAGCAAACGTTTATACTTTTTTATATTGTGTATGGCTGATAGGAAATAAGTTTGCAAGCAGAGGGTGGGTATGTGCTGGAACTGGAGGTTTGCAGGTCAGCTGCCAGCCCCAGTGGCCAAGGGGATAAGGGTCTGGAGGCCCACTGGCCTCACTAAGTGTCTCCACCACTGTGCCACTTCTCCAGCCCTGCCCATTCTCCAGATCACGCAGATCTCTCTTCCCTCATATCTTAAAACCTAACAGAAAAAGAGAGGCATCTTTTAGAACTCAGCCTGCAGCCTAAGTTTCTTTTAGCCTCACTGCCTGCTTTCTTTTCTCTTGTGCAAACAGGGAAGGGGATGCCATGTCTGTTTTTCTGCCCAAGGACAGCAAGATAACACAGGGGGCTGGGTCACAGGGCTCCATGCCTGTGTCATGCCAAAACCACTCCAGAACTTGTCCTAAGTGGCAATAATATTTACATCTCCCACCCCAGGCTTGTTTGGAATCAAAACGCAGTCACTTGACGGTTCACCTGTAGTCTAAACATCAAGAAATCCGTTCCACTGTGTGGAACATTCCACGTGGACATTCTCCATGAGCTTGCGGGGTAAGGGGCCATTCGAGCTGAGGCCAGGGGATAGCTGAGCTTGAGACGACCCCTCAACACAGCCTTCAGGAGATTCCTGGGTGGGAGCAGGATAGACCCGTCTCCCATCACAGCCTGTCCCCACCAAACCCAGACAAAAGCCCTCTAGGGTCACCCATCACCCTCTCTCCTTCCCTCACTGTCCTCTCCAACCCCACCACGTGACTCCTGAACAAGGTCAGACAGTGGGGCAAAGGAATAGTAAAATGTGGGGCTTTAGCATCTAACAGAGGTGGATTGATTGATTGATTGAATGATTGGCTGTCTTTTTAGGACCACCCCCGAGGCACATGGAGGTTCCCAGGCTAGGGGTTGAATCAGGAATTGCAGCTACCAACCTCCGCCACAGCCACAGCAACACCAGATCCGAGCCACGTCTGTGATCTACACCACAGCTCACGGCCATGCCATGCCGGATCCTTTAACCCACTGGGCGAGGCCAGGGATCGAACCTGAGTTCTCATGGATGCTAATCAGATACATTTCCCCTGAACCATGACAGGAACTCCCAAGGTGGATTTAAATTCCAGCACACCCACTCCTCACTTCTCGCCGTGTGACCTTGGACAAGTTACTTAACCTCTTTAAGCCTGGGTTTCCTCATCTGGAAAGTGGGGATGTAAACTATGAGAAGCAGGACAGATGGAGGGGTGAGCTGGAGAGGCCATCCCCCCCACCACCACTTTACCCGTACCTGCCTTTAAGAGGGCGGAAAGGGCAATATTCTCCTAGAATATCTGCAAACCGGTCTGGTCCCAGGCACACCCCTCTGACCCAACTAAAGAAGATCCCGATTCCATCTGTCCTAAGTCCCTCTCCCTGCAAGTAAGGTCTCGGATGTGTATAAAAAAGAAACTGTCCAGGAGCTGCCTGGTGGCTCAGCAGGTTAAGGACCTGGCATTGTCACTGCTGTGGCTCTGGTTACTGCTGTGGTGTGAGTTCACTCCCTAGCCTAGGGAACTTCTGCTTGCTGTGGATGTGGCCAAACCCCCCCCAAAAAAAAAACTGTCTTTTTTTTTTTTCTCTCTTTAGAGCCACACACGCAGCTGGGAGTTGAATTGGAGCTGCAGCTGCCAGCCTACGACAACGCCAGATCCTTAACCCACTGAGTGAGGCCAGGGATCGAACCTACATCCCCATGGATACCAGGTGGGTTCAATATTGCTGAGCCACAATGGTAACTCCCAAAAGAACCTGTCCTTATTTTGTCTTAGAAGTCTTCCTCATGATTGCTTCTAGGTCCCTTACCACTCTAATCTTTTTCCCTAGTCTTTCCCCTTCTTTCTTATTTATTTTCTGTTATTTGCCTTGTGGGATAAGAGGTTCGAGACATAGGGGAAAAGGCCACAGATGGGGAGTCGAGAGGTCTGTTTCTAGGCTTGCTAATTTGCTATGTGATCTTGGGCAGTCACATAACCTCTCTGACTCTCTCCACATCTGAAAGGAGTGGGCCAGGTGGGTTCTGAAGGCCCTTCCTACAGAGAGAGCAGACAGCCTCAGAGCAGCCATGCCTTTGGCACTGGCTAGTCCCACAGCTCAACGACAGCGGCAAAACTCCCTTTCATCTCTGAAATCAAAGGGCAGCGGCGGCTACACCCCCCTGGCCCTGACCACTTCTCCTGGACACAGGGACAGGTGAAGACTCGGCTCATCAAAGCCCCAGGCTCCAGGGACCACACACCTCCCTCCTCCCCAGCCTATCCCCATACCAGGGTTCCAAGTCCACAGGGGTAGAAATTCAGTGCAGAAAAAGAACTAGGATTCCTACTGCTATTCCTCTTACTGCAGTCCAGGGACGGGAAGCTGTGTGTCCAGGAGAGCCTACCATTGCAGCAGAAGGGTTAGAGGATGGGGGTTTCAGGAAGGACTTTGTTTTTTCTTTTCAGTGCGGCACCTGTGGCACATAGAAGTTTCCAGGCTAGGGGTCGAATTGGAGCTGCAGGTGCCGGCCTAGTTCACAGCCGGCCTGGTGGTAACATCGGATCCTTGACCCACGTGGCACACACTAGTGAAAGTGTGTTATTATAAATCTGGGGTACCTTCATCTCAAAGCGAGAGGGTTGCCCACCTAGGGGTAGATCTGGGCAACCAAAGTGCCCCTCCCAAGCCGGTCTTAGCTTCCCGCGCACCCTCACGCGTACTCACTTGGGTAGCGAAAGTAAAATTCATTGTCTGCGTTACTGTGATTGCCCCAGGGCCAGAGGGCAGCGTCGGTTTCATGGTTATAGCGGACGAAGACCGCAAAGAGGATGGCGGTGGCGCCCTGAAGGACGAGGCACAGCAGGGGCAGCTGCAGTCGCCGGCCCCCGGCGCGACGGGAGGACCCAGCCATGGGACAGAGGCAAGTCTCCGGCTCCGCCTTGGGCTCTGGCTCCAGGCGCGCGGCGCGAGCAGACACTCTCCGGGCGGGCCCGGCAGGTTTCACCGGAACCAGGCCCCGCCCACTGGAGCTAGGCCCCGCCCACACGGAGGTTTACCCGCCGCGGATCCAGGCCCCAGCCTTCGGAGGCGGGGAGCGGGGGGGTGGGACCGCGAGAGCCTGGGTCTCGGGCCTGAAGTGGGGCAAGCGGTGGGAAGGAATGGGGCATTCGGACCCCAAGTCCATTTGGGGGGAGGGGGGACGGAGAAGGAGTCGGGGAGAAAGAGGGGGGAGGAGAAGGGAGAGCAAACCTCCCCTTAAACGTGATGTGAGTTGAGAGAGTGTTTCCTAAAGAGTAAGAGAATAAGGCTTATTTTTAGGCTCAGACCTCCCCGGCCCGGGGCCCCTCCAGGGTTAATACAAGAAAGAGTTGAGGGGTTACTCAACCTTTTTCCCAACTGAGAGAGAGATGGAGAAAGAAGATGAAGAGCGGGCTCTCTAGGCACTGATGATTAACCTCATCCCGTTCAGTCCCGGAGGTCCGAGCCTCAGCAGGTGAGCTCCTTACCCCTCTCCCCAGCCTCCTCACCTGCGTCAGCGCCCCACCGCAGTCCTGGGGCAGGGGGCTGGACCTGGGAGCAGGCTGGGCTTGGGGCCCACTGACACCAGGGTTCTCTGCACACCCGGCGTGGATATAAAAGAGTCTGGGCTGCCCCAACAGCTGGGAAGAAGGGAAGCCAATGGAAGAAGGGTTTTCTTAGTAAGGTGTCAGGATCCCCTTGGTACACAAGCAAGATTTGCATCCGCTGGGGCCCTGGCAGGCAGACATGGATGAGTCAGCTGTTAATTGAGCACTTACTGTGAGCCAGGCTTCAGAGATGAACCAAAGGACTCCTTCCTCCAGGAGCCACTGTCCAGCAGGGAGGCAGATACTTAGGAGGGACTTGAACTACCATTGGAGTAAAAGTGTGACACCCCCCCCCCCCGCCAGGAATCACAGAGGCTGTGGGGGCCCAGATGAGAGGCTGCAGAACCATCAGGAGTGGGAATGCGGGAGGCGACAGAGATGGAGCATTGCTTCCTGGAAGGTGGTGTCTGCAGGCAGCCTGGAAGGACAACCTAGAAATTGAGTAAGTAAAGAAAGAAGAGGCGATGTTTCGAGAAGGGGACACATAGGTAGAAGTTGTGTGTGTGTCTGGGTGCTTAGGAACTGAGGCTGGAGATGGATAATCAGTGGGCTAAGGTGTGTGGTCACTGGCTGGTGGCTGCTGGGTCACTCGAGACCTCTATACAGATGGAGGACCCCCGCATTATTCGTTCTGACACCCAGAGGCCACAAGGGGCTTCAAAGAAGAAAACCTGAAGGCCAGTGGGATTGGGGATGGGGAAGGTCCTCTGTCTACGCTGCCCGCAGCCAAGCTTCCTGTCTGAGGGGGCTGTGGTGTGGGAGGGGCTCGTGCGTGTTGGCGTGTATCTGGACAAAATTACAATTCAAAAAGATACACGCACCTGTATATTCATGGCAGCACTATTCCCTTTTTTTATTAGTGTCACACTTCATGAAAAATCCAAACAGAAAACTATCCATCCTTAGGCTTTTGCAGTAAGTGTTCAGTTAGGCAGCAAACAGTGGTTCTTGAATCCAGTGCACCTGTCACCTCCTGTCTCAGAAAACCTTTGGACTCTACTATCTGCTTTATGAGGTTTTCACCTCTGGGGCCCTGCCACCCCCTTGGTTTTTCCCCCATTCCAGGAGTCAGGCTTCAGTACACAGAAGGAAGGACCGCCCTAGGTGAGAGTTGGGCCGGTTCACCGGAAATTGGTGGCAAAGTGGGCTTGAGCGGAAGATGCCAGTCCCTGCACCAGTGTTTCATTCAGTGGCCAAAATCCAATGTGTCACAAATGAACATATTCACCAAGCCGAAACCTAGAGAGAAGATTTGTGGTTACCAAGGGGAAGGGGGCTGGGGGAGGGAAGGACTGGGAGTTTGGGATTAGCAGATGCAGGTGAAGAGTAGGTAGAACGGATAAACAGCAAGATCCTACTGTACTGTCCCCTGTATATACAGGGAACTGTATTCAATATCCTGTGATAAACCCTAATGGAAAAGAATATGTATACATATGTATAACCGAGTCACTTTGCCGTATAGCAGAAATTAACACAACCGTGTAGATCAACTATACTTAAATAGACTTAAATGAAATTTTTAAAAAAGCCAATGGGGGAGTTCCCGTTGAGGTGTAGCAAGTTAAGAACCCAGCCAGTATCCATGAGGATGCAGGTTCTATCACTGGCCTCTTTCAGTGAGTTAAGGATCGGGCACTGCCGTGACCTGTGGTGTAGGTTGAAGATCTGGTGTGTGTGGCTGTGGTGTAGGCTGGCAACTGTAGCTCCGATGTGACCCCTAGCCCGAGAATTTCCATTTGCCATAGGTGTGGCCCTAAAAAAAAAAAAAGCCAGTGTGTCAGCAGTAAAGGCACAGGTAAACCAAACCCATGTGTCAAAGAAAGCCCACAGCAGAGGGTCTATTTGCAGGGAGTTTCTTTAGAACTCCACCCTGGAGGCTCTGGATGAGACTAGAAGGCTGTGAAAATCCCAGGATTTCCCTCCATCAACCCTGCCCCCCCACCTGATGTAGAGGAGATAGAGGGACAAAGGCTGCTCTTTGATAGTTATCTCCAGGCCTTTCTTTACGCCTCAGAGCAATCAGAAAGGCCTCAGGGAGTTCTCTTCGTGGCTCAGCGGTTAAAGAACCCGACTAGTATCCATGAGGATGCAGGTTTGATCCCTGGCCTTGCTCAGCGGGTTAAAGATCTGGTGTTGCTATAGCTGTGGTGTAGGTCACAGACACAGCTTGGATCCTGTGTCGCTGTGGCCGTGGTGCAGGCTGGCAGCGCTAGCTCTGATTCCACCCCTAGCCTGGGAACTTCCATATGCTGCAGTGCGGCCCTAAAAAAAAAAAAAAATGAAATGCCTCAGAACACAAAAAGGAATCCAGACCTGGAGAGGAAGTAACGGCAAAAGCTAGGGTCTCTAGGATACGCAGGTAAGAAGAAGAGGAACAGTAATTAGTGAACTCTCAGCTCTGTTGAGGGGAAAGCCAGGAGGAGGAGGACGCTGGGCGGGGCCCCTGCTCAGGCACACCAGCCACCTTCCCTCTTTCATGCCCCTCTTGGCGATTCCCTCTGAGACACTGTCACGAGGATGTCCCAAAGGCACTATCACCTGTTGTAATAGGCACCTATCCTGTAAATTCTCTGGACCCTACCTCTAGCTCCACCCAATGTTGTGGTGACAGTTTCATACAACTTCAACCATTTTCATGTAGGTATCATGTGGGAATCTCATTTCTTGCCTTGGTACCTTCCTCTCATTTATCGCTTTGGGGCTTCTTGGCAACTACAAGGACTTATGTATGTGGAACCTGGAAGCATGGGGTGGGGGTGTTAGGGACTGAATGTTCATGGCCTTCCAAAATTCATCCCTTAGGGAGCTCCCTGGTGGTCTAATGCTTAGGATTCGGCACTTTCACCAAAGTGGCCTGGGTTCAATCCCTAGTCAGGGAACTGAGATCCCACATCAAGCCACTGCACACCACAGCCAAAAATAAAATAAACTCCACCCCCTCGATGTGGTGGTATTAGAAGGTGGGCTTTGGGAGGCGATTAGGTCATGAGGGTGGAGACCCCATGGACGGGATCAGTGCTCTTAAGAAAGGACCTCAGAGGGCCCTCTTGCCCTCTTTTCACCATGTGAGGTTACAAAAAGTTGGAAGAGGACCCTTACCAGAACCCAGCCAGGCTAGAATCCTGATCTTAGACTAACGGCTTCCATGACTATGAGAATTAAATTCCTGTTATGTATAAGCCACTCAACTATGGTATTTCGTTTTGTTTTCATTTTTATTTTTGCCATGCTCGAGGCATGTAGAAATTCCCAGGGATCGACCCCGACTCATAGCAGCAACCCAAGCGGCTGCGGTGACAACAGCAGATCATTAACCTGCCGCACCAAAAGAGAACTACTGTTTTTGTTCTGTTTTGTTGTTTGTTTATTGAAGTATAGTTGATTTAACAATATCATATTAGCTCCAGTGTACAACATAGTGATCTCATGTTATCATAAGTTGCAAATGATCACCATTACGGTACTTTGTGACAGCATCCGGGACTGACCAAGACAGGGAATTAACAATAATGAGGCAACTCCTGTCTAATAGGAGTCAGCAGCCAGTAGGTCCATTTCCCCCTTTTCATTTCCTCTTGGTTGGCAGTTCCGAGATCCATTTCATGAGGCTGCTCAGAAGCCTGTATGTAGCATCTTTACTGTCAGCTTCCAGCACTTGATCTGTGACTATTATTGGTCTGGCAGTGTGTTCTCCATCCTCCTTGAAAAGGATAGTTAAAAACAATTTGCCTTGGAGTTCCTGTTGTGGTGCAGCGGTTAACGAATCCGACTAGGAACCATGAGGTTGCGGGTTCGATCCCTGGCCTTGCTCAGTGGGTTAAGGATCTGGCGTTGCCGTGAGCTGTGGTGTAGGTCACAGACGCGGTTCGGATCCCGCTTTGCTGTGGCTGTGGCGTAGGCCGGCGGCTACAGCTCCTGTTAGACCCCTAGAACCTCCATATGCCATGGGTGCTGCCCTAAAATGACAAAAGACAAAAAAAAAATTAAAAAAAGCAATTTGCCTTTACGTGGGAAGAACGGCAGCACACAATCCCTGTCTGGCCACAAGATCGTGTTAACTCTCCTGCTCTCTAAACAACAGAGTCTGCAGGGGAATCAATTGCCTGGCTATAGTTGTTAGCATAACCGACACCATCCTGGACCCTTCCAGTTTCTCCTATCCTTTCACAGACCCTGCCCGGGACTGTACTGTACCCAGGGAATCACTTCTTTGTCACCAGGGGCTTTGTACTTAATAGCTTTTGTTAGGAGTTCCTTTGTGGCTTGACGGGTTAAGGATGTGGCGTTGTCACTGCTATGGCATGGGTCGCTGTTGTGGCGCAGGTTCTAACTGCAGCATGACTTTTATTTTTCTTTTGCTTTTTTAAGGCCACACTCGTGGCATATGGAGGTTCCCAGGCCAGGGGTTGAGTCAGAGATACAGCTGCTGGCCTACAGCCACAGCAACTCGGGATCTGAGCCACGCCCGTGACCTACACCACAGCTCACAGCAATGCCGGACCCTTAACCCACTGAGCAGAGGCCAGGGATCGAACCCTCATCCTCATGGATCCTAGTCGGGTTCTTAACCACTGAGCCACGAAGGAACTTCTGGAGCATGACCTTTAAATTTTAAGTGTGAATGGAGAGATCACTGGCTTGGGGAAGAGGGGACCCCCCCTTCAGATTTCATTCAAAAAATGCATTTTGAGAAGAACGATGAGATGATGAAACTAAAACTTCCAGGCATAACTTATCCTTCCCCTTTCTAAGCAATTAGGTCCAAATTTATCCACAAATATCAGGGCCTTTCTCTTTCTAAAATTATTTTAATTACTTCCTTCTCTTTCTCCATGGATAATGGCTTAATCAGAATTTTTTCAACACCCAACACCAGTTCTTCAAGTTTTGTGTCAGCCTTATTCCTGCTCTGACCTCTTTAATCATACAGAATAAAAAGAAGTCTCTGTGAAAAAACCTTCAAAGATGAAGCCAATGCGAATCCTCAGTCACTGCTTTCTCACTTCCTTCTAATCTCTGTATTCAAGCCTAACTCTCCTTTCATCTCCATATCCCACAGAAGAATAAGGCCTCTGGAAACAGGACCCAGTCTCAACCTCAAGAATAAATTGCCAACACATCTGTAAGAGAAAGCAGTGACCTAACGTGGCTCAAAAGGCTACGCCAACCTCAGATGCTCCCTTCTCAAACACTGAAAACTTATGGCTGGACTTGAACCCTCATTAAAACTAAATTGAGGAGTTCCCTTCGTGGCTCAGTGGTTAACGAATCCGACTAAGAACCATGAGGTTGCGGGTTCGATCCATGGCCTCGCTCAGTGGGTTAAGGATCCGGTGTTGCCATGAGCTGTAGTGTAGGATGCAGACGCGGCTCGGATCCCACGTTGCTGTGGCTGTGGCGACGGCCGGCAGCTACAGCTCCTGTTAGACCCCTAGCCTGGGAATCTCCATATGCCGCGGGTGTGGCTCTACATAAAGGCAAAAAGACCAAAAAAAAAAAAAAAAACTAAATTGAGTTCCCATCTTAGAAATTTCAGGATGCTGTCATTTGGTGTTTCAAGCTCAAGGCTAGTCCTTTTCTAGATTTACCCATTGCCTGTCTTCATTTCTAACCCCTTTATCCAACTCTGATAGTTTCACATCAGATTACTGTTATTAATTTATGCAGGCCTCTCAGCTCCCATTCTCCCACCACCCCAAAATGTTTTGCCCATGGTGTTTCTATTACCTTATGTGTGTCTTGCTGCTATTTAAAAGCCTTCAGTGGCTCTCCGGTGCCTCAAAATCAGTGTCTAATGGTTGTTATCAGAAGAATTCCCCAGCGGAGTTTCTGTTGTGGCTGAGCAGAAAAGAATCTGACTAGTATCCATGAGGACGCAGGTTCGTTTCCTGGCCTCACTCAGTGAGTTAAGGATCTAGCATTGCCATGAGCTGTGGTGTAGGTTGCAGGCTTGGCTTGGATCCCATTTTGCTGTGGCTGTGCTGTAGGCCGGCAGCTGTAGCTCCCATTCAACCCCTAGCCTGGGAACTTCCATATGCCATGGGGTGTGGCACTAAAAAGACAAAAATAATAATAATTCCCCAGGGAAAACTGCTCTGTCTGTTCTCAGCTGCTCTACATTCTGCCTCACATCCTATATTCTGGGGAGAAAAAAATATCTTCTCCTAATTTCTGATGACTTATTCTCATCCCTCTAGATTTTTTCACTTTTTAGGGCCAGCAGCAAAAGGAAGTTTCCAGGCTAGGGGTCGAATTGGAACTTCAGCTGCCGGCCTGCGCCAAAGCCACAGCAATGCAGGATCTGAACCACATCTGCAAACTACACCACAGCTCACAGCAATGCTGTATCCTGAACCCACTGAGTGAGGCCAGGGATCAAACCGCATCCTCATCGATACTAGTTGGATTTGTTTCTGCTGTGCCACAACGGGAACTCCCCTCTAGACCTTTTTTTTTTCTTTTCCTACCTCTACATCTTTGTCCAAGCTTCCCAAATGACACGGACCTACCTTACTTCATCTGTCCATGCCACCCAACCCAACTCCTTCAACAAGTAGCATCATATGGTCACTTCCTCCAGCAAGATTCCACAATCAGTCCAGTTGTATCCTATTAACTTCTATCTTTTAAACTCCATTAGTCTTTAGAGTACAACTAAAGTTTACAATTAATTCTGTCTCATCTGCCTTGTGAGATAGTAAATCCCCCCAAACTGTCTCTTCTGTAATATGTATCCCCAAGTACCTTGTATGATGCTTTGCACTCAGTGAGCACTTACTATGAACCTGTGAGCCAAACAACCATATGTAGAATATATATGCCCAGATTCCCCCAGGTTTTACTGGGAAGAGAGTAGGGAGAACATACACAGTAACTTTGTTCCACAATTCATTTACTGAACTGGGGCAGGTGATTTAACAACAGATTGCGAGATAAGGCTGGGAGAGAAGAGTTCTTGTTTTCCTTCCCAGGAGTCAGTTGTGTCACGGACGCTTGTAAATTTTCCAAAATAGCCATCTGTTGTCGGGCAAGCTGGGTCTGAAGCTGGAGATTGGCATACATACATTCGAGGAGTCCTAGGCATTCCTTGGGCTTGTGGTCAATTCCTGAAGGAAGAGCAATGGAGGTGCAAAGGGGACAAAAGAGAGATTTTATAATTGTACTGAGGTGGGAAGGGCTCTTATTAATCAGATGACCCCTCTAATCTTTCAGGAACAATTCAACCCAGATGCATCTTTTTTTTTTTTTTTTGTCTTTTTGCCTTTATCTAGAGCCACACCTGCGGCATATGGAGGTTCCCAGGCTAGGGGTCTAACAGGAGCTGTAGCTGCCGGCCTACACCACAGCAACGCAGGATCCGAGCCGCATCTGCAACCTTCACCACCGCTCACGGCAACACCAGATCCTTAACCCACTGAGCAAGACCAGGGATCAAACCTGCAATCTCATCGTTCTTAGTCAGATTTGTTAACCACTGAGCCACGAAGGGAACTCCAACCCAGATGCATCTTTGCTCAGCTGTTACCTTCTCCATCAAGCCTACCTGGCCACCCTCTTTTATTTTTTTTATTAAAAAATTTTTTTCTTTGTCTTTTTAGGGCTGCACCTGCAGCATATGGAAGTTCCCAGGCTAGAGCTGCAGCTGCCGGCCTAAATCACATCCACAGCAATGCCAGATCCAAGCCGAGTCTGAGACCTTCACCACAGCCCATGGCAACACCGGACTGTTTAACCCACTGAGTGAGGCCAGGGATCACACCACATCCTCAGGATTGCTAGTCAGGTTCATTAATGCTGAGCCATGGTGGGAACTCCTGGCCACCATCTTTTAATTTGAAACCAACCAGTGAAACTTATAACACCTCCCTGACTTTATTTTCCCTTTAATACTTTTATTATTATGGAACATTTTATAATTACTTATTTAATTGTTGGTTAATTCCCCCTACTAGAATGTAATGCAGGGATTTTTGTCTAATTTTTTCACTCTGGTATTCCCAGCACCCCAAGAAGAGTGCCTGGTGCATAAGTGGTCCACAAATATTTGATGGGTGAATGAAGTGGGCTGGGAGTGAGGCCCAACTTCCCCTTCTGGAGCGGAGCCTTGGAGTTCCCGTCGTGGCTCAGTGGTTAACGAATCTGACTAGGAACCATGAGGCTGCAGGTGTAGGCCGCAGATGGGGTTCGGATCCTGCGTTGCTGTGGCTGTGGCATCGACCAGCGGCTAAAGCTCCGAGTAGACCTCCATATGCCGCGGGTGTGGCCCTGAAAAGACAAAAAGATGAAAAAAAAGAGGTGAGCCTTCTTCCACTCTTACCTGACCTAGTAAGATCATTAGCAGTGCCCCAAGGTTCTTCTTATTGTCTAACTTCAACCAGTCTTGCTGCAGCAGCCCAATTTTTTTTCTAATGTTTTCAACTACTTTATATGCAGCCATCTCTTAGTTAATCTTGGTAGTTATTTATCCATTGTTTGTGTATTTATTGGTCTTGACTTCTTTGTTAAACTCTGATGTCCTCAAAAACAGGACCTATTTGGCTGCCCATAGGTATGCTAAACACCCACTGATTTCCCCATGGGAGGATGAATAACTGAAATTCAAAGAAACTCAGTTGGAGTTCCCTGGTAACCTAGCGATTAAGGGTCTAACCTTGCCACTGCTGCAGTGTTAGTTCAATCCCTGGCCCCGCAACTTCTACATGCCATGGGTGCGGCCAACAACCCCCCCCCAAAAAAACAAACATACAAAGATACTGAGATAATAGCTACTGTTTCCTTCCTTTTTTTTTTTCTTTCCCCAGCCGAGGTGTACAGAGGCTTGATGTGAGATCTCAGTTTCCAGCTCAGGGATATAAGCCTGGACCACAGCAGTGTAAGCACCAAATCTTTTGTGTGTGTGTGTGTGTGTGTGCGTGTGTGTGTGCTTTTTAGGGTCTCAAGTGTGGCATATGGAGCTTCCCAGGCTAGGGGTGAAATCAGAGCTGCAGTTGCCGGCCTACACCACAGCCACAGCAACACAGGATCCGAGACACGTCTGCAACCTACACCACGGCTCAGAGCAACGCCGGATCCTCAACCCACTGAGCAAGGCCAGGGATTTAACCTGCGTCCTCATGGATGCTAGTCAGATTCGTTAACCGCCGAGCCACGACAGGAACTCCTGAAAGCACCAAGTCTTAACCACTAGACCACCAGGGAACTCCCTGCAGCCACATTTTAACACGAATTACTAGTAAGTAATAAAATTTTCATTTCAGTCCTGGCTAGTCTAATAAAGGTGCTAATAAACAAGGAAACAACACAAATTGGTAGAATCTGGAAGAAAATAAAATCAGTAGAACTAAATAATCAAGATACTAATGAAAAATCTAGACATACCTGAACCCAGAGTTGGCACCAGATCAAAAGGAGAAAGCTCCAGACACCTCCTCCATACAACCCCTGGCCCTGTTTAGTCCATTTGGGAAATTTACTCTGCATCTTTACCTGAGGGCAGCTTTGTTGCCTGGATTTTCAGGAAAGTGGCCGGTGGGGAACTTGCTTGAAGATTAATAAAGCTGGGAGAGCGTCTGGCTCGACAAAGAGGCACAACATTATCTTCTTTGGCTGGAACAAAACCAGAGGCAACTAAGTCAGAGCTCATTCCAACAGGGGGCAGCCTAATTAGATCCTTGCATCTGGTGGATGAATGAGGTGCTGAGGCCCTGGCCTGAATACCTTCAAAGGAAGTTATATAAGACAAAAAAGACACCTTAGTGGGATGAAGGGGAGCCAAGCAGGGATGGGATTAGCTAATAATTTGCTTACATTTTACAAGCTCTTATTCATACGTGCCACGTGCTCACTTTGTGCTAGACGCTGGAGCATATACACAAGACATCTAAG
The DNA here is from genome assembly GCA_004024745.2 of Catagonus wagneri. NCBI lineage: Eukaryota > Metazoa > Chordata > Mammalia > Artiodactyla > Tayassuidae > Catagonus > Catagonus wagneri. The sequence continues at coordinate 1,000,697 of PVHT020000793.1, read as the reverse complement.
ACATGGTTTCCTAGGTGCTTAATACCTAGTTAGGGAGACAAATCAGACACTGATTAAATAGTGATAGAACGACAGAGGACATAAACAATGAGTCTGACAGTCTCGGATGAAAATAAGTCCTTTTATCTTTTAGTTATACTAAAATGTGATTAAATGTAAAAACATTTTTGAAAAGGGGGAAAAAGCATGTGAGTATTATGGTCAAAGAAGACTGACTCTAGGCATGTGGAGGACACTTACTGGACCTTGAAAACAGGAAGTTTTTTTTTAAGTGGAAAAGATATTCCAAGTGGGAGAAAAAAAGATAACATCGGCAAAGGCAAGGAAGTAAGAATATGGCTAGAGGAGGTCCTGTGTGGCACAGTGGTAATGAACCTGACTAGTATCCATGAGGATGCGGGTTTGATCCCTGGCCTCACCTAGTAGGTTAAGGACACGGCATTGCTGTGGCCAGCAGCTGTAGCTACAATTCGACCCCTAGCCTGGGAACGTCCATGTGCCGCAGGTGCAGCCCTAAAAAGACACACGCACACAAAAAAACATGGCTAGAATGATGACAAGCCCTAGGAAAGTGGCTAGAATTAGGTGGGGAGATCGGGAAAGCAGGATGTGTCATGGATACCCTTTCCAATAGTAAATCTGAGACTTTAGTCTTTCTCTTGAGCCAGGCCAGACACCAAGAGGTGATAAAGGAGATGCAAAAATAAATTAGTCCTCCAAGGTCAAAAACTGAGAAAGAAAATTAGACCTTTGGGCAACTCTTCCTCAAGGAGTTTGGAAGATGAAAAGAAGTGGCAAGGTAGACAGAGGAGTGATGGATGGAAAGGCAGAATAGCTGGTTCCTTGAGAGAATTAAAAGAGGTTGGAACAGTGAGGAGCCCATAGTTCACTGTTGTAATGAGATCAAAAAAGGACAGAAAAATTGAATTCATTCATTCATACATATAAGAGATAATGTATCAGCCACTGGAGATACCACAGTGAGCTAGGCAGACATGGGCGCCATTCTCATGGGACAGTATTGCAGTGTAGACAGTCATTAAGTGATCAAGCAAGGACATTATTATACCCCCGAAGTGCTATAAGAGCACTTTACCTAGTCTGGGGGGCTAGGAAATGTGTTCAGAGGAAGTGACTCGGTCTCAACTGGGACATGAAGGATGAAGAGAGGGCCTCTTCAAAAAGGTAAGTCTGGGGGCAGAGGTGTGACAAGTGGATTGTATGAAGGAAGACTTTTTTTTTTTTTTTGGGCCACACCCGAGGCATATGGAGGTTCCCAGGCTAGGGGTCGAATAGGAGCTACAGCTGCCGGCCTAAACCACAGCTACAGCAAGGCGGGATCTGAGCCGCATCTGTGGTCTACATCATAGCTCATGCCAACGCCAGATCCTCAACCCACTGAGCAAGGCCAGGGATCAAACTTGAAACCTCATGATTCAGTTGGATTCGTTTCCGCTGCGCCATGACCAGAACTCTGTAGGAAATGTCTTATTTCAGTTTTTTACTCAGAGTGTCAGGAAGAAGAAGTGTTTGTACACGGGTGCCAAGCTAAGGCGCTTTCCATCTGGAGAGGCACTGAGCCTATGAAAATTGAAATGTTTTTTTTCCCTGACAGTTATTCTTGGTGAGGGAAATCCGGGGGCTTTTTGCACAGGGTTGGTGGATTTTTACATGCCCTACTGCAGGTCTTCCATCTTCTCTTTGCTCCTGCTCCAGAGTCACAGTCACCAGTTATGTGACACCTCTTGCAGAGTGGGAAGGAGACCGAAGCTGAAACTTGGGATTCTTCTTACTATCTGGAAGATTTTTTAACTTCATGCAAATGCACTTCTAAATAATCTGAACCCATCCTAAGTGTATGAGGACACATTTTCTACCAGGTTATAGGGTTTGAAGAACACTTTACACACAATCCATAATTAAAGGAACCATATATATATATATATTATACATATATACTTTTTTTTTTTTTGCTTTTAAGAGCTGAACTCATGGCATATGGAAGTTCCCAGGCTAGGGGTCAGATCGGAGCTAGAGCTGCCAGCCTACACCACAGCTACAGCGACACTGGATCCTTAACCCACTGAGCGAGGCCAGAGATCGAAACTTCATGGATCCTAGTCGAGTTCGTTAACCACTGGGCCACGAAGAGAACTCCCGAGGAACCATATTTCTGACTAATGTATAACAGAGGATGAGGATGGGGAGCAGCAAAAGCAAGCAGAAGAGAAAAAATTGTAATAAAAAGTACCTTACATCCATTATCTTAACACGTTTCTCATAGTGACCCTATGGACTAGGTGGCTTTACCTGCATTTTTTTTTTTGAGAAAACTTAAATTAGCAAATTTGTTCAAGATTCCACAATTAGTATGTGGCAGTGCTGGAATTATACCCAAGCCTGTAGACTCCAAAGTCATGCTCTTCACTGCTGTACAATACATTCTGTGAAAAGAGGTTGTTCAAGTTATGACAGTGCAGGCCTCTCAAATAAAGTAATCTACTCCACCTATAGTTAGGTGAATAGGCTCTGGAGTCAGGTGGCTTCAGGCACGTCTCTGGCCACCAGTGGAACTGTTCCACTCAAATTGAGTATCTGTTCACTCTAGCCAACAGTATGTATTCTGTTCTAAGTTTTAAGAGGAGATACAAAGGAAGAAAAGTATATCCACTCAACATATAATTATTGAATACCTACTATTTAAAAGATCCAGTTCTAGGCACTGGGAATACAGGAATGTTCCTGGATTTTTTTGTTTTGTTTTGTTTTGTTTTCATTTTATTTATTTATTTGCTTTTTTAGGGTCGCACCTGTGGCATATGGAAGTTCCGAGGCTAGGGGTCTAATCGGCGCTACAGCTGCTGGCCTATGCCACAGTCACAGCAACACTATATCCGAGCCAAGTCTATGACCTACACCACAGCTCACGGCAATGATCGATCCTTAACACATTGAGCGAGGCCAGGAATCGAACCCACAACCTCATGGTTCCTAGTTGGATTCGTTTCCGATGTGCCACAACAGGAACTCCACGAATGTTCCTGTTTAGAGGAAAATGCAGAACAAATACAAATATTTTCCAATTAACGGAAAAAAAAATACATACAACTAGTTTCACTTTCCCAAAAGCTGAGCAATTGAGGTCTGGGTTTTTTGTTTTGTTTTGTTTTGTTTTCTTTTTTTCTTTTTAGGGCCACACCTGCAGTATATGGAGGTTCGCAGCCTAGGGGTTGAATCGGAGCTATAGCCACTGGCCTATGCCACAGTCACAGCAACGAGGGATCCAAGCCGCATCTGTGACCCACACCACAGCTCACAACAACGCCGGATCCTTAACCCACTGAGCGAGGCCAAGGACCGAACCTGTGTCCTCATAGATACTAGTCAGATTAATTCTTTTCTGCTGAGCCACGATAGGAACACCAATTAAGGTCTGGTTTTAAGGGAGAGGAAGCAGGGTCTCTGACACACACCTCTTCTGTTAGTAGGATGGCTAGAATGCTGCTCCATCTGAACACCTACAGGTGTGGTGCGCCTGGGAAAGAATCACAACATCACATGACCAACAACCCAAACTATTATTTTACTATTAACAATCTCATGAGTTCTCCCCAGCACATCTCAGGCTGGGGAGGAAAAAGTGTGAAAGAGTGTGTACTGTTCTATTTTATGGCCAAACATAAGTAACTATTCTTGAATTGTTAGTGTTCTCAGCCCTTCACTAGCGCGGGGGGAAAAAAAAGCTGTTTCTAGCAGTGTTTCTTCTCTCTGGATAAAATAGTTCCTTAACCATGCCCAAACCTTAAGCGTCTTCTAAAAACGGGCAAATACTGTGTTATCTCTTGGTTTTAATTTCTGCAGGAACAGCCCTTTTCCTGTCCTGTAAGGTAAAAACACTGGTTCTCTAACATCTCTAATGCACCAGTAGCTGAGGGCACGAGGAGGGCAGGGGAGGGAATGGACACGGATAAAGAAAATCCAAGAGCACTAGAGGGAACACTTGGGAAAATTTTTACATAGGATAATTCGGGGGGGTGGGATGGGGCGTAAGCTAGCACCCTCCGGCAGCGCTCACAGCCTCAGCGGAAAGCCTAAGAGGGGCAAGGTCCGTGCTTAGGAACGAATCAGAGGCAGTAAACCACAACTCCCAGCGTGCCCAGAAGGCTAGATACTGCCCAGCTCAGTCAGATAGGACTACAACTCCCATTTCACCCCGCATCAAACGGGCCAGGTGCTCTCTCAACCGCCGGTTTAAGTCCCGCCCCCTCTATTCCTCCCCATAGCTAAGGGTGGAACGAAAGCATGGAAACTGTCAAGTCATTCTTACTTTGGCGGCCCTAGAGGAGTTGAGACGCAGGAGTTTAATGACCTCACCTGCAGTGTTAATAGAAAGCCTCAACCCCAGCACCCATCCCGGTAGTTGATACACATGCGCAGTGGCGTACTGTCTAACTGCCCAAACCTTGGCGCTTGCGCCGAGGTTCGCGCAGCACGCGGCCGGGAGCGGCCACCCTACTGCGCAAGCGCCTGTGTCCTCGCCTTTCCATCACCGCGTTCTCTCTACCTAGCTTGCCCCACGTTCTTGCGTAGGGGGCGGGGCTAAGAATGTCAATTGGCCTGTTTTCGTGCCGGTCAGTGAGATAGGTGCGCTGATTGGGGGCGCCCCGGAAGGTAGCGGGGTTGGGTGTAAGCCCTGCGGGGGCAGCGTTTTCTGGGCTTCTCTCTAATTCTCTCTCTCCAGAAGGTTCTGCCGGTTCCCCCTGCTTTGGGTAGCCGGCTCTGCATCGCGCCGCCATGATGGGCCATCGTCCGGTGCTCGTGCTTAGTGAGTTTTGGGACAGCTGGGGGAGGGACCCCTTCTTCCTCCCCCGCTTTCGGCGCTTTACAGTCTTGCCTCAGCCCGGTCCCGCCCTGGTCCGGCCACTGAGGCTTCCAGTCGTTCATTTTGGAAGCCCCTGCTCTCGCTTTCCGGTCTTCCCTTAACCTATTCCCCTGTCTACACAAACGTAAACTGAGCTTCCTTTCGCCGAGCCTCGTTTTTCCGGGCACTGGCCTCGGGAAGATGCTTCCCGCTCGGCGTTCGGTTCTTCACCCCCAACCCCCGGTCTTGGCAACCCTTCTTTGAGTGATTTTCAGTGTGTGGCTTTGTGACTAACGGCTTTTTAGTTTGGCCTAGCATTTTAACCTTGGCCCATCCCTTAGTAGTGGTGTGGCCTCAGCCACATTGCTTGATTGAAACGTTTCTGTTTTTATTATTGGGGTTAGCAGTATTTTCTCATAAGATTGAGAGACTTAAATGATACAACTGTTTAATAAAAGAGCGAGTGGTAGCCTTGGTTACTTGTATTTTTCAGCAGCTGTCCTCTTGAATTTCCCTTCAGCAACCCCTGTTCCTCAAGTAACCCTACCTCCCTCATTGCTTTATCTTACTTCTCCCTTGGTATCCCCTCTGTCGTAATCTTTCCCTCTTACCAACTGAGTTTTCCCAAATTTCTACATTGGTTCTCCTTACCCTTGGGGAATGAGTCCCATTTCTGTTGTCTTGCTCGGGTATGTTTCTGTTCTATGTAAACTTATGTACCCCATCTACAAGAGCACCTGAGATGCCTGATTAACCATTTTCCATCCCTCGCTGTCTTCTACGTGTAGAATCCTATCCTGGGATTTTATTTTCTGTATACCTGGAAAATATTTTCAAACAAGAATCCACTTAACCCAGAAAAAACCCTATTTTTTCTGATGAATCTTTCAGAAAGGTCCATGCAGGATTTTGGTTATAACTGCCTGAAATAGGAATCTAAATCCTGAGAGTTGTGAATATTTAGATTCGATGGGTGGGAAATTTAACAGCAGACTGTAGGGAATTATAATTTGGAGAGGAGTGAGATAAACATTTTGTTGGTTCAGGTATAGCCATTGAAAGGGCCCTAAGGTGAGTAATGCATTGTGCAGCTCTTTTGAAGTCCACGTTAATCCTTTGCATTAGTGGCTGTAACCTTTTTTTTTTTGTTTTTGTTTTTTTAGGTCCGCACCTACGGCATAGGTTCCCAGGCCTAGGGGTCGAATCAGAGCTTTAGCTGCCAGCCTACACCACAGCCACAGCCACGCCAGATCCGAGCCTCATCTGTGCCCTACACCACAGCTCACAGCAATGCCGGATCCTTAACCCACTGAGGGAGGCTAGGGATCAAACACTCAACCTCATGGTTACTAGTCGGATTCGTTTCCACTGCGCCATGATGGGAACTCCAGTGGCTGTAACCTATTAGGCTTCCTATTAAAACATGTAGTTTACACTTGTTGATGGTAAATGGGTTCCTGAGGCATTGTGATTATATCTAAGCATGAAGTGACTGTATCTTGCAAACCCAGGTGCTTTTGAGTGTGTGTTCTCATTACATAGCACACGGCAGGGGTGGGGGAGTTATTTAATAATTATGCTGGGAATGTCCGTATGATTCTCTATACTCAATTATGAGGACGTGAATCCCCCAATTTTTCCTTTTTATATAAAGGAGAGTGATGCTTTTTTAGGGTCACCAGCTCTTTACAAATCTGATGGATCCCAGGTTATGAATCCTTGCTGTAAATACATGAATCTTTGGTTAGAGGAAAAGTGATAACCAAGATTCCAAAATTGAAACTTTATGAATTGCTTCTTAGTATACCAGGGGTTGAAGTAAAGAAAGAAATATGTAGCTATAAGTATGTGTGTTTACTTTTTAACAGTTAGTTGAGGTATATTGATATACAATAAGGTGCAGTATTTAAAGAGTACAGGTTGTATACTTTGATCAGTGTATACATTTGTGAAACCTGGATGTGTTTTTATTTTCAAAGATTGGGGAATAAATAGCTTATATATAATGGGACAGTTATAGGCTATTGCCTTTTGTTTTTTATCTGTTTTAGGCCAGAACACAAAGCGTGAATCTGGAAGAAAAGTTCAGTCTGGAAACATCAGTGCTGCCAAGGTAGCATATCTTAGAAGTTGTTTGCCTCTAGCTGCCTTCCGTAGTATTTCAGTATTTGTGATTTGACAGAGGAAAAGTTGACTTCCGTTCCCTTTTGGTGTTAAAGAAAAGGAAACCTTTCCTCCCTGAGCTCGGCCTAATGGTCTACTCATATTAATTTTTGCCAGTTCTGTTCCTGTATACTATCTCATAATATTCTATTTGTATTTGTCTCCCAAGGTGGAATTACTTGGAAGGAAGAGCTGTATTGATTCACTTTTATATTCCTAGTATTTGCTATAGCTCTTGGATAGGTATATACAGTAATACCTTTTGAATGAAACAATGAAATAGCCCTAGATCTAATTTAGCATTGGGTAGAGGCCACTGTCGTGGAAAGAAATATAAATACATGGACTTTCAGTTATCTAGACTGCTGGGGAACTGAAGCACTGGGAGGCATGTCTCTTTTTTTTTTTCTTTTGTGTTTTAGGGCCAAACCCACAGCATATGGAGGTTCCCAGGCTAAGGGTTGAATCAGAACTACAGCTGCCAGCCTAAATCACAGCCATAACAATGCAGGATCCAAGCCGAGCCGCGCCTGCGACCTACACCACAGCTCATGGCAGCCGCAGATCCCTGACCCACTGAGTGAGGCCAGGGATGGAACCTGCATCCTTGTGGATACTAGTTGGATTGTTTCCACTGCATCACAGCAGGAACTCCAGCATGTCCCTTTTTTTCTTGTGAAAAGTTATTCTTTTCCATCCAGAAATCATTCCAACGTGGAAAAAACAACAGTATTTAGGCACGTGGCATACTACGTTTAAAGTGATTACCAATCCTACTTTAGAAGTCCTTATTAAAACACTGGTTCTCTGGGTTACTCGTGCCTCTTCCCCTAGCACACACATGAACCATTCTCTGATTTGTGCTTACATACTGTGTTTTCTTTCCAATAGACTATTGCAGATATCATCCGAACATGTTTGGGACCCAAGTCCATGATGAAGGTAAGTTTATCTCAACGTTGAAACTTCTACTACAGATTTTCCTTGTTTCCTGGGGTACTTAAATACAACTTTTGCTTCTGTCCTAGATGCTTTTGGACCCAATGGGAGGCATCGTGATGACCAATGATGGCAATGCCATTCTTCGAGAGGTTTGATGTTTCATTTTGCTTTTTAACATTTTGTAAAGGACACATAAAGTGATAATGTGGATTATGGTTAGTTTCTTTGGGCTGCTATAGCAAATTGCCAGTCTGTATGACTTGAAACAACAAATTTATTCTCATGGGTTGGAGGCTGGTGGTCCAAAATCAAGGTGTCAACAGCGCCCTGCTCCTTCTGAAGGCTCCAGGGAAGAATCCTTGTTCTTGTAGTTTCTGACTGTTGACCATAATCGTTGGCATTCATTGGGTTATAAACTCCTTCTCAGTTGTCACATGGCATTCTTATGTCTGTCTCCTGAGAACACCAGCGGTGGATTTAGGGCTTACCCTGATTACACTTGCGACCTCATCTTGTCACAGTTACATCTGTAAAGACTCTGTTTCCAGATATAGTCACATTCATAGTTTCCAGTAGGTGAGACATCAAAGTGTTCTTTCAGAGGACATAGTTTAACTACAACAGTGATGCTCCCGGTAAATAAGCTAGGTGATACTGTTCCATGCTCAAGAAACTTTGATTGTCCTAATGCATTTTTTTCCCAAAAAGAAAGAAACTTGGAAAGTTGGTTTACTTAGATATCTTGGGGACTGCTCTTAATATTTCATGCTGTAGCAAAAGGGTGGAAGCAAGAAGCTCAAGAGTTAGGACCAAGCAGAATGGTTTAAGAGGTCTTTGAGTAGTGTTGATGCATTGGCAGTCTACATTTTTCTTTTCAGATTCAAGTACAGCATCCAGCAGCCAAGTCTATGATTGAAATTAGTCGGACACAGGATGAAGAGGTTGGAGATGGGACCACATCAGTAATTATTCTTGGTAAGAAGGGAATGGAAAGTTGATAAGAAAAATTTGATTGAAACATTAAGATTTTTGCCAGAAATAGAGTCTGTGTCATATTTTAAGAAGAATGTTTTGGAGTTCCACTTGTGGCTTAGCGGTTAACGAACCCGACTAGGATCCGTGAGGTTGTGGGTTTCAATCCCTGGCCTCGCCTAGTGGGTTAAGGATCCAGCGTTCCCTTGAGCTGTGGTGTAGGTCGCAGACACGGCTTGGATCCCGCGTTGCTCTTGCTGTAGCATAGGCTGGCAGCTGTGGCTCTGAGTCAACCCCTAACCTGGGAACCTCCGTGTGCTGGGATTTCAGCCCTAAAAAGAAAAAAAAAGACTGTTTTCTCTCCAGCTGAGTATAAAATGTTCATCATGGTGTAGGATGAGCTTTGCAAATCTGGTTGAAAAAAATGCAGTCTGTTCTCGTTACTCAGAATAATTTCTATAAAGTTACCACAAACACTGAGTTAGCAAATGCTAAACCATCGCTGCTTGGAGGACATATGGGGTTAGGTTCCTTCAGGCCACTGGTTTTGTATTTATTAACTTGTAAATGTATCGTGATTTGTTTTAAAAACATCTTACTGCATATTGTTGACTCATCTACACTGAACTCATACCTGAACAAAGCGTATCTAATAAGTTATTGTCTCTACAAGGCACATCACAGCCTTGCACTTAAGAAAACTAGATAGAACTTTAGGGCTACACTGAAGACATTTTAAAGAGTGAAATCAACAAAATGCACAAAAATATGGAAAACATGACATATATACATCACATAAAGGACACTTGTTTATAGAATGAGAGCTGAAATAAGGCAGAGCATTGCCTTCTTTCTCTCTTTCCTTTTTTTTTTTTTTTTTTTTTTTGTGCTTTTTAGGGCTATACTTGAGGCATATTGAAATTCCCAGGCTAGGGATCAAATCAGAGTTACAGCTATCGGCCTACACACCAAAGCTCACAGCAACACTGGATCCCTGACCCACTGAGCGAGACCAGGGATCAAACCTGCATCCTCATGGATACTAGTCAGATTCATTTCCACTGCACCACAAGGGGAACTCCCAGAGCATTGCCTTTTTCAGTCTTAACTGGCAATATATGCGTTGGGCAACTTAAATTTTTTATCTTTGCATATGTCAGAATGATCCTGAAAGTGCAGCAAATACTGATTCAGAAGTTACAAATGTTAGCGAGTAGTCAAATATAGGATCTTGAGAAAAAGTCTTCTTTGTACAAGTTTTAATGGCTTATCCTTCTATTTCTTATAGGACTATAAAAGATCACTTTTTTTT
>PVHT020000793.1:946932-990347 GCA_004024745.2 Catagonus wagneri | reverse complement strand
CCACAGCCTCATGGTTCCTAGTCGGATTCGTTAACCACTGAGCTGCAACGGGAACTCCAAAGATCACTTTTGAAAACTTGGCATATTACGTTTATTTGTTACACAAATTTTAAGTTGATTGTGAAATTTTTGTAATAGCATTCATTTTTTTTAAATGAAGAAACATGATTTTAGAAATTGAGAAAAAACTATCCTAAATTAGGGGATGCAGTTTTATTTGTGTGTTGGCCCACGTGCCTAAAAATAGTCCTGATAAAAAAATTATTTTAACATGAACTTTTTACAAGGTGACATTTTAAATTATGTTTAGAATGTCTTTGTACTGCATTTTGAAAATGGTGAGTTGGGTATTAATTTGCTTGAGTCACCACCAACTAATCACATCTTTAGATCCACTTCTTTTGAATTGGATTGCATGTTAATTACACATGGCTAGTTCTGTACTTTGAAGACAAACTTGGAAGATGAAAGAGGGAGGTGAGACTTCTGCTATGCTTTCCTTTTGGGGTGAAAGATGAGCTTTAGATATTAGGCCAAATATACTAGCCGGTAATCTTAGTTGAATCTCCTGGAGAGATTAGGTAGCTTAAGTTTCAGTGAGTCTAGGTGTCTTAGATATAGGTAGCTTTTTAAAAAACCAAAACATTGGCATTCCTAAAGATAATCTACCTCCTATGATGATATACTGACTATTCTTTAATAGGGCATAATTTTTTCTAAGTTAACTTTTTTTTTTTTTTTTTTTTTTTTGCTTTTTAGGGCCACCACCGCAGCATGTGGAGGTTCCCATGCTAGGGGTTTATTTGGAGCTTCAGCTTGTGGCCTACGCCAGAGCCACAGCAATGCAGGATCCGAGCCATGTCTGCAACCTACACCACAGCTCAAGGCAACACTGGATCATTGACCCACTGAGCAAGGCCAGGGATCGAACCTGCAACCTCATGGTTCCTAGTCGGCTTCGTTAACCACTGCGCCACAACAGAACTTCTCTAAGTTAACTTTCTAGAGCATCTTTTAAAATATTAGATAACCTTTTAACATTTATGATAGGAATTCTAAAGTAATTGAATTCAAACATTTATGCACATGCCAAAGAGTATACCTGTGAACTTTGGTACATTTGTGTGTGTGTGTATATATACGTGTATGTGTGTGTGTGTATATATATATATATATATATTTTTTTTTTTTTTTTGGTCTTTTTGCCTTATCTAGGACCGTACCCGCAGCATATGGAGGTTCCCGGGCTAGGGGTCTAACAGGAGCTGTAGCTGCTGTCCTTCGCTTCAGCCACAGCAATGCGGGATCCGAGCCTCGTCTGCAACCTACACCACAGCTCATGGCAACGCCAGATCCTTAACCCACTGAGCAAGGCCAGGGATCAAACCCACAACGTCATGGTTCCTAGTTGGATTCGTTAACCACTGAGCCACGAAGGGAACTCCCATTTGTGTGTATTTTAAAAATTGGTGTAATAAGGACTGATAGTATAAGCACTTTGTGCAAAGGGCCTTTTTTTGACCAAAAAAATTTTCTCTTTAAAACTTTATTTAGAAACAAATTTTGTATGTGGTGTGTATCTATCTGTTATTCTCTGTATACTAATTAGAAAGGACAATTTTTTAAAGAGACATTTTACCAATAATTCCTCATTCAGAGGGTAAATTTTTATGGGCATTCTTCCAAGTATTAGATTTTCTGTGTGTTTAGTTTTTAGTACCAGCATATTCACTATATCCTAGGTGTTGAAATAAGTCAGTTTTCCTTTATGTATTTTTCTTTCTATTTTAGCATCTTTGGGAAAATGTTTACCTTTTGTTTAGGAAACTGGTAACAAATACTTAGTTGAATCACAAGAGTAAGTAAACCGTAGGATCGGTCTGATCATTTAAAATACATCTAGGAGTTCCCATTGTGGCACAGTGGGAATGAACCTTACTGATATACATGAGGATGCAGGTTCGATCCCTGGCCTCGCTAAGCAGGTGGGGGATTCAGCGTTGCTGTGGACTGTGGTGTAGGTTGCAGATGCACCTTGGATCCCGTGTTCCTGAGGCTGTGGTATAGGCCGACAGCTGTAGCTCTGATTTGACCCCTAGCCTGGAAACGTCTATATGCCATGGGTGCAGCCCCCCACCTCCCCCAAATACATCTAGGAGTTCCTTTGTGGCACAGCAGGTTAGGGATCCAGCATTGTCACTGCAGTGGCACGGGTTGCTGCGGTGTCCTGGGTTTCATTTCTCGCCCAGGAACTTCTGTGTGTATCTGATGAGAATGTTTTCTAAGTTGGCTTGTACAAGGTATAAAACTTGGAGTAATATTGGCATACCTTTTGGGAAAACCTACTTCGGGGAAAAAAAACGCAGGTATTTTAGAAGCACAATGAAATTGCCATGATATCCAGTTACTTTTCAAAATGTTATGATGTATGTGTCCTTTTCCAGCGGGGGAGATGCTGTCTGTGGCTGAGCACTTCCTAGAGCAGCAGATGCACCCAACTGTGGTGATCAGTGCTTATCGCAAGGCATTGGATGACATGATCAGCACCCTTAAGAAAATAAGGTATTGGAGTGGAGACCAAATAGGGGTAGTGTCAACTGTGGGAGGCCTGGAAGACTGATCTGTTCTTAGGTGATAATGGAAGGCCACACACATTGCATACACAGCGGTTTATACCCTGGTGGTGTTTTCTGAGAAGGAGAAACAGAGTTGTTAAGAGAAAGGTTTTTAGAAAATGGCAGAGGATACGGAGCAGACAAAAGGAGCTAGGTTTAGTTTTTCTAAATATGTTTTGGTTACATACTGTCTGCTGATTTCCATGTTAGACATTGGGAAATGTGTATTAATAAGTAAAATAGAGCTACTCTCCAAAGTTTTAGATTCTAGTGGGAGAAATAAGGAATTAGATAACTAATTGTTCAGGACATGATATTAAAGTACCCTACTATCATGTATGATCACAGCTAATTCAGTCCGTATTGTAATATAAGTGCTGAAGAGGATGGTAGCCAGCAATTTTTCGTTAAAATCAAAAGAACTGGGAATCCTATCTAGTAATCAAAGAGCTTACTGAGTCCTATGAGGTAATACAAGGAACATGGAAATGTGTGGCTTCAACTTGAGGGAATGTCAGTTATATAGTAACATGATGCAGAATGTAGAATTTTTTTGATTAAAAAAGTTGTTTAAAAAGCAAAACCGGGAGTAACTTGTGGCTCAGCAGGTTGAGAATGTGTCTAGCATCCATGAGGATGCAGGTTTGATCCCTGGCCTAGATTAGTGGGTTAGGGATCTCGTGTTGCCATAAGCTGCATTGTAGGTCACAGATGCAGCTCAGATGTGGCGTGGCTGTGGCATGGGCCCGCAGTTGTAGCTTCGATTTGACCCTTAGCCTGGGAACTTCCATATACCGAGGGTGCAGCCCTAAAAAGACAAAAAATAAAAAGCAAAACCTTGGAGTTCTCTTGTGGTACGTTGAGTTAAGGATCCAGTAGTTTGGGTCACTGCTGTGGTACTGGTTCAGTCCCTGACCTGAGAATTTCCAGATGCTGTGGGTGGAGTTCCCTGGTGGCCTAGTGGGTTAAAGATTTGGTGTTGTCACAGCTCTGCCCACATAGCCAAAGAACAGGTAAATAAAGTTTTCCTTATTTACTTATTTATTTATTTCTTAAGGGCTGCATCTGCAGCATATGGAAGTTCCCTGGCTAGGAGTAGAATTAGAGCTACAGCTGCAGGCCTACACTACAGCCATGGCAACACCGGATCCTTAAGCCACTAAGTGAGGCCAGGGATCGAACTCGCATCCTCATGGATACTAGTCAGGTTCGTTTACTGAGCCACAACAGGGACTTGCTTTTCTTTTTTTGTTTTCCTTCTTCTTCCCTTTTTTTAATCGCACATGCAGCAACTTGATTGGGATCTTTGTTTCCAGACCAAGATTGAACCCAGGCCACAGCAGTGAAAGTGCCAAAATCATAGCCTCTAGACCACGAGGGAACTCCCTTATGTTTTTCTTTTTGTCAAACAATAATACTGCTTTTGGAATTACTGCTTCTTCCCTAAAATACATAATTCAACAGTTATTTAATAGTGGTTGCATATTATTTGTCTTACGCTGTTATTAAAAGAGATTACAGGGAGTTCCCACTATGGCGCAGTGGGGTAAGGATCCAGGATTATCTCTGGTGGCTTGAGTTTGATCCCCAGCCCAGCACAGCGGGTTAAGAACCTGGCATGGGTTGCATCTGTGGCTTGGTTTCGATCCCTAGCCCAGGAACTGCCATATGCCACAAGTATAGCTGAAGAGATTTCAGCAGTACATGAAAAATTGGACAAGGTGGTATCTAAGATCTCTTAAAAAAGATAATTTTTTTTAAAGGGCTGTATGTGCGGCATATGGAATTTCCTGGGCTAGGGGTCAAATTGAAGCTGCGGCTGGAGTTCCCATCGTGGCTCAATGGAAATGAATCTGATTAGCGTTGATGAAGATGTGGGTCCGATCCCTGGCCTCTCTCAGTGGGCTGATGATCAGGCATTCCTGTGAGCTGTGGTGTAGGTTGCAGACATGACTTGGATCCTGCATTGCTATGGCTGTGGTGTAGGCCAGCAGTTGCAGCTCTGTTTCGACCCCTGGCCTGGGAACCTCCATATACCGTAGGTGCAGCCTTCAAAAGATATTTAAAAAAAAAAAAAAAAAGCTGCAGCTGCTAGCGTAGGCCACAGCAACACGGGATCCAAGCCATGTCTGAGACCTAAACCACAGCTCACAGCAATGCCGGATCCTTAACCCACTGAGCAAGGACAGGAGTCAAACCTACATCCTGTAGATACTAGTTGGATTTGTTACCACTAAGCCACAGGGGGAGTTTCTATTTTATGACTCTACATAACCTCACCATGTACAAATTTATAATCTTGTTAGAGGAGACTGAACATGTAAAAGCAGTAAACACTATGGGGCGCACCGTGTATTAAGATGCTAGATAGAATAGTCAGGTGTTTGGATGGATAGCGCAGACCAAGGGTGATTATTAAGGAGAACCCTCAGAAATTACTAGTTATGGGATAAAGGTTTCAAAGATAAAATGCATTTTGATCCAAGTTGTAAAAGTTATGTGCAGTTTATTTGGTTAGAACAGAAGGTATAGAAGAAATTATTTTACTGTAAACTCTGCGTAAGTGGAAAGTTGTAAGACATAGGAACAGATTACTCAGGGATTTGAGAACTTTCCAGACATGAGTTAATTGTAATCTTTCTGAAAGGCAGATGGTGGACAAGATTACATCTTAGTAGTACTTTTAGTTTCCTACAAAGGAACAGATTCCCCTAGTTCTGCTGGTTGGTCCATTCACTGTTGTAGTCATAAACTCATGTTACAAATGAGGGGTTAAATATCCAGGATCCCTCTGAATATACTCGTTTTTCTTGTTCCAGTACTCCTGTTGACACCAATAACCGAGACATGATGCTGAATATCATCAATAGTTCAATTACTACCAAAGTAATCAGTCGGTGGTCGTCTTTGGCATGCAACATTGCCCTGGATGCTGTCAAAACTGTACAGTTTGAGGAGAATGGTCGGAAGGAGATTGACATCAAGAAATATGCAAGAGTGGAAAAGGTAATAAGCTTTTCAAGTATGTACTTTGGAGATAAATTATTTCCTGTGTGAGTCATCACACTTGTGGAGAGAATAAGTTTATTTACTTTATTTATTTATTAATTTTTTTAGGGCCACACTCACAGCATATGGAAGTTCCCAGGCTAGGGGTCGGAGCCATAGCCACCGTCCTACGCCACAGCCACAGCAACACGGGATCCAAGCCGTGTCTGCAACCTACACCACAACTCTTGACAACAGTGGATCCTTAACCCACTGAGTGAGGCCAGGGATCGAACCTGTGTAGGATGCTAGTCAGGTTCATTAACCGCTGAGCCACAACAGAACTCTGGGAATAAGTTTAAATCAGAGCAATGTATCTTTATCAGAAGAACCAGGAAGAAGAATATCTACTATCTGGAAAAATAAAAAAAAGCTTGAAAAAGAGGGTACCAAAGAGTTATCTGAAACAATTAGCTTCACTGCTGTCCCTACACAAGGTTTACAGGGACAGAGGAAAGGCTTATTGTTGTGTCCATCGTTGTGCATTGGCTGACACAAATTAAGCACTTAGGAAATAAACAAGGGCTCTACAGCATGGTGCTCATAACCCTCAGAAAGCTTTCTCCAACTCTACCAATTTAAGATTTAAAAGTAGCATTAATATGGAGTTCCCATTGTGGCTCAGTGCATTAAGCCAACATAGACTCTATGAGGATGTGGGTTTGATCCCTGGCCTCACTCAGTGAGTTAAGGATCCTGCATTGCCATAAGCTGCAGAGTAGTTTGCACATGAGGCTGGGATCAGGTGTGGGCCTGCATCTGGAGCTCTGATCCAACCCCTAGCCTGGGAACTTCCACATAAAAGTAAGTAAATAAATACATACATACATAATAAAAGTAACAGTGGATTGCGGCCAGTAGATGGAGCCCTGTGCTTAAAATTTGTGGAAATATCTTTCAGGAAGTAGGAGATGAGTTCTTGTTGTGGTGTGGCGGAAACGAATCTGAGTAGTAACCACAAGGTTGTGGGTTCGATCCCTGACCTTGCTCAGTGGGTTAAGGATCCGGAGTTGCCATAAGCTGTGGTATAAGTCTCAGGCGTAGCTTGGATCCTGTGTTGCTGTAGCTGTGGCATAGGCCAGCAGCTGTAGCTCCAATTGAACCCCTAGGCTGGGAACCTCCATAAGCCGCGGCTGCGACCCTAAAAAGTAAAATTAAAAAGAGGGGGCAGGTAGTATGAGAGATGTGCATCCTTTTAAATCTTTGTCAATCAGTGAATTTGTGAATTTCAGCTGACATTCAAATTGTGTGTCATGGTCTAAGATTGATGTGCTTCCTAGCGGGAAAGAAATGTGATTGCAACTGTAGTTGTTTATGAGGTTCATGGGGAAAAAAGTTACTTTAGGAACCCAAATTGTTGGTCAGTTTGGGAAAAATGAATGTCTGGGAAGGAAATTGAGAAATCATATTCTGGTTGTGGATTAAAAGTGGATCTTTTGCTCAGATACCTGGGGGCATCATTGAAGACTCTTGTGTCTTACGTGGAGTCATGATTAATAAGGATGTGACCCATCCACGAATGCGGCGCTATATCAAGAACCCTCGCATTGTGTTGCTGGATTCTTCTCTGGAATATAAGAAAGGAGAAAGCCAGGTAAGGTCCCTGGCCGTATTCCTTCAAGTTGATATAAGAACCTGTTAATAGGAGTTCCCGTAGTGACTCACGTGATTAAGACCTTGATTAGTATCCATGAGGATGACACTTCTGTTTTACAGATGAGAGATCTATAACTCAGAGGAGTTAGGTTAGTTGTTTGAGGAATGCAGCTGGTATTGGCTAAATGAGGATTTGAACCCAGTTCTCTTTGGCTTCAATTCCCCGTAATCATGCAGCCTTTACTAGTGTATTAGTAGAACATGGAGTAGGAGGTAATTGAGCTTTGAAGTGCCAAAGAAGTTCCACAGGGCAGGAAGTTCACAAGGCTTAGTCACCCTTGGATAAAACAGAGTAATTGAAGCTTATCAAAAAGGGATTGGGAACGAGAATCAGTTTACTGGTGGGACAAATTAAGACCCTGAGCTACCATGCAGACTGACAGGTCAGAGGTTAACATTGAACTTGAGTGGCTAGGGACCTTAGCCAAACTCTCCACTAATTGCATTGTGACTTTGCATTCTAGTTGCTTTGTAATTAAATGGAGCTAAACTAGATGGTTATTAGAGCTAAACTGGTTTATAGAGGTGTGAGGTCATGGCTTATTCTAACTCATGCTTTCTAGGATACATGAGAGGGCTGGGTTGGGGGAGTATAGTAGTTGGAATGACTCTGAAGAGCTTCAGCAGTCCGAAACATTCAGTTCAAGAGTGACTTTTCTTCATCACGCAGACTGACATTGAGATCACACGAGAGGAAGACTTCACCCGAATCCTCCAAATGGAAGAAGAGTACATTCAGCAGCTCTGTGAGGATATTATCCATCTGAAGCCTGATGTGGTCATCACAGAAAAGGGCATCTCAGGTAGAACTCCGTTCATTTTTCCCGGCTGCTACTGAGGTAGAAGAGGGTGGGTGACTTTTTTCCTCCCGTGTTGGCATAGACTGAACATAATTAACATTTGGTGGTTAGGGTACCTTAACGATAAAACCACTTCAGAACCCAGGGTTTCTGGCTTCCAGCTTGACACCTCCACTCTTGCAGATTTAGCTCAGCACTACCTCATGCGGGCCAATATCACAGCCATCCGCAGAGTCCGGAAGACAGACAATAATCGCATTGCTAGGTGAGTAAGGCCAGGTAAAAATAAGATTCTTCTTCCTGTGTGTTTTTATTTTATAACTTCACAGTGTAGTCATCATTGCCTGAAAAAGTTTAACATAAGATATAGTCAGACAAATCAGTCACAAATGGAAATAACCTGGCTTTAGCCATCTACTCGCTTCTATTTTCCTTTTTTTGTCCTTTTTTTAGGGATGCAGCTGCAGCATATGGAGGTTCCCAGGCTAGGGGTCTAATTGGAGCTACAGCTGCCAGCCTTTGCCACAGCCACAGCAATGCCAGATCCGAACCTTATCTGCAACCTACACCACAGCTCACGGCAACGCCGGATCGTTAACCCTCTGAGCAGTGCCAGGGGTCGACCCCACAACCTCATGGTTCCTAGTCGGATTCCTTTCCGCTGCGCCACGACGGGAACTCCACCATCTACCCTCTTGAGAAGTCCTTTATGTAGAGTAACAGTTGCTGCATGAGTCTCTACTGTACTCTCCTAGCCAGTAGTGAACAGCTTATGTTTAAACATCTGTGATACTTTGGTACAGGGGTCCATTTCAGATTAGTCTGTTTATAACTAGCTCAGAATATAACAGAACTGACAGTTAACTTAATTGGATACCCAGCTCTGCTGTCAGTGCTACTTTAGATAGCATCACTACTTTTGCACAGATACCTATGCTCAAACATCGCGCATTTTTAAGATTTCTGTTTTTTAAAGGTTTAAGTCTCTTGGTTTGCCATAGATCCAAATCAAATTTTATACTTACACTTGCTCTGAAATGACTCTGGGCATACATACATACACATAATAAACTGTACATGCCCATGAGTGGGTGGAAGGGGTGACAAAAATGTTAGCTCTACATCGTTAAAATTGCGTCAGACATAGGTGCTTATTCACCTCTCGCTTGGTCTTTGTGTTATCTTTTTTTTTTTTTTTTGTCTTTTGACATTTTAGGGCCTCACCCACGGCATGTGGAGGTTCCCAGGCTAGGGGTCTAATCGGAGTTACAGCTGCCGGCCTATGCCACAGCCACAGAAACGCAGCACTACAGCTCGCGGCAATGCCAGATTCCCAACCTACTGAGCGAGGCCAGGGATTGAACCCGCAGCCTCATGGTTCCTCGTTGGATTCGTTTCCACTGAGGCACAACGGGAACTCCTGTGTTGTCTTCAGTACAGTCTTGTTAACGGGTTTTGAGATCTAACTGGGCGATACAGGACAAACTCTAGCTAGAAATGACCATTATTTGTCATACTAAGTATGCATGAGAACTCATTTGTCCAAATTTCAAGGTCCACTAAATATATTTTGAATTAAACTGTATCTCATTGTAGTAGTTGCCTTAGATATTCATACTTTTATTTATTTATTTATTTATTCCCTAATGGATTTTATTTCAGTTATAGGTGTACATAAACCGTCACAAGTCAATTTTATAGATTTTGTATCCCAAATCCCCAGTGCATCCCCCCACCCCCCAGACTGGCTTATTTGAAAAACCAAGGTTTTCCAAAGTCTGTGAGTCATTGTCTGTTCTGTAAAAAGGTTCATTGTGTCTTTTTAGTTTCCACATGTAAGTGGTAGCATTGGGTGTTGCTGTCTAATTGTCCATACTTTTATTTATAAAGCCATATTAGTTTAAGGAAATTTCACCTATATATACATTTGGAAATCTATTAGCGTAGAAGCCAAGACTTCTCACGTTAGGCAGTAATGTTACTAGCAATCCACTTTTGTCCTAGCCCTAATGTTTGCCACAGACCATAGGGACCTGAGTAGAAGTATCTGCCTTCATCTGGTCTTCTCCCTGTCCCCTCTTCTCCATCTAATCAATAGAGCCTGTGGGGCCCGGATAGTCAGCCGACCAGAGGAACTGAGAGAGGAAGATATTGGGACAGGAGCAGGCCTGTTGGAAATCAAGAAAATTGGGGATGAGTACTTTACATTCATTACTGAGTGTAAAGACCCCAAAGCCTGTACCATTCTCCTCCGGGGTGCCAGCAAAGAGATTCTCTCGGTGAGTCAGCCTTGGAAGTGTGACTGAATGAACTGGGTCATTCTGCTTCTTGAGAGTTTCCCAGAGGGTCTAAAATCATCCTGTTGTCCATTTGTTTTTTATTGTTAAAAAATTTTAGGAGTTCCCTTCGTGGCTCAGTGGTTAACGAATCCGACTAAGAACCATGAGGTTGCGGGTTCGATCCCTGGCCTTGCTCAGTGGGTTAAGGATCCGGCGTTGCCGTGAGCTGTGGTGTAGGTTGTAGACGCGGCTTGGATCCCGCCTTGCTGTGGCTGTGGCGAAGGCCGGCGGCTACAGCTCCTGTTAGACCCCTAACCTGGGAACCTCCATATGACACAGGTGCAGCCCCAGATAAAAGGCAAAAAGACCAAAAAAGAAAAAAAAAATTAAAAAACATAAACTTAATCATCTTAATCACTTTTTAAGTGTACCATTCAGTGGTGTTAAATGTATTCACATTTTCGTGCAACGGATCCTCAGAACTTTTTAGTCTTAAAAAATCGAGGCACTATACCCTTTGAACAATGATTCAGTTATTTCCCTATCCCATAGTGAACACTGCTTTCCTGTTTTTTAAGTTGTAATTACAAATACTACTTTTCTTGCCCTTCAGTGAGGTTATTAAGTAACTTACCCAAAGCACATAGTAAGTAGAGAGTTTCCATTACACTGCAGTCTCCTAGAGTGCACAACTAGACAGGACAAGATAGGGTATAGCTTTGTCAAGTGCAATAAACAAAAGCCTAGCATCCCAAAGTGACACCTCCTCCCCCTGGCTTTCTTGCAGTTGTAGTTAATGTGTTCTTCCAGGGTAAGTAGCATCTGCCCTACCCAAAAGGTTTGAAAGACCTTTCTTAGTTTCCCCTTGGTTTATCAGCCTTGGCAGTTGGGAAGTCCCTTGGTGCCTCTGATTTGTCTCTGAGTCATCAGGCTTTGGTTTATGCTGTCTGTTTGCTTTCCCAAGGAAGTAGAACGCAACCTGCAGGACGCCATGCAAGTGTGCCGCAATGTTCTCCTGGACCCTCAGCTGGTGCCAGGGGGTGGGGCTTCTGAGATGGCTGTGGCTCATGCCTTGACAGAAAAATCCAAGGCAATGACTGGTGTGGAACAATGGCCATATCGGGCCGTTGCCCAGGCCCTAGAGGTCATCCCTCGTACCCTTATCCAGAACTGTGGGGCCAGCACCATCCGTTTACTTACCTCCCTTCGGGTGAGTTCCTTTCCATGCTGTTCTCTTGATGGGATAGGGAAAGCTGTGTTTGGCCCAAGAGGATGGTTTGTGTCTGTCTTTTCCAGCTTTCCTTGTATTGTAGCTTGTTCCCTTAAAATATCTTTTCCTTAATTTTTGACGTGTTTGATGTCATTGCCATTTCCTCTTATCCGTACCTTATCATCCAGTATAATTGATTTTTACATAGTGGTTTCTATCAAGTTTTTTGTTCCTAGTCTTTTCCCTTTTAACTATGTTTGTTCAAACTATAGGCCAAGCACACCCAGGAGAATTGTGAGACCTGGGGTGTGAATGGTGAGACAGGTACTCTGGTGGACATGAAAGAACTGGGCATCTGGGAACCATTGGCTGTCAAGCTGCAAACGTACAAGACAGCAGTGGAGGTGAGGCTCTCTAAGACATATGCTATGCCGTTTATTTCCAGATTACCAGGAAACTGTTTGATCCAGTCTTGGGAGGGATGGAAGGCAGATCTATCCCTGGAATTCCATCCCCTTATTTAGCTCATTTAAAAATCAAGATGGAGTTCCTGTCATGGCTCAGTGGTTAATGAACCCAGCTAGTATTTTAAGGACATGGATTCGATCCCTGGCATCGCCCATCGCTCAGTGGGTTAAGGATCTGGTGTTGCCGTGAACTGTGGTGTAGGTTGCAGACACGGCTCGGATCCCGCATTGCTGTGCCTGTGGCGTAGGCAGGTGGCTACAGCTCCGATTAGACCCCTAGCCTGGGAACCTCCATATGCCGTGGGCATAGCCCTAAAAAGACCAAAAAAAAAAAAAAAAGGCAAGGTAACATGGCACAGGCTGCTTCCCTTGCTTTGGGAGAACTGAAAGGGTAGATTTCAGATAAAATGGTAATTATGTAGGAGGAGCTAAGTGATGTGTCTAAAAGAAAACAAGTGTCCTTCCGTTTGCTGACCTCTTTGGGGCTCTTTGGGGTTATTCTCCTAGACGGCAGTCCTGCTGCTGCGGATTGATGACATCGTCTCAGGCCACAAAAAGAAGGGTGATGACCAGAGCCGGCAAGGTGGGGCTCCTGATGCTGGCCAGGAGTGAGCAGTGGGCAAGGCGATCTCAACGCACAGAGCCAACAGAGTCTCCCCCTTCCCTGAGCCAGACTGCCAGGGACACTGTGGACGTCTTTGTTTGGAAGGGATCAGTTCGAGGGGCAGCCCAGTCCCTTTCTGTCCCAGCTCAGTTTGCAAAAGGCACTGACATGTAATTCTTCTCTATTGTAAGCTTTCCATTTAGTTTGCTTCCGATGATTAAATCTAAGTCATTTGAGACAGTTGTTATGTGTTTTTCAACCTTGGGCCATATTTCTGCCTCCTGGCAAGGAGGGAGGAAGCAGAAAACCTTACTGGGGAGGAAGAGAGATGGGATTGAGGTCATTAAGTATCTTTGCCTTTTTGAGGGGGTGTTCAGACTTCTTAGTAGGGACTGGTTGGGAAGACTCTTGGAGTTCAAAGGAGGATGTTGGAAAGCTTAAAGAAGCACCGCTTTGCATTCACCACCCAAAGAACAGGAGGAACCTGTCCAGACCGTGGGTGTTCCTCGTATGTGGTTGTGTGTAGAGCAACACCCAGTATGTGCCAGCGTTCAGGCATTTATTCTGAAGAACCTAGAATATCTTTTCTTTGGTATTACATACTATAGCATTTCAGAATCCTTCCTATCATACCTAAAATTCTTTTTCTCTGTCTCCAGTGTTCTTGCTGATTCCAATCTATTCTGGCTTTCTGGCTTATTTTCCCAGCATACTTGTGTCACACAGTAGGACTTTTGCTTTCCCTGCTAGCAAAAACAAAAGATTTAAATCTCATTCTGTGCTTTGTTTTTATCAAGGCAAAAAAATATTGACCCTGAGTTGCTGGTGGCTAGGTGGAGCTAGCCTTGGATTTCTTCAGAGTCCTTCCTCCTGACTACTGGGCCTTCCATTGTCCCCTTTGTCCTTATGACTCATGCAGTCAGCCTGTATCTCCTCCCTGACCACAGGATTTAATGCTACAGACTTGAATACTAGTTAGAATAATAGCACACAGTGCCTGTTATGTGAAAAATACATTCTGGTCACTTTGCATATATTAGCTAATCCTGTAAGATAGGTGATAGCCCTAGTATTTAGCTTTCTGCTTAACTTGGTCTAAAGTCTCAGCTTTTCCTCTTTGAGGGTCTCTGAAATAAGCCTACCTACCTTTTGTTGAAATCCCTCTATTAATTCATTCCCTCAGAGCTTCAAGACCTTAGAAAAAGATAATAGGTTAATTCTCAAATAAAAAGATCTTGGCAGATCCCATCATGGCTCAGCAGAAATGAATCTGACTAGCATCCCTGAGGACACAGGCTCGATCCCTGGCCTTTCGCAGTGGGTTAAGGATCTGGCATTGCTGTGAGCTGTGGTGTAGGTGGATCCTGTGTGGCTGTGGTGTAGGCTAGAGGCTACAGCTCCAATTTGACCCCCTAGTCTGGGAACTTCCATAAGCAGAAGACCCTAAAAAGACAAAGATAAAAAGATCTTGAAGAAATAATTCCTGCAACACCTGAGAAATTTTAGATAAAGAAATTGCCTCCCATTTGTTCCTTGGACTTTCAGAGGTCCATTCTGGTTTCAGCTCTAATGGTTAATTTAAGCACCTGGGTAACTGAACATAGTAGTCTTGCCTGCTGTCATCATTGCCTCTTTAAGCACGTGTAACGTTCCTGAATGTGTGAAAACTCCTGGCATGTTAGATCAGTCTGTACTCTTTCAGCCTAGCTTTCAAAACCCATTTTTGCTTTTCAAAGCCTAAATTTAACATAGTGACTAAAGGCTACCCAAGCCACATTGTTGCCTTGCATGAACCCTAAGAGACTCCATGAACAGTTTTGCTGCCACTTTGACTTTGCTCGTGGCCCTTCCCTGTCAAATTCCTAGATTCAACTAAATCCTGTTCCTCACCCTTATAAAGCAGTATTTTTGGGGCGGTGAGGAGACTTGAATTCCTGTTTACTCAAACCCTCTGTACTCAGCCAAGACTGTTTATGTTCGTTGTCAGGTTCTAGAATTGACAGCTCAGAGAATACAAATACTTTTTTTCTCAAAAAAAAAAAAGTTTAAGGGAACTTGAGTTTATCTTAGCCATTTGGGAGAAAATATGAAATTGGATCATTTTCCATTTACTACAGCCAAATTAGTTCCAGGTAATTGAAAGATTTAAATATAAAAACGTGAAGCCATAAGTACTAGAAGAAAACATGAAATTTAAAAATATACTTAGTGGATGTACTTAGCGGAGTTCCTGTCGTGGCTCAGCAGAAACGAATCTATCATCCATGAGAATGCAGATTCAATCCCTGGCTTCCCTCGGTGGGTTTAAGAATCTGGCGTCATGAGCTTTGGTGTAGTTCACAGATACGGCTCAGATCTGGTGTGGCTGTGGCATAGGCTGGAGACTGCAGCTCTGATTCAATCCCTAGCCTGGGAACTTCCATGTGCTGAGGTTGTGACCCTAAAAAGACACACATACACACACCCCAAATATACTTACTAGAGTGGAAAAAAGTATCAAATGCAATGACAAGATTTGCATGGCAAAAAAAAAAAAGACAAATGGAGGATGTTTGCATCAATACAAAAATTGATTTCCTTGAACTTTTAGGACTTGGCAGTCAAGAAGATAGGGCCTAAGAAAAATAGCTCCAGAGAAATGAAAATAAATAACTAAAGGAGTTCCTATTGGAGTTCCCGTCGTGGCTCAGTGGTTAATGAATCCAACTAGGAACCATAAGGTTGCGGGTTCGATCCCTGGCCTTGCTCAGTGGGTTAAGGATCCAGCATTGCCGTGAGCTGTGGTGTAGGTGGCAAATGTGGCTTGGATCCTGCGTTGCTGTGGCTGTGGCGAAGGCCGGCAGCTACAGCTTCTGTTAGACCCCTAGCCTGGGAACCTCCACATGCCGCAGGTGCAGCCCTGTATAAGGCAAAAAAAAAAAAACAAAAAAAAAAACAGGAGTTCCTGTTGTGGCGCAGCAGAAACAAATCCAACTGGTATGCATGAGTATGCGAGTTTGATCCCTGGCCTCACTCAGGGGGTTAAGGATCTGGTGTTCCTGTGAGCTGTGGTGTAGCTCACAGATGTGGCTCAGGTCCTGCATTGCTGTGGCTGTGGCTCCTATTCAACTCTTAGCCTGGGAACTTTCATATGCCGTGGATGCGGCCCTAAAAAAAAAAAAAAGACTTAAGGAGTTCCCTTTGTGGCGCAGAGGCTAACAAATCCGACTAGGACCCATGAGGTTGC
This sequence comes from Catagonus wagneri, assembly GCA_004024745.2. NCBI lineage: Eukaryota > Metazoa > Chordata > Mammalia > Artiodactyla > Tayassuidae > Catagonus > Catagonus wagneri. The sequence continues at coordinate 974,442 of PVHT020000793.1, read as the reverse complement.
AGGTTCGATCCCTGGCCTTGCTCAGCGGGTTAAGTATCCAGTGTTGCCGTGAGCTGTGGTGTAGTTTGCAGACACAGCTTGGATCTCGCGTTGCTGTGGCTGTGGCGTAGGCTGGCGTCTACAGCTCCAATTTAGACCCCTGGCCTGGGAACCTCCATATGCCACAAGTGCGGCCCTAGAAAAGGCAAAAAAATCCAAAAAATAAAAATAAAAAGACTTAAAACGTGAGATGTTTAACCTTACAGGGAAATTAAGTTTAGAAAACACTTTCCAGGGTGAGGGGGATATGGACCCTCAAACATGGCGTGAGTGTTTAATTGATGAACCCTGTAGAGGGCAATTCTACTCCTGGGTACTTGACCTATAGATTTGGTTGCAAATATGTATGAAATGCTGTCCATAAAAATATATTCCTTCCAGTGTTCCTTGCCACATCAAAGTGTTGCAAACTATCAAGGTTCTGGCTAAATATATTCAGGGAACATTCCCCCCGCAATGAAAGACTGGAGAATGAGACAGCTCCAAGTGCATTGATACAGAGCAGTCCTCAGTATATGAGTGAAAAAGCAAACTACAGAGCGGTACTTGGATCCCAGTGTATGGTATTACATTCGTGTATGCATAATGTATGTGTACACGTATATATATGTATGTATTATGCGATAGATAGGTATTATACTTGAGCATTGCATAGAATGTTTTAGGAAGGATACATAAGAAACTGGTAATAGTGGTTGTCTCAAGGAAGGACCCAGGCTGCTGGGGAATAGGGGTGATAATCCTTTGGTAACTTATGAATATGCATTTATTATTTAGTCAAAATAATTTTAGGATTAGACAAAAAAAAATCAAAAAGTGCATTCATTTAGCCAGACATGAACCTCCTTCCTTTGATAAATACTTTGTGCTTTCATTTTCTGTTTTCTGAGGTTTCTTTTCTCAACCATAAAACTGTGAGCTCTTCCCGGACAAGAACCTGCATACGTGGGGGCTCAATAAATACTAGTAATTGACAAAAAGTACCCTCTGAGGTGTGGTATCCCCCGCCCCCACCACACCAAATTCCTTTGAATTCCTCTCTGTGCCTTCCCTGCCACAGAGTCATTTTACAGATTCCATTTGGATCTTGAATCTAGACAACATGCCCACTGAGAGATAACTGTTTAGTGGGACCAGTTGGGTTGGAGAGGTTGGGGATCTGTCTGCCAGTCTAGGCCAGGAGGACTTGCTTGCCAGCTCAGCTGGGGATGATGAACACGATTAACCTTTCTGATTCTGTTCTCGCTCAAGCCTAAATCTGAGTTAAGGGAGGCGATCTCTTTAAGAGCTGTTGTGATGGCCCCGCCCTTTAAAGAGATCAGCTGAATCTCCGAGTCACATGACTTAGCGACTCTTCCGCCCTCTGAAGTTAGAACCGCATGAGCAGCTGTGAGGAGCTCTGCCGGGGTTGGGGCCCCTGTGCCCCCAGCCCCATGCTCCTCCTGAGTCTACTTCTGACAGCATCTCCTTTGGGCCTGCTGGGAGAGGAGACCCGCCAGGTGAGGGGCCGGAGCACTCCCGTTTCAGGATGTGCTGCCTTGAAGGGTGGTTAGAATCTAGGGTAACCAAGGGGTGGGGATAGAGGGTGCTTGCATTGAGAAGAGTTTCTTCAACCCTGGGGGTGGGGACAGCCATGGGTCATGGGACAGAATTGAGAAGTAGGGTGTATGTGAGGGCTTCGTGTCTTCCGGGGAAATCTGAACCCTGACTTAGCCCTGAGTAAGCCAGGTCCAGGCAAGTACTGGATTTTTTTTTCTTCTTTCAGCCCTGTGCCCTTATCTCTCAACCAGAGTTAGGGCCGTTTTCTCTACCCACCTCTCCTCCTTATGGCAGGAATCTCTTAGCTCTCACAAGCATTGCTCTTGCCTAGGCCCCAAGGTCCCACTGTTTCCCCATCATTTCCCAAGTCCCTTCCCTATCCCCAAACTTCTGTCCTGTGTCTCTCCCTGATCCTGTTCCCTTGACCCTCCACCACTCCATGTTCTAGGTGTCTCTGGAGGTCATCTCTGACGGACTGGACCCTCCTCAGAACCTGCTTCATATTCGGGCAGTGGGTACCAACTCCACGCTGCACTATGTGTGGAGCAGCCTAGGGCCCCTGGCAGTGCTACTAGTGGCCACCAATACCCCCCACAGCACCCTGAATGTGAACTGGAGCCTCCTGATCTCTTCTGACCCTGAAGGGAGCTTGATGGTGCTCCCCAAAGACAGCATCCAATTTTCTTCTGCCCTTGTCTTTACCAGGGTGAGGAGGTTGGGGGAAAAGAAGAGAGTTCATTTCAGTTAGAGAGACTGAAGACTGGGGGTAGATGAAATAGAGTCAGGTATGAGAGCCTGGGGTGGGGGGCAGTGAGTTGGAGGGTGGTGATTCAGGAGAAACCTGGACCCCGGCAAGCTCAGTCCCTCCTCACCCCCACCCGCCAGCTCTTTGAATTCGACAGCACCAACACATCCGATGCAGCGGGAAAGCCTCCAGGAAAACCGTATCCTCCGTATTCCTTGGCTGAGTTCTCTTGGAACAACATCACTGACTCATTGGATCCTGCCACCCTGAGTGCCACATTTCGAGGCCACCCCATTCGCGACCCCACTGGTGCTTTTGCCAGTGGCACCTTGGCTCTCAGGGTAAGGGTATGGGGAATCAGGACTCCAAAGGCTGGTTGATAAGGGTGGGAGTTAATGATGAGGGTCACCTTCAAACAATTACCACCTGCTTCCCACGCCTCTTCCATCCTAGGTGCAGGCCTTCTCCAGATCTGGCCGACCAGCCCAACCCCCTCGCCTCCTGCACACAGCAGACACCTGCCAGCTAGAGGTGGCCCTGGTTGGGGCCATTCCCCGGGGAAACCGCTCCCTGTTTGGGCTGGAGGTAGCCACCTTGGGCCAGGACCCTGACTGCCCCTCAGTGCAGGAGCAGCGCTCCATCGATGATGAATATGCACCCGCCGTCTTCCAGGTCAGGTTTCCTGCAGAGAGTCAGATGGGTGGGAGGCAAAGAGGGACCCAATTAGGACCTCAGAGAATCATTCAACCTTTTACCATTTAGCAACGCTGTTCGGCTCCTTTAAGCACTGGGCACTGCGCTGATGAATTTAGTCCAGTCTCTGCCCTCAGCAGAGAGGCCAGACAGAAGTTGGTACAGTATGACTAGTGCTCTGGCAGGTGGGATGGGCAAGGGCCTCGGGGCCCAGAGGAGAGAGCTGAGTGCAGGTTTGCTGAGGGCTGAGGCTGGAAAAGGACTCGGTGCCATCCAGTCCGGCTCCCTTTTCAACAAGGGAGAGATTGGTGCAAACAGCCTGGAAGTTCCAGAACCAGACCTAGGACTCAGGACAACTCATGACATGGAGGCTGGGAAAGGGTAGGGGAACAGAAGGTTCGGGTACCGTTGATCCTCCTTACCCTGCCTGTTTGCTTTTCTCTCCAGTTGGACCAGCTGTTATGGGGCTCCCTCCCAACAGGCTTCGTGCAGTGGCGACCAGTTGCTTTCTCCCAGAAGCAGGGGAGCCGGGATTCAGCCATGCCCTGCCAAGCTTCCCCTCTTTACCCCACCTTGGCATACCTTCTCCCCCAGTCACCCATTGTCCGAGCTTTCTTTGGGTCCCAGAACAACTTCTGTGCCTTCAACCTAACATTTGGAGCTTCCACAGGCCATGGCTACTGGGACCAACACTACCTCAGCTGGTGAGAGTCTGGGCCTGGGCCAAGGGTTTGGGAGGCTGGGACTCTGGCCTTCCCTCCTAAGTCTACTTACCGTTCCTTCTCACTCTGCTTGCTCTAGGTCCATGCTCCTGGGTGTGGGCACCCCTCCAGTGGATGCCTTGTCCCCGCTAGTCCTGGGCATCATGGCAGTGGCCCTGGGTGCACCAGGGCTCATGCTGCTGGCAGGAGGCCTGTTTCTAATGCTGGGCCACAAGTGGCAGTCAGAATATCAGTCTATAAATTGAGGCCTGCTCTTTAGAGGGAAAGACATTACTGGACCTGCCTTGTGGTCTACAGCTGCTCTTGCTTTCCTGCAGAACCTCAGAGACCAGCCTCAACTTCCTGCGGACCCAGGTGGGGTGTCCTTCAAACTCTGAGGAGGGACCAGGGATAGAGTGATTGCTAGAGGGAGGGTCCCCTTGGCGTTGCCTCCCCAGCCCGCCGCCCCCCATTTCCCTCAAATGGGACTCACAAGCCTGGATGAGAGGATTTCTGACTGTTTGCTGCCCTGGAGGTCATGAAATAGATGAATTTTTTTCCACAGGGCTTGTCTCTCAGTGTGTGAGTGTTGTTGGGCTGGTTTGGGGCTGGTTCCAGGGAATGACATGGCTAGGAGATGGGCGTGGAAGGCAAGTTCTTATTTGCAGCCCCAGGTCCTCAGCAGGCCTAGTCCTCTCCCCCGCCACAGAACCAGGCTCCAGCCAGCCACTCTCAGCACGTGGAGCTGGGAGGTTTCTGGTGCAGTCTGAGTCAGACAAGGAAGGGACACTCGAGACTGGAGGGCAAACACGAAGGAAGAGTCAAGGAACACTGTGGTAGTCGTTTATTGTTACACATTCACACGGGGTTAACGCCAGCCGTTATGCCTTCCATCTGCTCCCCAGCCACCAAACGTGTGGGTGCAGGCATGCACACGTGCACAGGCACACATACACACACATACACACACACACACTCTGGGAGGGAGGTTTCTCTGTCTGGTCCTCTTCCCATGGAGAGGCGTGACTACTTCTAGGCAGTTTGGAAGTGCGAGTTACAGGGACCTAAAGGGTTGGAAGGGAGGAGGCAGCCACTCTGGGCTGGGGCGGCTGTAATCGATCTGACTGAGGCTGAGGGCCTAGGAGGGCCAGTCATGGAGGGTCCCGAACGCATGGCCCCAGGGAGATTTTCACTAAACATCAAAATCTTATTCAATCTGATGCCTGGCCTTTACCTTTAGGCATGGACAATATTTCCAGTCTCCTTGAGGCACTCTTCTCAGACAACTGGCACAGAAATGGTTGAAGTTTTGGCTGTGGCTCTGCCGGCTGCCTCACAGGAGGCTGGACAGTGGCGCAGAGTCCAGCCGTGGGGGGCCCTGGTGGCAGTGGTGAGAGGCTGCTCGGGAAGGGACCATCCCTCTGCTCCTGGTCCTGGGCCCGAGCCCTCAGCATCCTTAAGGAACGTGGCTGTCCACCTCTTTCCCTGCCAAGAGTGCCTGAGTCCCTCGCTCATAATTATCCCAGGCCCCAAAGATGAAGGGTAGCCCCCCAACTCTGGGAGAGCAGGGGACAGTCCACGCTCTGCTTCCCCAGGTATCAGGGGTGGAAGCAGAGGAGCAGAGCGGCTCAGCCCCAGAGGCGGGGCCTGTGATCTGAGGCCGAGCGGGCGTGGTCGGGGTAGTCCAGGCGGCTCTCGGAGGCAGTGAACATGCGTTCAGGCTCCACCACGAACATGTAGTAAAGGTTCCACACCAGCATGGACAGCAGGGGCAGGAACGTCAGGCCGAAGCCAAAGCCTCGGAAGGAGCGGCCCACAGCCAAGGTCAGCCAGTATATCAGCCTGGGAGGCAAGAAAAGATCAGGCTTTCCTGGAGGGAATACATTGGCTAACTGGCAACAGGCTGATGACAGGGAGCACAGAAAGTGAGGGAGGCAGATGGGGGCTGGCGGGCACAACTAATACCTCTAAAAACAAGCAGTGTTTATGCACTTACTACGAGCTAGGCACAGTGCTAATTTCTTTAGGGGCGCTGTTTAATTTAGACCCCCATATCTTTATGAAGTAACTATAGTATTCACCTCCTTTGTTTTCAATTTTTCATTAAAAAATTTTGAGTAAGCAATATATACATTCACATGGTTCAAAAGTCAGAGGTACCAGTAAGTATAGTAAAATGTCTTCCTTCCTTTACTGATTCCCAGGGGCCAGGGATCAAACCCGCACCACAGCGGTAACCTGAGCCACAGCAGTGACAATGCTGGATTCTTATCCCTCTGCACCACCAGGGAACTCCCCAGCTACCTTATTCTCTTCCCTCACCTACCCAACTCTATTCCATTCCCACCTCAGACATCTAATATTATGGTCTCTTCTGCATTGTGATGCTTTATGTATATATGTGCACAAAAATTTGTTTTCTTTTCCCCTTTTTTTTGAAGTTTGGTAGCATACTATAGAGAGAGAGACCTCTGCATATTGATTTTTCCCCCGTTTAATATATCTTGGAGATGGAGTTCCCGTTGTGGCTCAGTGGTTAACGAATCCGACTAGGAACCATGAGGTTGTGTGTTCGATCCCTGGCCTTGCTAAGTGAGTTAAGGATCCGGCGTTGCCATGAGCTGTGGTGTAGGTTGCAGACACGGCTCAGATCCCGTGTTGCTGTGGCTGTGGCGTAGGCCAGCAGCTACAGCTCCTGTTAGACCCCTAGCCTGGGAACCTCCATATGCCACGAGTGTGGCCCTAGAAAAGGCAAAAAGACAAAAAAATATATGTATATATCTTGGAGATTGCGTTAATCATTATATAAACAGCTGCTTCATTCTTTTACAGCTGCAGTACATTCCACTGTATTTACTTTTGCAGGTGAAGAAACTTCCAAAAGGGTTAATTAACACTGATCCAAACTCATACATCAGGGAAATAGTAACACCATGATTTGAACCCATGCCTCTTCATCACCACCTCTTCTGCCATTTTAGAGGGGCTAAGGGAAAGGAGTAAGGGAGCCAGCTTCAAGAGAGCTGGAAGCCCAGAAGGATGGATCAAGCACGACCAAATTTCCTCTCCTGGAAGATCCATTCAAAATACACACCCCTCAAATCAACTATTAATGGAAAAAAATCATTTAAAAAAACAAAAACAGGAGTTCCTGTCATGGCTCAGAGGTAACAAACCTGACTAGGATCCATGAGGATGGGGTTCGATCCCTGGCCTTGCTCAGTGGGTTAAGGATCCAGCATTACCATGAGCTGTGGTGTAGGTCGCAGACGCGGTTCAGATCCTGTGTTGCTGTGGCTGTGGTGTAGGCCAGCAGCTATAGCTCAGATTCGACCCCTAACCTGGGAACTTCCATATGCTGCAGTGTGGCCCTAAAAAGCAAAAAACAAAAAAAATCAAAATACACATCCCTCAAAGCAGGAAGGGCAGAAGCTTCCTCTTAATACATGAAGGGGGAATTTCCTGGTGGCTCAGTGGGTTAGGATCTGGCGTTGTCACTGCTGTGGTGCAGGTTCAATCTTTGGCCTAGGAACTTCTGCATGCCCCAGGCGTGGCTTTATATATATATATATGTATACACACAAATTGTGATGCTTTTTTTTTTTTTGGCCGCATCCATGGCATGCACAGGTTCCGCAGCCAGGGATCAAACCCGTGCCGCAGCAGTGACCTGAACCACAGCAGTGACAACACCAGACCCTTAAGCACTGGGTCACCAAGGAACTCCAGGCATTTCCCTTTCCTTATTTCCCTTGCAAAGTCTCCTTGGACAGTACTTCTCATGCCTACCGCTGGTTAGAGAGGGCAGCAGTTTTTAAAACAATATAAAGAAACTTCTAATTACTAGAATGTTTGAAAAATGAAACAGACTGTCTTTTAAAGAACTAGCACTTGGTCACAGAGGGTGTTCAGCTAGAGGCCAATGACCACCTGACCAGAGTGCCACAGAGGAGAGGGAGGTGGTTCTAGGTTGATATATGTGACATATGAAAGACATGTGAGCTGATCACCTGATACCAGGTGAGGTTAAATGCAAGGGAGAGAGTGGATTCACCTTGCCCAGGTGCACATCTGGGCCAATGCAGAATCCAGAAAGCTCCCTGGCTCCGGCCCTCCAGACATTCAGATGCCCAGGTCCCTCTAGCCCCCAAACCTCCCTGGTCCTCCCACCCCCAACCCCAACTCACCGGGAGATGGCAAAGAGACCAGTGAGCAGAGGGAGCAGTTTGAGGGTATCTTGGGGCAGGTAGGTGGAAAGCACTGCCAGGTTGAAGAAGTAGAGGATGAAGAGCTGGACCGACTGGGCCACATATCGCCGGTGGATCTCCACCTCCCGCCGAGGCTCCGCAAAGGGCCGCAGGGCAGAAAAGCACAACAGGCTCAGCCCGTACACCAGGATCCCTGGGTGGGGTTAGAGAACACAGGGTCAGGAGAGGAGCGGCAGGCAGGAAGCTGGGGGCAGGGTTCGAGATGGAGAGCTAGGTGGGCGCAAAGGGTGGCAGGGGGGCCCTGAGGGTCCAGGTCTCACAAGGGGAAACTCTCTTGCTCTCCAAGCCAGGCAAGCCCTGCCCTCCAGTCCAGCTCCCAGACGCCCCCTCCCCTCTCACAGGGCCCAGGCTCACCCAGAACAATGGGGAAGGTGGCAAAGACCCCGCAGCGCAGCGTGTAGACGAGGCGGGAACTCATGGTTGGCAGGCGCGGGGCCTCGAAGGGCAGGAGGGCATAGGCCCCGTAGAGCAGGCAGGGGAAGAGGATGAGGGCGGCTCCCACTGAGGCCACAGCCCTGAGCCCCTCACGGCCTCCGCAGCCCTCGCAGCCCCCACAGGAGCGGCCAGGCGGCCTTACCACCGCCTCGGCCCACTTGCACTCGGGAGGCTCAGGGTGGGCGGCCCGGGGGGGCAGGAAGGTCCGGTGGCATTCGCCCTCGCTCGCCTCGCAGCGCACAACGAGATCCTCCTGGGGTCGCCGCTCAATGCACTGCAGGTCGATGGGCACGAAGGCTCGGGCCGCCTTCTCAGGCAGCAGGCTGGCGTCATCTTCGGGCACCTCCTCTAGCTTGGTGGGTGGCTCTGACTCGAGGGGCTCAGGCTCAATGTCTCTCCAGCCCGGGGGATCTGGGAACGGGGCGCTGGGCTGGGGGCTAGCCCCCCAGGGCAAGGTGGCAGCTTCACTCACTGTGCTGTCTGGCCCATCCTCAGTCCCCTCAGTGGCTGTGGGAGACCCAGCTGAAGACCCCACTCTGGGGAACTCGGCTCCGGGAGACTCAGCCCCACCCTCCCCCTCTGGCCTCCGGCCATTGGGGACCAAGGCCTGGGGTGGGCTTTTCTCCAGGGCCTCGGGCCCCTTCATTTCCAGCAGGGCCACAGCCTCGGGTTCTGTCATCCTGGAGCCTCACTCCTGGGGTCTACTGTAAGGTCATGTCACCCTGGAGGGAGCAGAGGAAAGCTCTGTCAGAAGCTGCTGTTCTCGGAGTTCTTGTAGTGGCTCAGCGGAAACAAATCCAACTAGTAACCAAGAGGCTGTGAGTTCGAGCCCTAGCCTTGCTCATTGGGTTAAGGATCTGCCATTGCCGTGAGCCGTGGTGTAGGTTGTAGATGCGGCTCGGATCCAGCGTTCCTGTGGCTGTGGTGTAGGCCAGCAACTGTAGCTCTGATTAGACCCCCTAGCCTGGGAACCTCCTTGTGCCCTGGGTATGGCCCTTAAAAAAGGGGGGGAGGGCAAAAACAAAAACAAAAAAGGAAGCTGCTGTTTTCTGATTTGATAGAACTGGAGCTCTCCAAGGCAGCTGGTCTTAGGATGGGCTTTAGCCCAGTCTGGGACCTTAGGGAGAACATGGTCCTTGTGTTGAAACAGAGTGAGGCAGGAGTGAAGTGAGCACCCGAAATGGAGGCGCCCTTTCAACATCAAATGCTATTCACCAGCAGAGGGTGAGTCAGGGGGCACAGGCCCTGGCAGCTGTGGCCTCGCCTCCACCCACGTCTCCTACCCCTCTCCACCAAAACCCCTGGGGTCATGGCCACCCTAATGCAGGAATGGGAGGAAAAGAAGGTGTCTAGAAATTTGCCAAGGGCTTTCTTCCCACTAAAGACCTTCTTGTGGACAGAGAAGCTGCCCCTTCACCCCCAAACCTCCCCTTCCCCTGCAGATCCCCGACTGGAAGTCTCCTGGCAACTTATACCAATGATTTGCCAACAAATCTGTCCCAAGGAGCTGGCAGTAGCAGGGCACCCTGCTCTTTCGTCTCTAATCTAGATACTTGGTCAGTTTTCAAACTTCTTACCAACCCACTTCCACCACCTCTGAAGGGCCGGTGTCTGCCCATTTTGACCTCTAGGTCTAATCAAGCCTGTTTCCCATACCTCCTCTCCTGTCTTTCTCCCCTCCCGGCCGTCCTCCATCTCACTGCTTCTGAGTGGGGCTAACTCCCCTCCCTTCACTGCTCAAGGACCTCTTACTCCTTAATGTTTGGACCCATGACACCCGCTTACTTTCCATCTGGAGAGAGGTAGAGGGTCCCCAGCGTCCGGGAAGGAGCTGCCCAGCTCGCTGCTGGCTCTGCAAGTATTCCTCTCGGTCTCCCTCCCTTTACCTGGATCTCCAAACCTGTCTGACCAGAGCAGGTGGGGCCCAGATTAAAGGGGCAGGCCCCGCCCTGCTGAATCTGCCGACAGAAAAAGCATTAAAAAAGGACATCATGCTCTCTGAAAGTAGGGGTGCAGCTGAGCCTAGAGGTAAGTGTGTTCTAGGAACATGGGTTTTGTAGGAACTCCCAGCACAGAAAAGCAAAGGGGGAAGAGTGGGTTTGTGCATCAGAAGGTGCTCGAGGAGTTCCTGTCATGGCTCAGTGGTTAATGAACCTAACTAGTATCCATGAGGATGCAGGTTCGATCCCTGGCCTTGCTCAGTGGGTTAAGGGTCTGGCATTGCTGTGAGCTGTAGTGCAGGTCACAGACACAGCTCGGATCCCGCTTTGCTGTGGCTGTGGTGTAAGCTGGCAGCTACATCTCCAATTTGATCCCTAGCCTGGGAACTTCCACATGCTTTGGTGTGGCCCTAAAAAGACAAAAGACAAAGAAAGTGATTAGAGTAGGTTGGGAAACCCAAAAAAGAGGTGGAATTTCTACACCTATTCATTTGATATTTATTGAGCACCTATTGTTAGCTAGGCACTGTTCTAGGCACAGACATAGGAAAGAAGAAGATGACAGGCAAAGTTTCTGGACTTAAGGAGCTTGTTCTATTGGGGTAATGGATAATAAAGAAGCCTAGCAAATAATAAGATAATTAAATAGAGAAAACTTCTTTGCCAAAGTGATATTTCAGTTGAGACCTGCTGGGAATCAGGAGAATGGGTGTTCCAGGCAGAGGAACAAGGGAAAGGCCAATAAATAGGAAAGACAGGTTGTTTCGGGAACATACCCATAAGCACCTTGCTTTTTTGGTTAGGTTTAAGGTTATCAAAGCTGTGGTGTGGTGGTTTAAGAATGTGACTGTAGTGGCTCCGGTCACTGCGGGAGGGTCAGGCTCAACCCCCTGGCCTGGCGCAGCAGGTTAAAGGATCCAGCGTTGCCACAGCTGTGGCATAGATCACAGCTGTGGCTTGGATTGAATCTGTAGCCTGGAAACTTCCATATGCTGAGAGTGGGGCCATGAAAGCAAGCAAGCAAGCAATAGGAATCTACGGTGATCTTTCCTATGGGAGGGCCAGGGGGCAGAAATGTAAGGGTGTAACTTCTCATTCCTGTGGATGTTTTTCCCTGAAGTCATCTGAGCTTTGTGAGGGGAGGGACAGTGCCTGAATTGCTCATCTCTGTGACTCCAGAATCCAGCATTATGGCTGGAAGACAGCAGATGTTCAATAAATGCTTACTGGAATAGTAAGTGACCCAGTCTTTGGGTTGAGGTTGGGGAGCTGAAGGGCTGAGGTGTTTGTACAAGAGTCTTGTCTTGGAAGGCCTTACTCTTACCTTATGTTCGGTTCTTTCCAAGAACGATTTCACATACAAATTTTTTGCTTGTTTAAATAATGGGGGAAGGAGTTCCCGTAGAAGCACAGTGGAAACGAATCTGACTAGGAACCATGAGGTTGCAGGTTCGATCCCTGACCTCACTCAGTGGGTTAAGGATCCGGCGTTGCCGTGAGCCGTGGTGTAGGTTGCAGACGTGGCTCAGATCTGGCATTGCTGTGGCTGTGGCGTAGGCCGGCAGTTGTAGCATCGACTGGACCCCTAGTCTGGGAACCTCCATGTGCCGCAGGTGCGGCCCTAAAACGACAAATAATAATGATGATGATGATGATGATGATGATGGAGGGAAAGGGAGAATTAGTATCACTATATCTAGCAATCTGAAAGAGGCTCGACTCAAAGAGGTGATAGAAAGACGAACCAAATGACCACAGCTGGACAAGGCAAAGTCATGCTCCTAGCTGTGAGCCCATCTGCTGAGCCTCAGCCCTCCTCAGTGTCCACTGTTCGCTCTGCTGCAGCTTTGTCAATAAAGTTTTTCATAAGGGCTTGAAGAAGCCGGAAAGAGGCCGTGCCGCCCAGACTTAGTTCTGGCAACTTCCCGGGAGGGAAAACGACTTTCGCGAGATTTGGTAGTAGCAGGTCCCAGGCCTGCAACTGTGCAGTCGATATCGCGAGATTTGGCAGGCGGAGGAGGAGCTGTCGCGGGCAGCCGCCTCACAGCGATGGCGGCCGAGCAGGGCCGGCGGCGGTGGTGCCTGCGGCTACGGCCGGAGACGGCAGTGGTGGCGGTAGCAGTGGGTGGCGGGGGCCTGTGACCGGGAGCCGCCCCTGGACCCGGGCACCATGAGCCAAGGCCCCCCCACAGGGGAGAGCAGCGAGCCCGAAGCAAAGGTCCTCCACACTAAGCGGCTTTACCGGTGAGAGAGGGGCCAGGGCGTAAGTGCAGCCGCCCAAGGAAGTGGGGGACAGCGAGGGGCGGGGCCTCCCGGGCGGGAGGGGCCCGGTGCTGGGTTGGGGTGCTGGAGAGGGAGGAAGGTGCAGTTTTTGAGGGAGCGTGGGGGCGGGGCTCCGTAACCCCTGGCAGAAGCCGAAAGAGGGAATTGGGTGGGTGGGAGGTAGGTTTGGAAGGAAGCACGTGGAGGGATACCTTCCGCAGTAAGCTTGGGACGAGCGCCGAGCTTTGCCGATTTGGGATAAGAAGGTGGGAGTTGGGGACTGCAGGGGTTGGGAAGGTGAGGGTGGGGTCGCAGAGGGGAGAAAAACCCGGAAGGGAATGGTGCTTAGAACCCTGTGGGACTTAAAGGGAAGAGCCCTGGGCTGAAATCAAGAGAGCCGGGCTCGGGTCCTTGCTTTGCCAGACCGTCACTGTGTGACCTTGGGCCTCAGTTTTCTCATCCTTAAAAGGAGAGATTTGGATTTGGTATGCTTTGAAGTCCTACACGGCTCTGAGTTTTTGTTGGGAGTCTGAATGTAAAGAGACTGGAAGACTGTGTTGGACTAGAAGGGCAGTGAAGGACTTTGAGTCTAGAATGTTCTTAGGTCATAGGAGCCCATTTCAGGGCACCTGGGGACTCCTCGGTCGTGACTTCCTTCCAGCCTCATGACTGCAATCTCTTGCCAGGCAACTTCCATTCCTGGTTTCTGATTTCCACAGTGCCATTCACACTCCTCAGCATCTTCAGCTTTTCAGCCCTGTGTTGGGAACAGGCCACTATGGCCCCCTCACCTTCCGGTCCGGGATTGTTTGTGTGGGGACTGCTGAACTGGATCAAAATAGGACGAGGCGTAGAGGCTCAGCTGAGTTTTCTGCTTTCTAGTAGGGGTTGGGGTTTTCATTTGGCTTCGGCTTTATAGGACAGAGGTGTTTGCATAAGAAGAATACCTTCAGAGCCACAAGCCCATCTAGGCAGTGAAAGAGTCAAGAGCATGTTGTCTTTACCTCCCTGGAGTAGGCATCCAGGCTGCTAGGCTTCCTAAGCCAGAAGGCAGAGGGGAGTATAGGCTGTTCTAAAAATAGAAAAGTGATCCAGTCCATCAGCCCCTGGGCTCCCACTGTGGGCTGCCCCAAGCAGTTGGCTGGGGTGGCCTGTGTGCCTCATCATGCTGCCGAGTGTCAGTGCTGCCTGTCAGACAGAGCGTGGGCAGTGTCTGCAAAATTCCTTACTTGTCTCCAGCATTTGGTAAGGCTCAGGACATCCTTCTGATCATTCTCAAATCTTGATCTTTCTCAAACCACTACCCTCATAAGGCTGACTAACTTAAGATGATGTGTTTGCATGTGTGCTTGATGTATTGCACATGGGTATCTCCGCCTGTAATCGTGTTGTTGTGGGCTTTGGGCAGGGTGGAAATTTGAGGCAGTAGATCTCTCTCGCTCTCTCTCTTTTTTTAATTATAGCAAGGTGAATGTAGCTGTGGAGATGAGTAGAAAGAACTGGGGAAGGAAGGTCTGAATTCTCGGCCCAGATAAATGTATTGTTAGACTACGAAACTGTCACTCTGAGCTTCAGTGAATTTGGGAAATTCCAACAGTTTGTTTACAGAGATAAAATTCTGAAATGTTTTATGCCACTCAGAAGAGGCAGCTGGAAAAAGGATGCTGGAAGGGATACAAGCACCAATTAACTGGGCCAATTTTACCATACATATATATATAGATTTTTGTCTTTTTAGAACCACATCCATGGCATATGTTCCTAGGCTAGGGGTCAAATCAGAACTACAGCTTTTGGCCTATACCACAGCCACAGCAACGCTGGATCCTTAACCCACTGAGCAAGGCCATGGATCAAACCCCCATCCTCGTGGATCCTAGTTGGGCTCTTTAACCACTGAGCCACGAAGGGAACTCCAGGTTTTTGTAGTTTTTGTTTTAAAGGAGATTACAGTTTATTGGAAGGGTCTGTGGTCTGATGGGGAATGGAGAAACAAATGTGGAGTCCTATCAGGTTTAAGAATTTGCAATTAGAGGCGTTCCCGTTGTGGCTCAGTGGTAATGAACCTGACTGGTATCCATGAAGCTGCAGGTTTGATCCCTGGCTCTGCTCAGTGGGTAAGGATCCATTGTTCCTGAGAGCTGTGGTGCAGGTCACAGACATGGTTTGGATCTGGTGTGGCTGTGGCTGTGGCGTAGGCTGGTAGCTGCAGCTCCGATTCGACCCCTTGCCTGGGAACTTCCATATGGCCCAGGTATGGCCCTAAAAAGCAATAAATAAATGTTTTTTCTTTTTGTATTTCTTTCTTTTTTTTTCCTTCTTACCAGGCAGGGCTGGGGTTTGAACCCGCGTCCTCATGGACACCAGTTGGGTTCTTTACCACTGAGCCGCAACAGGAACTCCTTAATTAGCCTTTTTTGGATTGAGAATTTAAGGAGAGCTCTGGTGTTTGTTCGTAAACATACACTCGCACTCCCACCCTCCCTTAGATCTGTGCATGGCACTGAAGTTAAAAGCCTTTCCTTGGGGACGTAGCTAGCATAGAGTATATCACTGATGGCTGCCTGATGCTGCCCCTGGCACTGAGGACCATACTGATTAAAAGGGCTTTCTCCCATCTCTAGGCGCAGGTTTGGTGTTTGGAGAAATACTGGGCTCTTAAGATTGCCTGTGAGAAGGCTTTGATTACCATCCCACCCACTCAGCTGGGTGTTGGCCGTCAGCTTTTAGTCGTGTACCACCTAAGCCACCATAGGATGCTAGCCTGCTGTGGCCCACTTTTCCGGGCCCAGGAGTGCATCTCAGTGTTCTGAAACAATTTTGGATTGTTTGGGGAATCAGCACTCTCTTATTTTTTGGGTTTTGTGTTCAGAGCTGTGCCTGATTCACCTAATCTCAGAGCTGCTATCATCCTCTGGGTTTTACCTTTCCAGAAGTGATGCTTACCGAGGCACCTCTTGGCCATTCATTATAAAGTTTCCTTGGACTTTTAGGGTCTGGAATGCTCTCCTCAGGATGAAGGGCAATACTTATTGAGCACTTACTGTGTACAAGGCACTGTTAAGAGTGCTTTATATATTAGCTAATTTAACCCTGACAAAGTAGTATGATGTTATGAATCCCATTTTATTTTATTTTATTTTTTTGTCTTTTAGGGCCGCATTGGTGACATGTGGAGTTTCCCAGGCTAGGGGTCGAATTGGAGCTGTAGCCACCAGTCTACGCCACAGTCACAGCCACGGGGGATCTGAGCCATGTCTGCGACCTACGCCAGAGCTCACGGCAACACCAGATCCTTAACCCACTGAGCAAGACCCGGGATTGAACCTGCATCCTCATGGATGCTAGTTGGGTTTGTTAACCACTGAGCCACGACAGGAACTCCGATCCCATTTTATAGATGGGAGAAGGAAGCTAGATATTTTGCCCAGACCCATAAGTAAGAACTAGAGCTAGGATTTGAACCCAGGCAGCTGGTTCCAGAGCCTACACTGTATATTAAACAAATAGTTCCTTCAGTAGAATTCAGGAGAGCTTATGACTAATCAGTTCGGGGACCTGCCTCCCCCCAGTTCCCATGTCCCACTGTTTCAGAGCAGAATTTTATATTAGGAATGCCTTTCCTTTATGTCAGAGATAATAAGCCTATACAGTTCATTCATTCCACCAATATTTATTGAATGCCTACTGTATACCAGTGCTGTATATAAACTATTCCATTTAGTCCTCACAACAGCTCTTTGAGGTAGCGGCTATTCTCCATTTTTTTGGTTGTGGTAACTAAGGCTTAAGTAATTTGCCCAGAGTTACAGAGTAAGACATGGCCAGGGTTCAAACCCTGCATTTTCTACCTGGCTTCACAGCCAGTGTTTTTTCCTTTGAGAGTCTGCCTTCCTATATCACAGAGATTCTCCACCTTGATACTGTTCATAGTTGGGGATAGTTATTGTGGTAGGCTGTCTGTCCTGTGTATTGTGGGGTGTCTGGCAGCACACACTAAAGGCCAATAGCAACTTCTCTTCTTCCTCTTCTCCAGGTTGTGATAATCAAAAATATATCCAGCATTGCCAGATGTCCCCTGAGGGGGCTGCTGTTTCAAGATGGAGACTGAATTCATCTTGTTTTGTACGGGGCTCAGCCTGCAGCCTTTTCGTGTCCACCCCTAATTCTTTAGCTTTTCCTCTAGGATCAGTGTTCCAGCCTTGTAGATGTGCATGGTTCAGGGCCTCTTTGCCTTTATTTCCCTGCAGGGCTGTGGTGGAGGCTGTGCATCGACTTGACCTCATCCTTTGCAACAAAACTGCTTATCAAGAAGTGTTCAAACCAGAGAACATTAGCCTCAGGAACAAGTAAGCTGAGACTCTAAACTATACATCTTTTTAGTTTCTTTATTCCTCTCTATCTGAAACTCTGTCACATATAGGCACATGTTCTCTCTTATGTCCTGACCTCATGATACAGTAATAGGCTAAGATGTCTCTGGCCTTCTTAAGAGAGGAGATGGGGATCCTTCACTCTCTGCAGTTTCTACATCTAACAGTCCGGTGCCACTAGAATGGCATTTGAGTTGGGGGAGTTCGCCATTTTGCACAATGAAAGAAAAAGGAGATAAAAAGTCAGAGGCGTTCTTGCTGTGGCACAATGGGATCAGCGGTGTCTCTGCAGTGCCAGGACACAGGTTCCATCCTCGGCCCAGTATCGTGGGTTAAAGGATCTGGCATTGCCACAGCTGTGGCGTAGGTCACGACTGTGGCTCATATCTGACCTCTGGCCCTGGAATGCCATATGCTGCAGGGCGGCCAAATAAATAAAATGCTTTTTTTTAAAGGGAGACTAGGAGTTCCCATTGTGGCTCAGTGGTAATGAACCTGACTAGTATCCATGAGGATGTGAATTTGATCCCTGGCCTCGCTCAGTGGGTTAAGGATCTGGTGTTGCTGTGAGCTGAGGTGTAGGTCAGCAGTTGTAGTTCTGATTTAATGCCCGGGAACCTCCATATACTGCGGGTGCGGCCCTAAAAAGACAAAAAGTGGGGGGCAGAATAAAGGAGTTCCCTGGTGGCTCAGTGGGTTAAGAATCCGGTGTTGTCACTGCTGTGTCATGGGTTCAGTCCCTGGCCTGGGAACCTCTCTGTTTTGGAGGGTGCAGCCACCAAGAAAAAAAAAGGAAAGAAAAAAAGAAAGCAGAGTAAAAAGGAGAGAAAGATACAGGGGAAGAAACTGAAGATTATTTAAATTCTTATTGTTCCGACTTTTATATCTTTTGGGGCTTCCAGGCCTGCTTTTGTCTTGGGTCCTACTGACTGACCCTGCATGTCTATTGGGAGGCACAGAGATTTACCATCTGGGGTGTTGGCAAATGCCTTCTTGTGTCCCCCACCATGGGATGGACAGTCTCATGCTCCTTTACACCCCTACAGGCTGCGTGAGCTCTGCGTCAAGCTTATGTTCCTGCACCCAGTGGACTATGGGAGGAAGGCTGAAGAGCTGCTGTGGAGAAAGGTATACTATGAAGTTATCCAGCTTATCAAGACTAACAAAAAGGTAAAGGGACCTCATAGGTCTTGGGAAGAAGTTTATCTAAAAAGGGGAAGATAAGAAAGGAAAGGACAGCTAGGCAAGTGGGCCAGAGCATGGTTGGAGATGGGAGAACCAAGGATGAGATGGCAGAAAGTCAGGAGAGAGTCATATATAATTAGGACTAGGGAAGGAGGGGAGCCTGATCCCCGATGGGGAGACCAGGGAAGTAGATCTAAGGTTGTGGGGGTAACGTGTGAGTGAGAGGAGATGTGGGTAAGGTTAGAGAGCCAAGAAGGTAAGTTTATGTCCTCAGTGAGATGAATATGGTAAGGGAGGGTGCAATAGAATTCTGGTGTTGCTGCTTAGCTGGACCCTTCCCTTTCCCAATCTGCAGCATATCCACAGCCGGAGCACCTTGGAATGTGCCTACAGGACACACCTGGTCGCTGGTATTGGCTTCTACCAGCATCTCCTTCTCTATATCCAGTCCCACTACCAGCTAGAACTGCAGTGCTGCATCGACTGGACCCATGTCACCGACCCCCTCATAGGTCAGTGAAATCTGAAAGGTGGGCTGAAGGAGCAAGTTCACATGCTTCTGCCTTTGGCCTTTTTATTCCTCAGGGTCCATGTACATTGTGACTCAGGCAAGAGAGGATTCTAGAAGACTTAGAAATGCTTCATGAAGTTTGGATTTATCCAGACAAGCATGGGAGTTGGGGTGAAGATCTTAAGGAAAGAGAGAAGCCTCTTTGGTCTGAGGTGGTAGACAGATGCGGAGTCGGGAGGGGAGGGCATGATCTCGAGTGAGTCTTGCAGTGGATGGTGGTATTAATAATAGCATTTGTTCCCCCTCGCAGTTGAATGTGGCTGGCACTGTTTCTTTTAACTCTAGAGATTGTTTCTTAGTGTTTGGTGAAAGTATTAAAGTTTTTGGAAACATTGGGGAAATTATGGACATACCTTCAGGACAGCGCAAATCTCTTTTTGGCCTTCTGAGATACTGGCAGCTGTGGTTTACCTCCTTTCCTGGTTGGTGCTTTTCTCTTCAGTGCAGCTATCCTTAGGAGCTCCTTTCCTCTTCTCCAACTCCCCTTGTTCTTTAAACCCCTCCCCTTCCCCCAGCCCCTGCCCTGACTAGGACAAAGATATTCTGAGTCAGAGATGGAGGTTTTGTCTGCCACTGTGGGGCAGCATTCGCTGGTCAGAAGCATGGTACTGATTTAGTACATTTAAAAACAAAACATTAACCTGAGGCAGCATTCATAGGCTTTATACCAGGTCACCACAGCCTAAACATAGATTAAGAACCCTTATTTCAGGAGTTCCCCTCATGGCGCAGCGGAAACGAACCTGACTAGGAACCATTTGGTTGTGGATTTGATCCCTGGCCTCGCTCCGTGGGTTAAGGATCCAGCATTGCCGTGAGCTGTGGTGTAGGTCACAGACGCAGTTCAGATCCCAAGTTGCTCTGGCTGTGGTGTAGGCCGGTGGCAACAGCTCCGATTAGACCCCTAGCCTGAGAATCTCCATATGGTGCGGGTGCGGCCCTGAAAAAGAAAAAAAGGAAAAAGAACCCTTATTTCAAAGGGTCAGTTCTCCAAATGATTTTGGTTTTTATTTTTACTGATATTTCTCATTCAGTCAATTAAGAGATGTCTCTATAGAAAAGATTGGAAAGGGCTTCTCAGAATGGGAGCTACACACCCAGGGGAGTGGCTGCAAAGTGGAGTGGGTAAGAGGGTGGTCTCTGGAGCCAGACTGCCTGCTGAATCCTGGCTCTGTCATTTAACTGCTGTGTGACTTTGACTTCCTTACTATGAAATGGGAGTAATCATGGGGTTGCCGTGAAAATCACTTCAGTTGATATCGTAACACACCTAGACTAGTGCCTGGCACGTGGGAAAACTTCCTCAGAAGTAGCTAAAGCTCTGAAGTTGCATGGCCACCTGGGTGAAGGGAGAAGGGAGCGCCCCAGCGTTTTTGGCTCTGGCCATCACCGTCCTCAGGTCAGGCAAGCCGACCTCATCTCCCTCACGGGTAGACTCCAGTAGGCTGCCTTCTCTGTGGACCTTCTCCACCAGGTAGAAGCCAGGAGCATTTACCTTGGCCTTGTTCACATGCCATTCTTCCTGGGCAAATTTCCCATCTTTACCCAAACCTTCTACTTTTACGTGGGGAGCTGCTCCCCAAGGCACCCATAGTTACTGACACTTGAGCCTCACCTCTTCCTCCTTTGCAGGAGCCTCCCTATGATGACTTTCCACACAACCTTCTCGTAGGGAGCTGTCGTAGGTTGAGGACCCTAGCCTGTCTCTTTCAGTTCCTTCCTGTCCTATAAATGACCCCTACCTGTGAGTGTCTGTGTCCCTATCTCTGTCCATTTGTGAGCCTCTGTGTCTCTAACTATGTGCTGGCTGAGTGTCTTCCCTGCCCCATAAGACTGTGTTCCACAACTAGCCCTGGGTTCTTGATCTCCTTTCTCCCCCTAGGGAAGATGTTTCCGCTTAGGGGTAGAGGAATGGGCTTGCAAACCTCTCTCTTTATTTCTCAGGATGCAAGAAGCCAGTGTCTGCCTCGGGGAAGGAGATGGATTGGGCACAAATGGCATGCCATCGATGTCTAGTGTACCTGGGAGATTTGTGTAAGAATCGGAACCTTTCATTTTTCTCTGTTTTGGGCTACAGAACAGTTTCCAGCTGCTTGGATTGCTGGTACCACCCTTTATGTCCTTTATGGGATTGGAGAGCAGGAGTAGTTTGGCCTCTGATAACTTTTCCCCTCCAGTCTGTTTACAGTGTTTCCTTGTTTGCACTGCTCTTCCAGGAGTCAAAAAAGGATGGGTGAATATAGGAAGAAGGAGAATGTCTTTGTGTTTTAAAGAAAGTTGGGGTGAGGAGTTCTCGTTGTGGCTTAGCGGTAACGAACCTGACTAGTATCCATGAGGACACAGGTTCGATCCCTGGCCTTGCTCAGTGGGTTAAGGATCTGGTGTTGCTGTGCACTTCGAGCTTGGGTGAAGGTTGCGGATGTGGTTTGAATCTTGTGCTGCTGTGGCTGTGGTGTAGGCCAGCAGCTACACCTCCAATTGGACCCCTAGCCTGGGAGCTTCCATATGCCTCAGGTGTGGTCCTAGAAAAAAAAGAGAGAGAAAGAAAGTAAAGGTGATAGCTTGGTTTTAGTAGTGGGTTAGGAGGATTTTTAACTTGATATCTTTCTCTTTGGGGATTTTCTTTTCTCTTCATGGGTTCCTAGAGGGAATTGCAGTTAGACCTGGAGAAGGACTTACCTGCCTGAACTATGTTTCTCAGAATGGAAAAATACTCTCTTGCTTTATGGCTTCTGGGTTTCTAGTCCTGACAGACAAAGGTCCTGTCATTAGGCTGCTAGTGTGTGGCTGTTAGATGCATTATCTTTTATTGACCTGAGGCTCTTTCTGTCCCTGCCCGCATCTCACTCCTGCACCTCTCATAGGCAGGTGGCATGGAGAGAATCAGCTGTTTCACAGTGAACTGACCTAGTGTAATTAGTACTGTCTTCTCTCTAGAACCAAGCTCTGAATTCCAGAACCAAATATCATAAGTCTTTCAAGCATTTGTATGTGCTATAGCTCCCCTTCTTTAGGAAGAGATAATCAAGAACCTGTTTACTTTACAAACACCAAATGCTCTTCAGATTTTGGATGAGGGTTGAATAATTTGCCCATAGTCATATAGAGACCCAAGCAGTCTGCCTCCTAGCTCAGTTTTCTTCTTGCCAGGCTCTTATTACAGCTCTCCAGGGTGGACTCTCAAATGAGGGGAAGTTTTTCTGAAACATGGCATCATCACATTTCTCTTCCTCCTTTCTCTCCTGCAGCACGGTATCAGAATGAATTAGCTGGTGTAGACACCGAGCTGCTAGCTGAGAGATTTTACTACCAAGCCCTGTCAGTAGCTCCCCAGATTGGTAAGTGGATCACCCCACTGGGGCCTTCCAACCCAGCAGCATTTTCCAAGAGGAAGATGATGTTGAGATGGCAGGCAGGCCGAACTCACTTCCTCCAAGTCCTCCTCATTCTCAGTTCTTGCATGCTTCACCTTGGTTCTGCATTCTCCCCCTTTTAACAAACACACTCAGAAAGTGGTGGAAGGGGAAGAGAAATTGAAAAGTCTTTGAAGTAAGATGGAGGGAGGAAGGAGAGAAGGAAGAGAAAAGGTTGCTTCCTTAACCCTGAGGTCTCTGCAGAAAGAGGAGTCCACTTGAGCTGCCCCCATGGAGGCAGAGTGAGGAAAGGGATAAGGCCCCGTCATAAGGAGGAACTCAGAGGTGAGTGACAGAGCTGGGGTAGAGGAGAGGGCTCCATAGAGTTCACTCAGCACTGGAGTGAAGGGGCACAGCTATTGCTGAAGGAATAGCACCCATCAGTGCGATCATTCCTGGTGGGCCAGGCAGGATTCAGCTAATGGGAAGTGAGTCTGCAGTCAGTAAGTCTCTGGAGAGACAAAATTAGGCTACCGATCACTTGAGACATCAGTGTTGCCTGCAGACCCACTGTTTTCCCTGTGAGTTCTCTGATTCTTTATTGTTTATTGGGCTTGGCAGCTTTTGGTGAGAAGTATGGCTGCAGACTTGTATGACTCTTTTTCTTTCCAGGAATGCCCTTCAACCAGCTGGGCACTCTTGCAGGCAGCAAGTACTATAATGTGGAAGCCATGTATTGTTACTTGCGCTGGTAAGTATTTGCTAGCTCTCTCCCCAGCCCTGCTTTCATGGCCACACCATCCTGCTTTGTTTTCTCTCTTCCATTCCTCCCTTTTCTAACTCCTGGGTGAGGCAGATGCTCAGATTAGAGGGACTTCCTCCTGGAAGGGGGTGGGGTGGGGGTGGGGGCTGTGGCCCTGCTGATTTTGTTACAGCCAACTGGTTTTGTAGGTACTCAGGTAGCTAAAATAGCCATCCATTATCAAGCAAAACAACAGGATTGCTGTTTTCCTGAAGAAGGAAATAATTTTTTTTTCCTTTTTTTGGTCGCCCCGTGGCACAAGGACTTCCCGGGCCAGGGATCAGATCCAAGCTGCAGTTGCAGCTTATGCCACAGCTGCGGCAATGCTGGATCCTTTAACCCATTGTACTAAGCCAAGGATTAAACCTGCATCCTGGTGTCTTTGTGCCATAGCAGGAACTCTGGAAATAAATTTGGCATAATGTGATACCAAAGCAGCCTCTGACAAGAACTTCAGAACTGTAGAGCTTCCATGTCTTGAGAGATGACAGCGTAGGGGGAAACCAGCTTAGCAGCAGGGTGGGTCACTGCTTCCCTGTATCTGACACTTAGCTCTTGGAATTAAAAAAAAAAAAAATTTATTTAAGCAACCCAAAATTGATTGGGCTTTGATTACTAAGTCACCATAACCAAATGTACGTGAGACAGAAAGGTAAATCAGAATGCCATTGATTTAGTTATAGCAAAACATAAAATGTGAGGAAATTCACTATTGACAGCTAATCAGGGCCAAAGTCTACTTGAGAAGCCAGGTCATTCTCAGAAGTTGCATAATGAATTGGGCTTCAAAGCCCAAAGAGAATAATATGGTGGTCTTCATAGCTTAAGTGGTCAACTACTAACGTGTAAAGTAAAAGATCTTTTCTGGGAGTTCCCGTCATGGCTCAGTGGTTAACGAATCTGACTAGGAACCATGAGGTTGCGGGTTCGATCCCTGGCCTTGCTCAGTGGGTTAAGGATCCGGCGTTGCCATGTGCTGTGGTGCAGGTTGCAGACGTGGCTCGGATCCCGCGTTGCTGTGGCTATGGTGTAGGCCAGCAGCTACAGCTCCTGTTAGACCCCTAGCCTGGGAACCTCCATATGCCGTGGGCGCGGCCCTGAAAAGACAAAAAAAAAAGCCCTTTTCTGCCTTAGAATTCCATATGCTGTGATTGTTGGGTCACTTGGTCAAAGAAACTTCTCTTTAAACCAACAAATATTTTCTCTTGTGATACCCCTTCTCCTTTTCTAGATCAGTACAGACTGGCCTCCCATCCACTGTTTATTCTTAAATATGATTACCAGGTTTATAAGCTCCCATTGCATCTTTCCTATCCCTTGCAAGCTTCCTAGGGAATATCCCCCTTACTTGTCCTGGATCCCTCATCAGATTTATAATCATGATTTAGGGTGAGTCATTTGCAAAGAGAGCCAAGCACACCCAGTTTTGGGAGGTGCCCACTGAAGTTCTCTTCTCCTTTACTTAAACAATTATATCTTGGGGGTCTTGTTGTGGCTCAGATGCAGGTTCAGTCCCTGGCCTCGCTCAGTGGGTTAAGAATCCAGCATTGCCACAGGCAGCTTGGATCTGCTGTTGCTATGGCTGTGGCACAAGGCTGGCAGCTGTAGCTCCAATTCGAGCCCTAGCCTGAAAACTTCCATATGCCGTGGGTGTGGCCCTAAAAAGAAAAAAACAAAAACAGAAAACCCAATTATATCTCATGGTTTGTGGGTTAGGCATTTGGATAGGACTCAGTTCAGTAGTTCTCAGTGGCATTGTGTAGTGTCAGTCAGTGGTATTCAGCTGATCTGGAGGGCTGGCTCATCTGGAATCTTCCTCTTCATATAGTCTCAGGGTCTCTCTATGTGTATCTTCCTTGGGGTAGATGGACTTCTTACATAGAGGCTCAGGTCTTCAACAGTGAATAATAACCCAAAAAACTTGGAAGTAGAGTCTGCCAATCTCTTAAGGCCTGGGCCTGGAAACTGGCAGAGTCACTCCTCCAGTACTCTTTTCTTTCTTTCTTTTTCTTTTTTTCCCTTCTCTTTCTTCCTTTCTTTTCTGCATGTGGGCATATAGAAGTTCCTGGGCTGGGGGGTCGAGTCGGAGCTGCAGCTGCTGGCCACAGCAATGCCAGATCCGAGCTGCCTTTGCGACCTATGCCACAGCTTGTGACAACGCCGGATCATTAACCCACTGAGCAAGCCCAGGGATCAAACTCCAGCCTGCATCCTCACAAACACTGTGTCGAGTTCTTACCCCTCTGAGCCACAGTGGGAACTGGAGGTTCCCAGGCCAGGGATCAAATAAATCCAAGCCACAGCTGCTACCTACGCCACAGCCACAGCAGTGCTGGATCCTTAACCTGCTGCACTACAGCGGGAACTCTCTACGGTACTCTCTTAGTCAAAGCATTTACACGGTCATTGTCTTTTACCTCACCTCCTGCCAAGATTTAAGGGCAGGTGACATAGAACCCACTTCTCAGTGGGAGGTGTATCAGAGAATTTGTAGCTGTATTTAATTCAACACAGACATGTATTGTTTTCTGTACCTTGCTTTATAATTAAATGATGCTTAAAAAAACAAGACATGAGAAGAAGGTATAGCATGCCATTAAGGTCATAGGCTTTGTAGTGAGACCAACTTGATTGGAGACTCAGTTCTGCCATGTGTTAGCTACGTGACCTTCATGTTTTACTTGATCTCTCAGGCTCCATTTCCTCTCTGTAAATGTGGACAGTATTGGGGTACACAGAGCAGGGTGCTTACTGCATATTTGCACTTGAATGAGTGTTGTGAGGATTAACTGAAATAGTGTAAGGAAATAAATATCATTGCACATGGTAAATGCCTATTTAAATGATACCTATTAAGTGTTCTGAGCTTTAAAAAAGATGAAGGGGAGTTCCTGTCATGGCTCAGTGGTTAATGAATCCGACTAGGAACCATGAGATTGCAGGTTCGATCCCTGGCCTCGCTCAGTGGGTTAAGGATCTGGCGTTGCCGTGAGCTGTGGTATAGGTTGCAGATGTGGCTTGGATCCCGTGTTGCTGTGTCTGTGGCATAGGTCGGTGGCTACAGCTCCAATTGGACCCCTAGCCTGGGAACCCCCATGTGCCGTGAATGCGGCCCTAGAAAAGGCGAAAAAAGAAAAGGATGAAGGATAATGTATTTCAGGGACGGTAACTAAATCTAGTTGTTAACAGAGTAGGATTAGTTATCCCATTTCTAGATATAGAGGAATTACAGACATCACTGTTATTCTGATTAATCTGGGGGTTGTGTTTGTGTTTGATTAGGAAAAATAGCTTTCACCCTGAGTATGTATAGGGGAGGGTAGGGGAGGCTGGGAGCAGTCTCATTACTGGAACAGTGCTTCCTAAAGCCCCAGAAGACTGACGTTTCCCCTCTCCACCTCTTCCAAGGCTCAGTAGTTCACCTCTATCTTCCTTTAGCATCCAGTCAGAAGTATCCTTTGAGGGTGCCTATGGGAACCTCAAGCGGCTCTATGACAAGGCCGCCAAAATGTACCACCAGCTGAAGAAATGCGAAACTCGGAAACTCTCTCCCAGCAAGAAGCGGTGAGTGGGGCCTGGGAGAGGAAGGGGTCTTCCTGCAGTTGGTGTAATAGGACCATAGGGCCTCCGGTGCCTTTCACAATTTACCCTGGGCTCTTCTCATTTCAGATGTAAAGACATTAAGAGGTTGCTGGTGAACTTCATGTATCTGCAAAGCCTCCTGCAGCCCAAAAGCAGGTGAGCAAGTGGAGGAGAGCACGAACAAGACCTGTGTCCTGTGAGCCCCATCCACGGTGGCTCCCTTATGGCAGGGGACTTGACGAGGAAGGAGTGGGCTGTTGAATTCTGCTTCTCCGTTGGAAATTCTCTAGCTAGTTGGTCATTTCTTGGCGTCCCTAATTGTCTCACCTTGGGTTCCATGCCCGTTCTCTGGGTGCAGAGAACGGCACTTACTAGATGTTGAAGGAGTGACCGAATGGGAAGCTCACACATATCCCTCTACCACGTGCCTGCCCCTCCAATGTCATTCTGTCTGTTTTGGAGATCAGCCAGCACTGATTCCTCCTGCCACTCTTTGATTTCTCCTCGGCAGGATCCTGTAGTCTTTTTTCTGAATCCAGTATTCCCAGTTCTTTGCACCTGCCCCAGCCCCCATCACTGACCTCCCCCATTGTTCCTGTCCTTCCTTAGCTCCGTGGACTCAGAGCTGACGTCCCTTTGCCAGTCAGTCCTAGAGGACTTCAACCTTTGTCTCTTCTACCTGCCCTCCTCACCCAACCTCAGCCTGGCCAGCGAGGATGAAGAGGAGTATGAGAGTGGATATGCTTTCCTCCCAGACCTCCTCATCTTTCAGATGGTCATCATCTGCCTTATGGGTGTGCACAGCTTGAAGAGAGCAGGTAACTTTCCCTGTGTCCCTCTTTTCTCCCCCACTGGCTTCTGGGATCCACTATCCTTTTCTGCAGCTCCTTGTCCATAAACTTGCTTCCACAAGCAGCCCCTTCACTACTTGTGTCGCTGCCAGGCTCTGCGAGAGAGGGGACAATGAACCCTGCCCTAAAGGAGCTCCTAGTGAACAAAGGCAACAGCATATTCTTGCCCCC
>PVHT020000793.1:934978-945932 GCA_004024745.2 Catagonus wagneri | reverse complement strand
GGCATCTTTTTTTTTTTTTTAACCTTAGAGGAATTTTTGAGAGGTAGTTGGATCCTTGGAAGGGTTGAGAATAGGTGAGATGAGGTTGGAGGTGAAGGTTTCTACTCATCTTCAGCACCCTGGGCCCCTGATTCCTGGCTTTCCTGGCTTTAGGATCCAAGCAGTACAGTGCAGCCATTGCCTTCACCCTGGCCCTCTTCTCCCACCTCGTCAATCATGTCAACATACGGCTGCAAGCTGAGCTGGAAGAGGGCGAGAATCCCGTTCCAGCATTCCAGAGCGACAGCACAGGTAGTGCAGGAAGGGGGAGGATGTCGCTGGAAAGGTTAGGTGGGGGTGGGGACCATGGAAGGGGAACACAGGTGTGGCAGGGGAGGTGTCCTGGTTCCTATTTGTCCCTAGGCCCCACCTGACCATCCTCTTTCCATAGATGAACCAGAGTCCAAGGAACCCTTGGAGGAGGAGGAGGAGCTGGGTCCTGAGCCGCCTCCTGCAGCACCTCAAGCGGGTGAGGTCAGAAAGAGCCGGAAATTCTCCCGCCTCTCCTGCCTCCGCCGCCGCCGCCACCCACCCAAAGCTGGTGATGATAGTGATCTGAGTGAAGGCTTTGAATCGGACTCGAGCCATGACTCGGCCCGGGCCAGTGACGGCTCAGACAGTGGCTCCGACAAGAGCCTTGAAGGTGGTGGAACAGCCTTTGATGCTGAGACAGATTCAGAAATGAACAGCCAAGAGTCTCGATCAGACCTGGAAGATATGGAAGATGAGGAAGGGACGCGGTCCCCAGCCCTGGAGCCGCCTCGGGCCAGGACAGAGGCTCCTGAATCCCTCAATGGCCCACTGGGCCCCAGTGAGGCCAGCATTGCCAGCAACCTACAGGCCATGTCCACCCAGATGTTCCAGACTAAACGCTGCTTCCGACTGGCCCCCACCTTCAGCAACCTGCTCCTCCAGCCCACCACCGAAGCTCCCACCTTGGCCAGCCGCAGGCCATGTGTCAATGGGGATGTGGACAAGCCCTCAGAGCCAGGTACTTGGGCCTCTCTTTATTGTCCTGCTCTGGTCCACAGCTCCATACTGTCGGCACTCACCGGAGAGAGGCCACCTTTTTCTCTTCCAGTGTCTCTCATCTGCACCCTCTCTGCCTTTATCTTTGGCCTCCGCCCTATTAGTGAAGCCCAGGAATTTTTTTCTGGGAATCCCACCTCCTCACTTCCTCATTCTCAGCTCCCAGCTAGTTTTGTGGTCTTATTCCCCTCCCATTCCATCTTATTCTGTGGGTTTGGGGCCTTCCTCCCCACATGACAGTGCAGCTGCAGCTCCCTCCCCTGCCATCCCAGGTCCTACCAGGGCCCTGGCAGCTAGAAAAACCAGCACCCACCAGGGGAGGTGGATTAGAGTGAGACCCTTTTCCTGAGGGCCTTCCCCTGAGGTGCAGAAGGAGCACCCGGTTAGCAGTGGGCGTTTGTGGTGTCTACTCTCTGCCATGCACTAGGCTGAACATTTTCAGGTCTTGTCTTGCTTAACTTTCATGACAGTCTTGCGGTAGAAGAATCATCATCCCCATTCTAAATGCTGCCCTTCACCCCCAAGCACCTGTGCCCTGTGCCCCTCTGGTCTGGAACATAGTTTTTTTCCTCCCTTGACCAGAGCCTTGTCATTTGGCTGATTCTCACTTGCCCTCTAGGTTTTAGCTTAAAAGTCACTTGGTCTGGGATTCCTCAGGGGTGAGCTTCCTGTTGCCCCCCCAACTCAGTGAATTTTATTACATTTATAGTTGTACAGTGATCATCACAATCCAGTTTTATAGCATTTCCATCCCAAACCTCCAGTCCATCCCCTCAACCCCCAACCTGTCCCCTTTGGAAACCGTAAGTTTTTCAAAGTCTGTGAGTCAGTATGTGTTCTGCAAAGAAGTTCATTGTATCTTTTTTTTTTAGATTCCATGTGTAAGTGATAGCATATGACACTGGTGTCTCGCTGTCTAACTTCAATTAGCATAATTTCTAGGTCCATTCATGTTGCTGTAAATGCCATTATTTCTTTCCTTTTCATGATTAATATTCCATTGTGTATATGTACCACATCTTCTTTATCCACTCCTCTCTTGATGGACATTTAGGTTGCTTCCATGTCTTGGCTATTCTATATAGTGCTGCCATGAACACTGGAGTACATGTATCTTTCCGAGTCATGGTTTTCTCTGGGTAGATGCCCGGGAGTGGGATTGCTGGATCGAATGGTAATTCTGTTTTTCATTTTTTGAGAAATCTCCATACTGTTTTCCATAGTGGTTGCACCAATTTACATTCCCACCAACAGTGTAATAGGGTTCCCTTTTCTCCACACCCTCTCCAGCATTTATTTGTAGACTGTTTGATGCTTTTTTTTTTGTTTTGTTTTTTTGCCTTTATCTAGAGCTGCACCCGCGGCACATGGAGGTTCCCAGGCTAGGGGTCTAACAGGAACTGTAGCTGCCGGCCTTCGCCACAGCAACGCGAGATCCGAGCCACATCTGCAACCTACACCACAGCTCACGGCAACGCCGGATCCCTAACCCACTGAGCAAGGCCAGGGATCGAACCCGCAACCTCATGGTTCTTAGTCGGATTCGTTAACCACTGTGCCACGAAAGGAACTCCTCAGATAGCATCTCTTGATTGGTCTGTCTCCCCACCAACACTTTGAGCCTCTTGAGGGCAGGACAGTCTGTGTTTTGTCTATTGCTATATCCTCAGTACCTAATGCAGTGCCTGGCACATGGGTGGGACCCAGGAAATGTTGAATGAATTAAAGAAATGTGGAGTCCACGCCATGGTGCGTGAGTTAAGTATCCAACTGCAGGAGTTCCCAAGGGGGCACAGCAAGTTAATGATCTAGCCTGTCTCTGTGGAGGTGCTGGTTTTATCCTTGGCCTGACACAGTGGGTTAAGGATCAGCGTTACTACAGCTGTGGCGTAGTTCGCAGCTCCGGCTTGGATTTGATCCCTGGCCTGGGAGCTTCCATATGCCGTGAGAGTGGCTGAGCTCTGGTCACTGCAGAGGTGCAAGTTCAATCCCTGGCCTGGAGCAGTGGGTTAAAGGATCCAGCATTGCTGCGGCTGCAGCATAGGTTGCAGCTGCAGCTCAGATTCAGTCCCTGGCCCGGGGGCTTCCACATGCCATGGGTGTGGCAATTTAAAAAAAGAAGAAATGAAGAAGCCAATGCTCAGAAGTGGAGTGTGACCTGCTTAGTGTTCCAACCTGAAGACTCGAAGAGCTAAGAGTTAGAAGTAGTTCTTTTAGTTTTTTTAACCCCTTTTCTCCTTTCTACTGTCTGCCCTGCCTTTGTGCAGAATAGGCACATCATAAACATCAGTTAAGTGAGTAGCTGTAGACCTCATACATTAGCTTGAATCTGAAAGAATTTTTTTTTGTCTTTTTGCCTTATCTAGAGCCACACCTGCAGCATTTGGAGGTTCCCAGGCTAGGGGTCTAATGGGAGCTGTAGCTGCCGGCCTTCGCCACAGCCACAGCAACGCGGGATCCGAGCCGCGTCTGCAACCTACACCACAGCTCACAGCAACGCTGGATCCTTAACCTACTGAGCAAGGCCGGGGATCGAACCCGCAACCTCATGGCTCCTAGTCGGATTCATTAACCACTGAGCCACGACGGGAACTCCTGAAAGAATTGTATTTTTAAAGACACTAGGCTTTTGGCTTAAAGCATCCAGTTTCCTAGTGGGCCTAGAAATATTAGGCAAGGGTCTTACTCCTCTTTTCATGTCAGAATTCTTCAGAAGAGTCTGGTGGGTTGGGGCATATTCCCCCCAACACACGCTCACACAGCTGCAGCCTGTTGCCACGTGCCTGCTGGTTGCTCATCCCAGTTCTCTGTCAACCGCCCCTCCCCCGCCACCCCCAGCCTCTGAAGAGGGCTCTGAATCGGAGGGAAGTGAATCTAGTGGGCGCTCCTGTCAGAATGAGCGCAGCATCCAAGAGAAGCTTCAGGTCCTGATGGCTGAAGGCCTGCTTCCTGCTGTGAAAGTCTTCCTGGACTGGCTGAGGACCAACCCTGACCTCATCATTGTGTGTGCACAGGTGTGTCACCCCACTGCCCTGTCAGGTCCCAGGGTGTTAGGGGAGGGCACCGCCAGGTAAGTGTGGCGATCCCCTCAGATGGTCTGGTTGAGACAAAAGTTATTGTCAAGCACCTGCTCTGTGCTGGTTCCCGTGCTTTCTATGGGACAAAGATTAGGCGTGATCTTTGCTCTCAAAGAGCCAAGGAGCCCTGCTTATTCTGCTTTGTATCTCCAATGTCAGGCATAATGCCTGCCGTTATGAGTAGCATTAATGAAGGTAAGTGTTTGAGGGCTAACCTGAGTGGGTAAACCCTGGAGTCTAGAGAAAGAAGAGAGCGCTGAGCAGTGACGAGGGAGAAGGGACCGGGAAGTGGCAGGGTATTTGGAAGGTGCAGGTGTTGTGGGCAGGGAAGTGGCTTCAAGGGTGTCCTGCAGCTGGAGAGGGTGGTGGCAGAGGCGGGCTGCGGTGGAGGCTGGCTGGGGTGATGGCAGTCTTCTTCCCTTCTCGGGTTCAGAGTCTCAGTCTTGAGCCTCTGGTGCCCTGAGGCTTTTCTTCCGTGTTACTTTATTCCAGTAGGACATCTGCCTGCTGTGAAAGACCCTTTTCCCTGCAGATCGCTCTCTTCCCTAGATGCGAGAGTTTGGGTCAGGGCCAGGCACACCCTTGGGTGTGTGCTTGTGCCTGATGACAGCTAGTTGGTCGCTGTTAGTCACCGAGGGTGGTGTGGTGGAGATGGAGGTGCGGGTCACACCCCTGGAGAGGCTGCCCAGTGTGGGCGCGTGCAGGGCTGGGAAGGAAACGCTTATCCTAGATGGGGAGAGGCCTCCTCCAGTGTTCAAGCTTTTTCCTCTGCCGAGGTCCAGAGAATTCTTCCTGTGGTCTCACGCCTCCCCTTTTCATGAAGCCTTCATCCTGGTCCTCCTTCATTCCTCCCTATCAAACGCCTCTAGGTCTGTGACCATAGCGCCAGACCCCACCCCGATGTAGTGCTTTTCTAATTCACGGCCATCCTCCAGCACGGTACCAGCTGAAGGCCTCCTCTCTTTCTCCCTCAAGAGCTCTCAAAGTCTGTGGAACCGCCTGTCTGTGTTGCTGAATCTGTTGCCAGCTGCTGGTGAACTTCAGGAGTCTGGTGAGTGAGTCCCTGGCACTGTCCTGCTTTCACTCTCCCTCACTGGCCCCATGAAGCCCATCCTGCCTTCCTGGTAAGCCTGCCTTTGGGGTAAGGAGGTTAATGCGATTCACTGCCCAGTCTCCCTGACATACAGCAGTCATTGTGTTTTGGGCCTCTCTGGTTTCCAACCTCGATGCTGCCCCGCTCTGGGCAGGTGTCCTGGTCCATCAGGGAGTGTGGTCCCTGGGGAAGGCAGTGGGGTGGGCGGCAGCAGCGTGAGGGGCGCCAGGAGCCAGCCCCAGTCCCTGGTGTGACACTGATGCTTTCCTCGTTGAGAATTGACCTTGATTTCAGAGCTCATCTGTCTGGTTCATCCCCTCCTAACGCCTTCCAGCTTTAAGTCACCTTCTTCTACCTCTGGACTCACCGTGGACAATGCATTCCAGAGCTCCTCCTCTCCCATCCATCATAGTGTAAACTGTCCCCAGCGTCAGG
Organism: Catagonus wagneri; assembly: GCA_004024745.2. Lineage (NCBI taxonomy): Eukaryota > Metazoa > Chordata > Mammalia > Artiodactyla > Tayassuidae > Catagonus > Catagonus wagneri. The sequence goes on along the minus strand of PVHT020000793.1, from coordinate 940,259 downwards.
GAGCCGCCCAAGTCTGAGCTGCCTTCCTCTCCCCACCTGTTCTGCTCCTCTAACCCTTCTAGCTCTGGTCTCCTCAAGCTCTGCCTCACAGCCTGGGAATTCCCAAAAGGAAGGTGCTCCCACAGGGCAGGTGGTCTCACATGTCCTCTTTTTCCCCAGGGCTGGCCCTGTGTCCCGAGGTCCAGGATCTTCTTGAAGGTTGTGAACTGCCTGACCTCCCTTCTAGCCTGCTGCTCCCGGAGGACATGGCACTTCGCAGCCTGCCTCCCCTCCGGGCTGCCCACAGACACTTTAGCTTTGACACAGATCGGCTCCTGCTCAGCGCCTTAGAGGAGGTGAGGATGTCGTTTCTCCTGCCAGAAGCTCTGTGGTTGGTCAGACTCAGCAGCAAAGCAGAGGCTCAGGGCCGGAGGGGGTGGCAGGCACCCTCCCATCTGGACAGGGAGAGTGTCCGTGGGGCCGCAGCTGTGCATCCTTCTTCACTCAGCCGTCTGGGCCTCCGTTCCTTCTTGGTGGGCATCCCTCCATAGGCCTGCTGTTGGTAAGCGCCTCCCTGTGGAGAACAGGCCTCCGGCCCCTTTCTCTAGCTTTCGTAGGGGACAGAACAAGTCAGTGACTAGGGCTCTGAAATCTTTGTCAGTCTCTTTGCTTTCCTGGGCTCAGCCTCCTCTAAGCTGAGCAGCAGGCAGGGAGGTTAGAGCTGGAAAGGAGTGTGCTTCCCACGTAGTCCAGTGACCTGCACCTTTGCGTCAGAGTCACCACGAGGGCCATCTGGGAGCAGCAGAGGAAAGCCAGGCGGACAGGCCACACTGACCCCTTCCTGACACACATACACACAGACACAGACACACACACAAGACACACACACACACCCACCCCCTTGGTTTCTCCTTCTCCAGCCAGAGCAGCTTGGCTTTTGATCTATTTATATTTTAGGGTTCTAGATAACATTCCCTTTTTTGTTTGTTTGTTTTAGGGCCGCACCTACAGCACATGGAAGTTCCCAGGCTAGGGATCGAATCAGAGCTACAGCTGTCAGCCTCTGCCACAGGAACGCCATATCCCTGACCCACTGAGCAAGGCCTGGAATCGAACCCACATCCACATGGATACTAGTCAGTTTCATTTCCACCTCGCCACAGTGGGAACTCCCTAGATACGATTCTTGTTTGATGGGGAAGGAAGGGTATTACTTACCAAAAACAGAGGTTGGGGAGTTCCCATCGTGGCTCAGTGCTTAATGAATCTGACTAGGAATCATGAGGTAGCGGGTTCAATCCCTGGCATCGCTTAGTGGGTTGAGGATCCGGCATTGCCATGAGCTGTGGTGTAGGTCACAGACGTGGCTCGGATCCTGCGTTGCTGTGGTTGTGGCGTAGGCCAGCGGCTACAGCTCTGATTAGACCCCTAGCCTGGGAACCTCCATATGCCGCGAGTGCAGCCCTGAAAAGACAAAAAAAAAAAAAAAAAAAAAAACCAAAAACAGAGGTTGGAAATGGTGACCTAGTTTGTCCTCTCATTTTACATGCGAGGAACCGAGACCCAGAGGAGAGAGATGCCATAAGAACCCAGGTCTCAGCACTCCTAGCCCAGGGTCCTTGCCTCTTCCTTCTCAGTCCTGAGTCCTGCTTTTCTGTCCCTCCTCGAAGTCTCCTGGGTGTACTTGCTTATTCCTTTTCTGGCAACTAGAGACTATGAGCCTGTGCGCTCCTCTTTTCCACCCTACAGATCACAAGCCTTTGCACGGATCCCATGTTGCTGAGGTGGCTGGGCTGGCAGGGAGGCGGGAGGGAAGGAGCCCTGCCCACCCCTGCTCAGCCCAGCCGCCTCCCGTGTCTCCTCACAGACAGTCGTGCGCATTTGCTGCATCCGCAGCTTTGGCCACTTCGTTGCCAGCCTACAAGGCAGCATCCTGCAGTTCAACCCAGAGGTCGGCATCTTCGTCAGCATCGCCCAGTCTGAGCAGGAGAGCCTGCTGCAGCAGGCCCAGGCCCAGTTCCGCATGGTGAGTTAGGCGTCCCTCGCTGTCCGCTCTGCTCCCATGAGCTCACTGAGAAGCCAGGATCAGAGACGCAGACACGCCAGGGGCCCTTGACTGAAGAACCGGTCAGTGGAGCTTAGGATTTCAAGCTTAGGGAGAGAGGAGGCCGAGGAGGGGACTAAGGGCTGGTAGGGAGCATGGGCAGCCCAACACCGGGCCTGTATCTGGACTGACACTGGGGGTTGAGGACCGTCTCTGTCACCTCCTAGTCTGAATTGAGCAAGTCACATAACCTTGCTAAGCCTGTTTTTTATCAGTTAATTGGGAATAGTAGAATCAGCTTTATAGAGTTGTTGTGATGATGAATGAGAGTGAATGTCAGGCACTTTGCACGTTGCATTATGGGGTGAGTGTGCTCAGCAGTGCTCCTTTCCCTTTGCTTTTAGAGGGAAGAAGGGAGTTCCTGGCATGGCTCAGTGGTTAATGAATCCGACTAGGAACCACGAGGTTGCAGGTTCGATCCCTAGCCTTGCTCAGTGGGTTAAGGATCCGGCGTTGCCGTGAGCTGTGGTGTAGGTTGCAGACGCGGCTCAGATCCCATGTTGCTGTGGCTGTGGCGAAGGCCAGCCGCTACAGCTCTGATTAGACCCCTAGCCTGGGAACCTCCATAGGCCGCGGGTGCAACCCTAAAAAAAACAAAAAAACAAACAAACAAAAAACAGAGGGAAGAAGACTGGGCACTGGAGGGATCTCAGCATCAGACACCTCGCAGAAATCCTATCTCACAGAAGCCTCAAAGAGTAGGAGATGGGCTGTGTTCTCTTTTTACCGTTCAGGCATCCATTCAAACAGTATTCACTGAGAGTCTGCCCTGTGCCAGACCCATCAGTATCCTAGGCACGGGGGTTATAGTAGCGAACAAGACAGGCCTTTCTCTCATGGGGCTAATACTTTGTGAGCAACAATCTGGGTTCTGCAGTGGGGCCTGCACGGCCCTGGACATGTCCTCCCCAAGCTAAGTGGCACTGGTGCATTTGGGTGGCGCTGTCTGGCACAGGGAGCGCAGCTCATGTGTCTTGGCAAGCTTCAGGGTCTCTTCTTCATCTCAAGCCAGGCTCCTGCACCCCTCTAAGCACCCCCTTCCTGCGGATGTTCTGCTTGGTGGGAAGAGGCACAGGCTCCCCAGAAACTCCCTTCCTTGCTGCCTTAAAAGCAAGCACATTTTGTTAAAAACTAACCTTTTGTATTAAAACTTTTGTTGCTGTTCCATAGGGGAAAGCACAGGGGGTTACAAAAATAATTATGGGGAAGTTACACAGCTTCAGAAAATGTTTTTGAGTTTTTACAGGCATTTCCTCTGGCCTAAAGCTCATGAAGACGCCTCCTGGGGGGCAGGGAGCACCTGAAACTCAACTGGTGTGGTGCTGGCTACCACGGGCCATGCCGGACTCAGGCCATATTGTCTGCTGGGGCTGCCCCTGCTTTGCCTGAGTCACGTGTCCACTGCAGGGGGTTTATTCCCCAGCAGCAGCAGCAGCATGGTCCTTGTCGTATTGCCATGTCCTGTTATTTCTAGAGAGCTTTCCATGTGCAAAGCTGCTTTTGCATGTGACATCTCATTAAACCCTCGCAACAGCCTGTGAGGTGGGTGCTTGCAGCTTCGTTTTATAGATGAGGAAGTACAGAATGACACAGAGAGGTATCAGTGACGGAGCCAGGGCTCTGGCATTGAAAAGACCTTGACCTTGTTTTAAGCTGCTGTGGGAGCTTAGCTTCTCTGCAGGCCAGGTGGGCCGCTGCCCCTGCCCTCTGGGCTGTAGTGTCTGCCTCGTTTAGGAACCACTCTTTCCCGATGGGACCTCAGGTTTTCTCTCAGCAACTCTTAGGTCTACAACTCTGGACTGCCGGATAGCAGAGCCTCAGCCTAGTGCAGCTCTCCTCTTGCTGGGTCCAGGTGGATCTCCACTCACCTGCACTGGTTCTCTGGGCTGTCCATCACCCGCTCATGGGTTTGATTTCTACAGTGAGAAGAGGGGAAGTGTGTCCACAGTGCTCTTGTCCCTTACCAGTCTGCCAGCAGGGCCTGTGAGAAAATGACTCTCACGTAGACTTTGGTCTTCTGCTTCCCTTCTTTCCTTCCTCTACCAGAGTTTCTTGCAGGGGCATTTTGGTCAGGACCATTCTTTGTTGTGAAGGACGCTGTAGGGGGTGGGAGGTGGACATTGCATAACCATAGTGTAATTATCTAAACTAAGAAATTAGGTGGAGTTCCATGATGGCTCAGTGCCTTAAGGATCTGGCGTTATCACTGTGGTGCACGTTCAATCCCTGGCCCGGAAAATTCGACATGCCGTGGGCAGGAGGGAAAGAAAAACTCAGAAATTAGGTAGAAAATTAACAGGACACTGTAAATCAGCTGTAATGGGAAAAATAAAAATCATTAAGAAAAAAAAATTAGGATTGGTACAATACTGTTAGCTATAGACTTTATGCAGATTTCACTAGTTTTTCTATGAATGTCTATTTTGTTTTCCAGGATCCCACATTACATTTGATGGTTAACGTCTTCTCAGTCTTCATCTTTTATGGTCTTGACACTTCTAAAGAGTTTTAGTCAGGCGTTCCCTGGTGGCTCAGTGGGTTAAGGATCTGGTGGTGTCACTGCTGCAGCCCTGGTTACTGTTGGGGGTCCAGGTTTGATCCCTGTCCCAGGGAACTTCCACGTGCCATGGATGCTGCCAAAAAAGTAAAAGAGTATCAGTCAGTTGTTTTGTAGTGTCCTTCAGTTTGATTTTGTCTGGTGTCTTCTCATGATTAGGATGAAATTATGCATTCCAGGTTATTAATATTTTAAAAGCATCTCTCTGATGATGCCCCTTTGCTTGTCGGAGAGTCTTCAGTGGCTCCCTGTATCTTTTAGGATAAGTCCCCATTCTTAACCTTATCTTTTAGACCATATTTAGGAGTTTGGACTTCATCCAGAAGACAGAAAAACCATTGGAGGGCATTCAGTCAGGGCCATGGTGGACATCAGATGGTTTTTGAAAGACAGCATTGGTTGGAGGCAGAGAAGATGAACTGGGTTAGAGGCTGAGAGGAGGAGGTTACAGTAGTCCAGGTGGGAGGTGCTGGCTTAGACCAGGGTGACACATTGAAGACAGAGGACTGCGGAGGGTTTTGAATGACTTTTAAGGGGTACAGCGATAGGACTGGGAGGCTGATAACTTCTGGGACCAAGAGAGGGGAAAGCAAAACCAACTGGCTTTCTGACGTGGGCAGATGGTGGTTGATATTGCAGGC